>JARWLC010000017.1:24629046-25176546 GCA_033318265.1 Phyllotis vaccarum
ATTCCAGTCCTCCTAAGGCTAATCCATTGTTGAGGACCGAACACTCTTCTAAACTCATGTGCTGACATCCTGACCCCATTGGAATGATCTTGGGAGACAGAACTTTGGAGAAGTAATTAGCTTTGGGTGATACTTGAGGCAGAGTCTTTATTGTAGCATCAGAAGTCTTTTAAGAGAAGGAGACAAAAATGTGTTCTTCAGGCTATACTAGGATTTGAGAAAATGTTTCTTTATAACCAAGAAAACGTCCATCCTCTCTCCTTGGACTGTGTAGCCTCTAGGACTATGGGAAAGAAATGTCTGAACCATCTAGCTTATGATATATTATTATATATAAAGATATTCATTTTGTGATAGTTATCACATCATCCCTTTATACTACTGAATGCTATTCCTTTGTGTATATATACCATTTTTAATGTTTTTTCAAAACAGGGTTTCTCTGTGTAGCCCTGACTGTCCTGGAACTCATTCTGTAGGCCAGGCTGCCCTGAAACTCACAGAGATCTGCCTGCCCCTGCCTGCCTCCTAAATGGTAAGATTGAAAGCATGCAACACAACTGCCCAGTTATACTATTCAATATCAGCTGGTGCACAATTAGGCTGTCCTGCTTCGAGGCTCTTACATCCACACTGCTCTGAATATTTGCATATAGTCTTTTGCTTTCCAATCCTTTTTTAAAAGAATTATTTAGATTTATAAGGGTGCTGCTGCTAGGTCATATGAAGAATTAATTCTTATTTTTGAAAGTGGTCTCAACACTTTACATTTCTCCCAGTAGGTTTTCTGTGCACCAGTTCATCACTAATGCTTCATCTTGCCTTTCTGATTACAGCCATCTGTGTAGCCACATTCTATTATATTTCCCCAGTGACTAATAATGTGGACACATTATCTAATGTCATCTTCAGGGAGATGTCTTCCTGGTGTCTTGTGAATTTGAAATTTTAACCACTTACCTTCTTGGCACAAATTATGAGACTGTGTATGCCGAGTATGGGCCATTTAAAAATGTAGTTGGAAAAGGTTTCTTAACTGGGGATTTTTATATTTCATTTTCTTCAGTGTGTTTCTTGTGGCACGCTGAGATTTATAGTGTCATTTAGAGTACACTTCCTATTGATTGCTTATGTTCCACATTCCGGAGAATTTCACACATGCATAAAACGCAATGTAACCACATACTCCTCCCCATTTCCCTCCTTCAATGCTCTCAATATCCTCTACTACTTTCTTCTCCCAACCCCAGTCCTTCCTCTTTGTGCATATGTGGAGGGCCAGCCTCTGGAGAACGGGAATTATATCCACTGTCAGTAGGTCCTCAGAATAAGGTGGTGTCTGGAGATCACCTACCACATCTGTTCAGGAATTTCCGCCAGATTAATCTAACGTGGGTAACCAGTGCTGCTGTGGGTTAAGGCCAACAGTCATCTCGTGTCTAGGGGACAGTGTTTCCCAGCACGCCTCCACATCTTTTGGCTTTTACATTCAAGCCAACTCCTCCTCTGTGAAGTTCTTTGATCCTTGGTGGGGTAAGTGGTATAGGCTGATGAAAATATCCCATCTCAGGGATGAGAACTCAGTCTCTTGTTGTCAAGACCCTAAGTATTATGTATCTTTGTAGTAACTGCTGTCCGCTGCAGAAAAAAAGCTCCTCTGATCAGTGTGTCAAAAGCAGGCCGAGCCTGTGGGTGTAAACATAAAGGACCATTGAGCAGAATATTAATAGACTCCACTATCCTAGGACCTACCTCCTAGCCATGGGGTTCTGTTTAGGTTTATACAGTACCAGTCATAAAATTTCCACCTGTGGAGAAGGCCTCAGATGATTGGTTACCCCACAGTAATACCACTACTACTTATATTTAACCCGTAATTTTTAGTACGTCTTGCTGTCTATATAGCTTAGTGTTAAGCCAAAGATTAACTTAAATACCCAAAACCAATACAGTTCCTAAAGTTTTGCTGATGAACTCATTTGTGGGTTGATAGGGATAATAATTAAAAAATATTTTCCCCCATAAGTTCTAACACAGAGTTCCCGCACTTGGATTTACTCAGGATAGAATATGCCTTTAATAATGAGCCCATCTTGGAGAACACGGCTGAGCTTACACTAATGAGTGGCTCCTAGAAAACCTTAAGGCAGGGTTGGTTACCCAAAAGGACAAGGAATTTGAAGACTGGAACTCTCAGCCTCATTTATCTATTCCTGGAAAGGGGGTGGGGGTGCTCTAAACTTGTTGGATAATGCATTTCAGAGATCTGGCTTGGTGAACACACCCATACGTCCATAGCCCAGTTCCCTGGGTACAGAAGATTTTGTGCTCAGACCCCTTTGTAAGAAACTGGTAAGGTAAATCTAGTTCTGTAGGCCCTCCTAACAGAATACTAATCATGAAAAGAGGGTCTTGGGAACTCTTAAATTATGGCTGCTTGATTCGGGCACTGGTGACCTGGAACTTGCAGCTAGAATCTGAAGTGGAGGTAGTCTTGTGTGTCTGGGCCTTTTAATTTGCAAGGATGCTGGGGTTTTCTAGATATTGTCAGAATTGGGTTGAATTGCTGCACATCTGCTTTGTCAGAGAACCGGTTGATGTCAGACGTCACGCCTCATAGGTAGGAAATAAACTCCACACGCAGGCTGTTCGCAGGTCTTATGTCGCTTTGACTGCCAAACCTTCTCGTATCTTTCTGCGGGTCTGAACTATTTCTGTCAGTCAGTTGGGTGCGACTAGATTAGGCTCAATTCACTCTTTGCTACTCATGGGATCCTCTGATCAGTCGGATCGGAGTGATCTTATTAGCGGCCCATGTACAGCTCATGTTCCAGATTTCACTGCTGAGTCGGTCTCCGACTGTCTTTCCTTCAAGCTTAATCACTTCACCATTGTTATTTTGTATTTTGTTTTCTTTGAAAAAGATCCAATGACAATTATTATTAAGGTATGTGCACACATGTACATAAGTATATACACACAGATATATAGATTTGTATTCAAATTAATTATATAAGTAAATTAACTCACCCACTCTATTTTATCCTTTCTCCCTTTCTTCTCAATTATTACTCATATTGGATGCTATTAATGCAATAGTCAAAATAACCTCTCTAATTACTTCCCCTTTTATTTTTTCCTATTTGGTGAGATAATATTGTACTGAGGATATTCTTTGTAACAGTAATCATAATTTTAAAAATGACTCAGATACATTGGATTGATTTGTTTTAGCTTTTTGAGGAATGAGGTTTTATTTCGCCTTTCCTTCTCTGTCTTTGAGTTTCTGCAAGCCCAGTTTTCATTGTCTTTAGTGTCTTTTTATTTTTAGCTCACATCTGCAGCACCACATGCAAATTGAATCTTTACAGATTTCACTGTTTTGAGGAGAGTGCCCATTGTCTGTTTTATTTTTATTTCTATAGTAATTATGCATATTCTCCGTGCTATTTATATCTTTTTTTTTTTTTAGGAGGAAATCTATTATTCGTAAAAGCGAGGGGTTGGGAATGAGATGATCCCTGTGAGGAAGACGAAGGCCTGAATGGAGGCATTATCTCAGGTAAATGGAGCTATGATTCTAGAGTTCTTTTTCACAAAACCTTCCATTTCTCTGCTCTTAGAGCATTGCCATTTTTGTTTCTGTTTCCTAGGATAAGTGAAAATTTAACTGTGACCGTCACAGGTTCCCCTCTACCTAGTCTCTGGGCATTTCCTCTCTGAAGAGGTCTGGGTTAAAGAAAACCTAGGAAGTGTCTCTGCTTGCAGCCTTATTCCTCATTTGGGATTTGGTTCCGGTAGAAGCCCTCCCCAACCCGTGTTCCTCTCTCTGTTGCCTTGCACATTCTGTCAGGTTGTCAGTTTTCTTGGGTCATAAAATTCAGAAATCACAGGACTGTTCTTTTGCTTGGTAAATAACTTTATCCAGTGGGAAGTGTCAAATAAAATGGTCATTCACTCTGGTTTGGGGGATGAATTTGTTTGGTCTCGGTCTCTGGATTATCCGGTACAGCTGGGGGCTACACAGGGGAGGTTCCTGAGAATCCCCTCTACATCCTAATTAGAGGCAAAGAGCTCCTGATCTCACTCCCTTTTCATGCCTTTAAGATGGAAGAAACATTGTGTACTCTGTCCCACATGACTCCCCTAATATTATTCTTATTAACAGAATATTCATTCTCTCCATTTGCATCTCTGGAGAGCTGCCTTGGAGGTGTGTGCTCTGAGGACAACAGCTGTGTATATACCCTTTGACATTTCGGGATGTTTTCATACTAACTTCTCCAAATGTTACAGAATTGAATGGATTATTTTGCATGGCTTCCTTGAATTTCAGTTCATTAAAAGTAGGATTTTCTTCTAAATTCTTTGATTATTATTGTCAGCGGATTCCCTGAAGGGGGGGACTTCAGTTTCTCACTATGACTCAAATTTCTCAAATAAACTGTGATGTTTTCTGATTACTCTCGTAAATGAATATCATTTATTTAGTGTAAATCTAGAAAATGTATTAAGAATTTCTGTAGAAATTAGATCAATCTTAAAACACTATGTGTCTAAGGCTTGTCTTGGGAACAACGTGTCTCCTTCATCTCATATTCTTTCCTAGGATCAGAGACCACAGAACCCATGAATTCAGATCCAAGAGAGGACTGGTCGTCTGCTCAGAGGATGCTGCCAACAGCTTTTTTCCTTCCATTTTGAAACAAACAGCAGTGTGATAAACCAACTTGTGAATATAGTTTTAGTGCAGGGGGAGAGTAGAGACGCTCAGTAGCTCACGTTTAACAATAAGCTAGAAAGAGCCATGGTGTCACATATCTGTGGGTCCCTTGCACAAGCTAAATGCAACACTCTGGTTCTGGAAAAGATGGCAACATGACTCTGTCACCAATCTCAAGGGTGCTTTTCACATCTTACCAGCTAGATCTCTCCACAGAATTTAGCATTGCTGGTGACTGGCTTATTGAACGCAGCTCTGACTCAGTTTACCTAGGAACACCATTGCTTACTCCTCTCTCATAATTTCTTGCCAAGTCCGTTTGTGTTTTATAGGCTTTTTAGTAGGGCCAATACTTCTTATTATACACTATTCTTCTTTCTTGATCTTTTTCACTCTTAAAGAAAAAAACCAAAAAACAAAAAACCTTGGTGACTCTATATATACTACCCTTGTTTGACTCTGTCATAAACTTTAGGCTCACATGTAACTTTTAAACAGACCATCTGAAGATGGTTCCCAGATGCCAGTGCTCTTTGGGAAGGCTGTGGAGCATTAGGAGAGGCACCTTGGCAGAGGATTGGTCACCAGAGATGTGCCTTTAGACTTCACTGCCTGCTCCCACTTCCTATCTGCTCTCTGCTGCCTGTATCTCCATGATGTGAAAAGGCAGGTAGACCTTACTGTACACTCCTACTACGGTGGGGTCATCTGCCACCATGCCTTCTTCAGCTGCCAAGATCCTTCTACCATGGAGCTGCATGTCACCATGTTTTCCCCTTCAAAATAAGCTGTATCACCTAAGACTGTAAGCCGAAAAGTTTTGCTCTGTCTCCTTAAATTGCTTCTTCTTGGGTATTCATTTATCAAAATAAAAAACACCTGAGTCCTACTCTCTTCGTTCCCATTCTATGTGTTCTGAAGTCTGTCCCTCATGGGCACTCAGATGTTTGTCTTCCAGTGACTTCTGCTCAAGAGGCTTAAGTACTACCACTTACCTGGACATTTTTTATCCACTTTTCTTGTACATTGGAACCAGAATATCAAATAAATTCACACAGTACTTTCAGATTTCGAAATCCTTCGCATGTCCCACTTTGCTGTTTCTGTAGGATAAAGTACAAGTGTCGACTAATACCACCTACAGGACCTTGTCTCTGCCTAGGAAACCTTTGCCACTTCCTGCCTCCTCACTCCTTTGCTGGCTGTCCCCATACACATAAGGCCCTGTGCTTTGTCCCGTCAGTTACCTTTCTCTAGAATGCTCTTTGTACATGTCTTAGTTTGGTCAGTTCTTGTGACATCTTCCCCCATAGAGGCTCTTTAACGTCTCTAAGGAGGGGGAATTTATACCTCAGTACTTAGAATAATGGGCTCATTTTATTTAACTTATTTTCACCTTGTCTTTTCCTTACTAAAAGTTTAAAACCTTGGACTGCTTGGGATGTAAGATTCTCTAATTGTATAGTAAAAATCAAAGGTAGACTTGGACATAGACAATCATTGCTCCCAAGTTTTTGGGTCCTTAAACAGCATGTACCTAATTCATCTCTGTTGCTCCCAACTCAAAGAGTCTGTGCTTGGCCAGACTCTAGTCAGTCTTCCGCTAGGCTTATTCACTTTAAGCAGAATAATCCTTCTAAGGCCTTTTAGCCAGAAATTCCATCTTTGTAATCTGTATTTCCATCCTTCACCAGCCGTAGGGTATCAGCTGATCGATCACCCTGGACTGTTTGGTGAGATTCTGCTTAAGTTGGTTTACTCAGAATCTCCCAAAGCTCTTCAGTTTCCAGAACCTCCCGTTACTGTAAATTCCCACTTATCTATACTGTTTTCAGAGTTAAGTCTACTTATCTCCACTGTAACAGTCCTCATGTCTATCACTATCATGCTAAGTAACATCCCCCTTTAACAAATAGCATTATTTTCCTTTTCTTCAACAACTGTGACTCAAGGTAATATGAACTTTCAGAGTATAATCTTTCTGAATTTCATTTTTTATAATGCGAGATGCTATGGTTGGATCTTTCATAGATCTTCCTGACATAACACTCTGATTATGTAATTCCATTATCTTCTGGCTCTGCAAGCCTAAGCTGTACAATGCTTGCCAGGAGCTGCATAAAATTTATTGTTCATGAAGTCAGACATCCCAATGTATTTATAGAGATTTTTTAGAATGATTGAATTATACCTTCCTTTGTTGCCAGTAGAAGTTTATTTATTCTCCTACAAAAATATTATATTAATATTAGATTCTCTTGCATAACAATCAGTCTGAGAAACCTATTGTTCATATTCACATAAAGGAAATTTTTAACAAAGTCAGGTCTTGGGGCTTCATAATTGAAGAGACCAAGATATCATAAAAGCTATTTTTTCCAATTCTCTCATATTTTCACAGAGCAAAGGTTAGTTCTGGTATTCTGAGCTACTAGCCAGTTTACAATAGTTACTTATAACTAAGAATTCTCCTAAAATAGGTATGATAATAAAGAATGCCACTCAAATGAAATTCTTTGAAATTAGTGTTGGAGAGGAAATAAAAGTATTCACAGGAGTTTAATTCATAGGAGGAGAACCGGCCATTTGCTGTTCTTACTCACCATGGACCTTGCATGTTTATCCATCAGTGTCTCCATTGGATAGATCTGCAATGCTGCAGGAGGTTTGAGGGTCTTTATTCTGAGAAAGGAAAACCAAACCTTTATTAATGTGTGGGGGTAGGGTTATA
Source organism: Phyllotis vaccarum (assembly GCA_033318265.1). Classification (NCBI taxonomy): domain Eukaryota; kingdom Metazoa; phylum Chordata; class Mammalia; order Rodentia; family Cricetidae; genus Phyllotis; species Phyllotis vaccarum. The sequence continues at coordinate 24,636,501 of JARWLC010000017.1, forward strand.
AAAGTATATACAATGTTATTATAAATTTCTAGCACATCTTTATTATTTTCTTTAATGCATTCAGAATCCAAAGATCAAAGACGTAGGTGTGCTAATGCAGATAGTTTACATATTTCTCACACTTAACAGGAGGTAAAACCAGTGGCATTTGTAATCTGGAAAGTGTGTTTAAAGGAAAACAGACACTTTGTTTTTTCAATTGAGTTTTTTCATTTAAAATTAACTTGGATAATTTTTTCAAATAACACTTCAGGGAAAACACAAAGATTTTCAACAATGTTTTGATTATTAAAGTAATCTAAGCAAGTGAAGTAATGGGGAAAATAAACAAAAGCATGAAAGTATACCCAAAAGTTACCTACAAGCTTATTGCTGGAGGTAAGCACAAATTTCAATTGGAGCTGTTCTGTGCATGCGGGCAGGACAGTCTGTCTCTAATGGTTTTGACAGAAAGCAACAGTATTTGTGATCATTTACCCACTATTATTTTACCCACTATTTTGTGCTGTGGGATTATGCTCTGGTCCATTGTAAATATTTGTCCCTTCTACTGGTTTAATGAACCACTGATTGGCCAGAAGGCAGAAAGGAAGTGTGGGTGGGGCTACCAGACTAAGAAAATTCTGGGAAGAGGAAGAACAGAGCACAGACGCCAGCAGATGCAGAGGAAAGAAGACAAAAATACTCCTCTGAGAAAAGGTGCTAAGCCATTTGGCTAATCATGGGTTAGTTTAAGAGTTAAGACTTAGAAAATTATATGCCTGAGCCATAGGCCAATCAATATGAAATTAATGTAAGCTTCTGTGTATTTCTTTGGGACTTTGGAACTGCTGGTCTAGATCTTGGGGCTGTTCAGGCCAGAAACTCCTTACTACAATTTTGTCTTTCTTTAAAATTAAAAACACAGAGATAGATAATTGTTCCCCAAAGGGTCAGCTCCAAGGACTGAACATTGGCCATCAAGTTTGCACAGCAAGCATTTCTGATGAGCCATTAGGGGTTAGTATTCATATTTGTGTTTTTAGTTTTAAAGACAGATAAAATAGTTCAGAAGAAATAATAAAGTGATTAACATAACTTACTACAAAGGTAAACAGGAAGGATTCTTTCAAAAGAAAAATGTCATAAGTGGCAAGCTTTACAGTACTTTGGATGCATCATAAGCTCTATTGAAAAATGAATTATTTTGAAGAATTTTAGATATATAGGAGTACCTCTGAAAGGCTGCCCTGTTGGAAAAGAAATCTGTGTTCACTAGCCTGGTTTGGACTGACATATTCTGTTTCGAAGAGGAAAAGACCTTGCTCAGTTACTTCAGCTTTGCTCCCATATTGCTTTGTAGGACACTGAAGTTATACTTTTCCAATCATATCAGCAATACTGGCTTTGCTTGAAGATTTTATTTATTTTTCTAGAAAAGAAATACATCGACATTTCCACTACAGTAGTGACCGGTGAGTAGTATTAATTTCTTTTGTAATTGGCTTGACAATTATTTTTTTTTAATGAACATTATCATGCTTGGCAGAGTAAAAAGCCTAGAAAGGAAATGGGATAACGTACGAAACATATTACTTATATTGAAACAGACACCTTGAAGCTATTTTGATTTAAAAAGTCTTTAAAGCATTGAAGAGGGGGTTGAAATGTTAAGAGACCGAGGTGGTGGGTGACTGCAAGGAAACAGTGTTTCCCAGACACAACAAGACACAAAGACCTACACAAAAGACTCGGTTCTCTTTAGGAATGTGATGCGTGGTAAATCAATGACACTCCAGTGGAAGGCCACACATTGAAAGTATATGGTCAGCACAAATTGTACTGGACGGGTTTAACAATAGCAACAAGAGAACATGAAGTTGAGGGAGATATGGAAATGTGGGTGTCTAGGGCAGTTAAAGGAGGGGGGCAAATATGATCAAAATACATGGAACAAAGAAATAATAATAATAAAAAAGACCAAAGGGAGGGGGGATCCCTCACCTGGACTCACCCACAAGGTAGCAGCACAAAGGTTTGACATCTCTACATTAATCTGGAGTCTCTGCTTTGTTTTCCCTGAAGATACAGACATTAAGCCATTGTCCTTCATCTTTCCTCTTGAGTCACCTTGGATTTCCAGAAAAATAAGCAAAGATCTCTAGACTCATGAAGGCAAACCTGTATGCTGAAGCAGAATTGTTCTTGTGGGAACCAGACCACCCTCTCAAGCACAGAAGGACTTCTTCAGATCACCTTGCAGAAGCACAACTGGAACTGTACTCAAGCCATCTGGCCCTTGACCAGTACTGCTTAATTATACAAGCCTCCTGGCCTTTACCCCAAGTCTTCCTCTGTTTAAAGCCAACCATGCGTTCTTCCCAATACAAACTACACTAAGTCTTCTGTCTCAGTTTTTCCTCTACAAATGGATGAACTTGGTGCTAGTGGCCAAGCCTTGCCTCTTGGGATTGCTCTTGCTCTCGAGTTCCAGTGTTTCTCTGTTTATTGGGAGTATCAGCGTGAAGGACATGCTTGAACATGGCTACAAAGATAACTAATATACAAAACAATGATCAAACTCCTAACTACGACTACGCCTAGTCAGGTGGGTAACTTCCTGCTTGGCTCTTCACAGGAAGTAATTAATCCGTGATGGAGACACAGTTGAGAAGATGGCCAATCGTTTCCCTTAGTTCTGCTCTGAAACTCAAGAGTTAGTAAACCAATAAACAGTGTTTTCTCTCTTGTTTCTGAGCAAGCAAAAATGAACTATATGGTATCAACTTTTGAACCAAACATCTCAGTGGAAAGTTCAGTTGTACAATGTCAGAAACATGAGTTAGACCCTTTCAAAAATGGGTGAACATTTGTTGAGTGTCAACCTCGTGTCTAAAACGCCAGTCTTTCTTTGTTAAGACTACGGAGAAGCCAGCTGAAATAGCAAACCAAGCACCCCGTCTTTGCATGTTTTATGAACTTGGAGGGCTCCTGCAATACTGAAAAGGAGAGATAGTGAACTCAGAGGTGCCTTAGACAGCGCATGGACCGGGTCTGTAGGGACTTACTGATGTTATTTCACTTCTATGCTTTCAAGTTAATTGTCTTCTCAAGGTTCCTGAGTGTCTGTGTATCCCAGTTGCCTCATTGGTAAAATAATAGCAATATCCAAGCAGGATAATTACTGCAATAAAGTGTGTGAAGCTGGCGGCACATCACTGCATATCAGCTATCTCCTGTGCTTGCAGGTACCTGAAGACAAACACTGGGAAGTTTCTCATGGAAGAAATTGTTAAAAGAGATGATCTATTCTGTGAAATAAAAGTTCTTGTTCTTTCTTTTCCCCTGGCCCGTATTTTGGGTCCTGAATTAAAATCACCATGCTATCATTTTGATTAAGAAGAAGTAACTCTCCTTCCCATTGTTGTTATCTTCAGTGTTTTAAGGGAAAAACTATCATTACTATTTTCAGAAATGGTAGAAATTGACCTTTCTAAAAATGATTCATGATTTTTTTAGATAATAGATTACTTTAGAATATTAGGTTCTGCTTCCAAGTTTTTAGCTTTCAATGCTGCTTCTATCTTCCATTACCTTGTTTCATAAGGCAATCAGTGAAATTCTTTCCTTTTCCACAAAGGCAGAAAGGTCCAGTGGGAGGAAAAGGATTGCTGACTGCCCACTCTCCCATAACAATGGGACTGGGGTTTTCTGTTCCATGGAGGTCTAAGACTTGGAGACACATTGAAGGGCATGACCTCGTCATTGTCATCCTGATAAGATAAAGTCTGCCTGTAGTAGTAGAGGCCATTCATGACTGAGGAGTTCTGATGCAATCATCTTATCACTGATTCTAGACCTGGAGCCTGAGCTGTTTCTGTCTTAAATGTAACTGATCAGAACTCCAGGCTCTGAGATTTTGCATCCTTCAGCTGTTCCATTGTACTCACCATTCAGAATGTCCCTTAATGCTCAAACCCCAGCCAGATCGTGGAGTTAAAGTCCTAAAGCAATTTACTGCATAAAAATGTCAGGTGCTGGAGTTATAGATGACTGTGAATTACCATATGGACTCTGGGAACCGAACCTGGCTACCCTGGAAAAGCAACAGTGCTCTTCACCATTGAGCCAGCTCTCCAAATCCCAGAATGAATCTTTACAAAGAATAACGTATCCTGGTGCTATGTGCTTATCGTCATTCTGACTTTCCCAGCTCTCTTCTGATAATTTCATCAAATCCCCTCTATGTGTGAGACCCTGACTCACCCACTGGCTATAGCTTTCAGATGGTTTAGTCAGACCACAGATAATCGAGTTTCCGTATTGGATTTCCTTTCAGAATGAAGTTAAAGCACAAGAGCCTCCCGGGACCTCCCTCTGACTGTGCTGGCTCCCAGTTAGGAAGAAAATCTAGATGTATTTGGTGTTTAAAAAATCAATTTAAGGCAATTATCTAGGCCAAGTATTCCAAATATTTACTTCTATTTTCTGATTTGGTTTTTAGTCCAACTAGGTATGCTATTCTTCCTTCAAAAGCTCCCCTCTTCTCTTCTGTCCCCCAACCCCTTCTTCCCATGTTTTTGTCATTATGATGCTAAGACTGACTCCAGGCTTGAGATATAGAACACATGCCTATAATGAGCTACATGCAGCTCCTAAACACCATTTCTTTATAAAGAGGAAAGTGAATGTTTTGAAACAAAGATTTCTACCTCTTAGAGTATATTTGTCACATAAAGTAATATTCTTTCGTTGCTAAAAGGGACTGAGTAATAAGTAAAGTGATAACTTACTTGGCACTGTAGTGAGCCTTTACTGTGTGCCAAAAGTTACTCATAATTTCTAGACATAGCAAAAGCATTCTTAGTCACATTTACATAGGAGGTTAACTGAGTTGCAGAGACAGGAAATGGCATCACGAAGGGGTGGTGGTATGTAATTTGAACTCATGATCATTTTACATCTAACTTCTTGATTTTCTTACTTCATCATACTTCCTTTCTATTTAATATACTTCTTGAGATATATATTAAAAACAACACTAATGGCCTGAGGTTTCCTTAGAAATGAATATTAGAGGTGATCCTGATACTACCCTTCCTATATACTTGTGTGTAGGTATATCATGGGTCAAAAAGGCATCAAATCAAGTCAAACTCTTCATTCCATGCAGACTTGCATTCTTCCCCCTTGTAGCTCCAGCCTGCCACCCTTGGTTAAGGACCACCTTAGCTTTCCAATCTCTGTTGCCATCCCTTCTCCTCGTGCACAGACTATAGGGCAATTGATTACAGCTGCCCACTGACTTTATACTTCCTACCTTCACTCTTACTCAGGACGTGCACTCTCTGGAGTGACCTTCCTGCTCCCCTTCACATCATGTCTTAGCCTCACCATCTTTCCTCAGCCCAGGGAGAGGGTCCTCTTGCTATTGTGGCTGTAAATGGTTTTCTGTGAAATTACACAGCACGTCCTCAGTATACTTCTTACAAAGAAATCACTTTCACTTTGTAAAGTCATTATTTGTATGTAAGTTTCATTTGGCTCTGGAGATCTATGGCTGACTCACTATTTGATTTTTCCAGTACTTACCTTCCAAAGAAAAGCAAGCATGGAAGAAGAATACTGGACTCACAAAATTAGGAAGACAAATTTTAATTTAAATTATAGAACACTGAAGTATAATATTTTACAATTTAAATATCACATAAAACATACTAAAAAATCATGCATCAAAAAAATCTTCATACCTCATCAGCAACTGAATTTCACCAGTCTAGTATTTTATCTGGCAACACACCTATAATATTTTCAAGAATGCATTTCAAATGTATACTTCCAGTCTGTGACAGTTGCATCATCACTGATGAATGAAGTGATTTGAGACCGTTGTTAATCATAGATGGCAGGATCAAAGTGGTAATTCATTTCAACTTGTAGTTTTAAGACTGATTTTTTCTTAAAGATCTCCAGAGACTTTCTCCAAACCTCACAGCTAGCTGCATGTAGTTCAACTACACAGCTCATCACCACTCGAACTGTTAAAAACATAGCCACGCCAAAAGAGCTCTGAAAAATATAGTGAGAGAATGTATACATATTGTACCTCTGTGTACTCATGTGATCACCTCGAGGCCAGCATCACCAGCTCTATCAAACCTTAGCATATCACATTGTGGTTCTCTCTATATGATTGTATATGTTGTTTCAAAGTGTAAAGTCTTAGCAGTCAGTGGCTGATCTGTTCCATCACTGTTAAATTTTTCCCACTAAGTACAACAAAAATGCTAAAAGGCACGAGATGTTGATGAGCAGAGCGGGAAGACTTGGCAAAGGGAAGTCGGTCACTATCTCAAATCTCCACTTCCAGTGGAACTTCTGTCCCTGGATCACTACTCATTTTCCAGTATGCTCAGATCTCTTCTCCAACCTTTCCCTTTCATAAGCAACTGTATGAACTAGATGAGCAAAGGTAAGGCTGACATGTGTCCAACAGTCCTCCTTTAAAGGGTAGCTTAAATGCCATTAATGTTTTCTGTAAAGATTCTACTGACATCTTGAGGTCATCTGCTTCCTCCTTTGGATGACCTCCTGTGGGCAGACCCTCTAGTATACTACAGTGGTGCAGATGTTTATAACTGCAAACACACAAAATACTACCAACGCCATTGTAATGTCTACCTAACCAGAAATAAGCATAAATTCATTGAATAAATATTTATGTTAGTTTTATTTAAATAGAAGAATACCTGGATATTTAAAAGCTAGTGCAATGATAGCTTAAGAATTAAGGAGTCAAACACTGGGAATAGTCAATAAGAATATTTTAGATAACACGTAGCTTTCAACTCTGACAGCACTGGTGTGATGACTCAGAAGTAGTTCAATCCAGCCATTGGGGTGCTGAAGCAGAAGGGATGCTCTGAATGGAAGCCAACCTGGGCTACATAGTGATTTCCAGGCCTGACTGAGATAGAATCAGATTCTGTTTCTAAAAACACTAAGTCTGGCATTTCACTCTGCTATCTCTCCTGAGAACAGGATGATCAGTTTAGGGAATGTTCAAAATGCACAGATTGTTACCAACCTTAAATTTTTGTTTCTTCTAATTATAGTATCCAGCTGTGCTACCTTACACCTCTGACACTCATTTCTGAAATGACATCTTAGACACTATGGCATTCTGGTCACTTTTAATTGTGAAACACAGCATGTCTATTTTGAAAGAGATAAAGGAAGTATAGCATAGCACCCATTGCTCTTTTTCAGACTCTTTTTTTCCTGTAAAGTTGTGGACATGGAAGAGAGGCATTCAAGTCAGAGCTTTATGGAAGCATCCACATACTGGACTGAGGTATTAATATGATATTTTCAGCTTTTAGTGGCTTCATTCATTTCTGATGAGGTTGGTCTATATAAAAAACAGAGAGCACAGATTCTAGGAGAGATGTTTGCTTCTCAAAGTGGTCTCCCTCCAGCCCCGACGTCCCCGTAATCCTGCTGCAGTGCTCTTCTCGGGGAGGTGGCCCCTCTCTTGGTCCTATGACTTCAAGAACTGCTCTAGAGCCTTTGAACCCATGAGAATTGCACGCATTCTCAGGAAGCCTTAGAAATGATTAGTTCTCTCAAAGTCATCTCTTTTTTCCAATAAGCTTTACTGTATATTTTAAAGGTAGACAACATAATGCCCAACTAACCTTTATTTTGATGATTTGAAGCCCTAAAAATAAGCTATACTGGTAAATTCTTGCTTTCAGAATATCTAAACTTGAGTGAGGTGTTCCTGCCATGCTTACACATTTGCCCTTCTCCTACATTCTTTGTGAAGGCTTCCTCAGAACCTCTTACCATGCTCCATTAGGAGCTCTGCAGTGAGCCTGGGGATCTGGAAGATGAGTAAGGAGTAAGATGACAGAGACACCTTTTGTTGTCACTCCTACCTACTAGGATTCTCTTGAGTATAGTCCTTGACCTTGCTTTCAGCCATCTGTTCATAACTGTAGATATTGGTCATTCTTCAACCCTGAATGGTACTACAAAACTGAAGCATATGGGACCCTCCTAGTGCTGGCATGTAACTCTGTAACCGAAGTGATTAAGAGATGGTTATACATCTTAAATATAGGTAACTATAAGATAACTCTGATATTATTAGCAGTTTGAGACTTGGGCACATATTTCCTGTTACACTCACTCTAACTTTATCTTTGTATGTTTTCTGTACGGCTTTTGAATTTACAGGCATTACTGGCTAAGTGAGTTAGGAAGAGCCTCCATTTCTGTTGAAATCTTTAATGTGCAAGGGCAGAAGTGCCACTAATTCATTTAATTTTTGTTTGTTCTCTTTGAACATAGCCAGGCAGCTTTTTTAAATAGCCATTTCTAAGAAACATAAAATGAATCACATGGACTCAGCATGTCAATAAGTAATTAGTACTCAATTAAAGAGGGAGAGATATCTACTGGTATTGCTCTGAGGGAGGCTGGTACATTTGTCCTCGTTTGAACCATCAGACTATTTAGAGATCCAACCCAAGAAGATTTTTGGCTTATGATACTGTGAATCATGTTTATGGGTTGAACTGTGCTCTCCTCCAAGAGATACACTGGAGTTCTAACTTCCAAACTTCAACATGTGATAATACTTGAAATTAGAGTTTTTCTACATAAAGTAATATGAGATGGTTAGAATGGTTTATATCTAATATGGTTCATGTCTTCATAAACAGGGGAACTTGGACACAGGCACACATAATGAGAGAATACCATTTGAAGATTAAGACAGAAGTTGAGGTATTAGATATAAACAAAGTGATGTCAAAGATTACCAGAAACTCACAACAAGATTAAAAATAGGGGAAAGATTCATCCATATAGTTCTCAGGAGTAACTGATCTCCTGATACTTTGAGTTGGTACTTCTAGGTGTGAAGCAATAAATTAATGATATTTGAGTCACTTAGATTATATCAAATGTTATGATACCTATGGCTAGACAACTGGTGCGCCATGACCTTTCTCTAATCTAAAATTTTTCAAGGGCAACTTCAGCCACACAGGAAATTCTAGGCCAGCCTTGAACTTTGCACGTTCCTCTCCCCACCTCTCAAGTGTTGGAATTGCAAGTTTGCATCCCCGTACTCAGTCTTGAACGTTTTTCCAGTTCAATGATTTTTTCCCCATTTGGTCCCTTGCAAAGAAGAATGAGAGACACAAACACCTTAAGAAACTGCTAGAATTTAACGGGAGGTGAGTGTCTTTGGCTCAAAGTGAGGGTGGGTAGTGTCACAAGATTCACTAGCCTAGAGCTGTGTGTGCAAGAGGTTCAGAATTTCTGTATATCGGGCTAGGAAAAGAGCTCAGTTGGTAAAAGGCTCACCACATAGACATGAAGGCATGAGTTCCACCCTCAGCACCCATGTAAAAAGCCAGGTGTGGTGACACGTACTTGTAGTTCCTGTGCTGGGGGGGCAGAGACCACAGATTCCTGGGGCTTCTCTCTTGGGTGGCCAGCCTTACTTAATCAGCCACTAGATTTAACATGTAAACTCTTTGTGATAACTACCACTTCTGATTGGTTAAAGGGTTAGTTTGAAGATCTCAGTTTGGCCTTCTGTCTATGTGGTTTGCTACCATGACCTCTGCCATCTTTAAAATGACAGCATAAGAGGAGTGAAATATATTCATGCCCCACATGATTGTTCATATGCCTGCAGTGGCCAGGTAAGAAATGTGTTTTGAGATAAGTAACCTGCTGTCAGGGACATTTGTAGAATAGAAGGCTTATTCCTGTGATAAAGTTGGATCAAAATTATTGTGACCAAGACCTCCCAGAGAGGGACTAGAGAAATTCTTTGCAGTGAAGAGCATGTGTTGCTCTCAAAGGTGAACAGAGCTCAGTTCCCAGAAAGGTCAGGCAACTCAAAACTGTTTTTAACTATATCCCCAGGGCATTTGGCATCCTGTTTGGGTTTCCACAGGCAGGCACATATACACAGAGAGACCGATACATAAAAAAATGAAATAAACAAAATTAGAGACAATTCTCTAAATGTAAAAACAAAGACAAAAAATTAATCCATTAAAGGAAAATGATTTTCACGTGAAAATAAACCTTCAAAGTGGAATAAGTGTACTAAATGACTTTGTTTCACATACTTTCAGAGAAAAGCTTTAGCTGGATTGTCCTCAATGGATAGCACTGGAAGCAAATACAATCAACAAATGGTTAGAGTTCTAATGAGTTTAAGACAAAAGAAGAAAGTGAGGGAGCTCATAACTTTGTCCTTTCTCTCTAGAGTAGTGGTGTATCATAGAATAGAGGATGTTTTATATAACAGTTACAGAGATTTTAGGTCATCTATTGAGGTGGACAATGAATGGCTATTAAGGGTATTTAAGATAAACCAAGAAAATTTGTCTCAGAATCTAAAGTATTCCAGCCTTGCACAATCAAGAAGTTCTAGGATGGGTGAAGGTCTTGTCTGCCATCAGCTAAAGGTCATCTCTGGTGCACAGCAAGTTTGAAGCATACCTAGAGAAAATAGAAAGTAAAAGTTAGTAATAACTAATATAGAAAGTCATACACAAAACACTTCAGAAGGCATAGGATATCTGTGTGAGATGGCAACCTACCCAAGAGGCAGTGGGAGGGAATAAATCCCCTGAACAATACCTGGGAGAAAGATGATTAGATCAAAGGACCTAAAATTCCCAGAATAAAGTCACTTAAGTTTGAGATTCTACAAGACTGATTAATTGACTTGGAACTTCTTTATCTTTTTTTGTTAAAATTCATTTATTTTACATGCCAGCTATAGTTTTCCATCACTCCTCCTTTCCATTCCCTCCCCTTACCTCCTATTTACCCCCTCCTCTTCTTATCAGAAAGGACCGGACTCTCATGGGAGTCAACAAACCATGGCACATCAAGTTGAAGGGCAGGACCAACCTCCTACCCCTACATCAAGGCTGAACAAGGCATCACAGCATAGAGAGTAGGTTCCAAAAAGCCACCTCATGTGAAAGGGACAAGTCCTGATCACACTGCTAGAGGTCTCACAAACAGACCAAGCTACACAACTGTCATCCACATTCGGAAGGCCTAGGTCTGTCTCATGCAAGCTTCCTAGCTGTCAGTCCAGAATTCATGAGCTCCAGAGAGAGCTCAGGTCAGCTGTCTCTGTGAGTTCCCCAGTCATTATCTTAACCCCTCTTACTAGGACCATCCCTCCACCCTCTCTTTAACTGGACTCCCAGAACTCAGCCCAGTTCTTGGCTGTGGATATCTGCATCTGCTTCCATCAGTTACTAAATGAAGGCTCTGTGGTAACAATTAGGGTAGTCACTAATCTGATTACAGGAGAAGGCGAGTTCAGGCACCCTCTCCACTATTGCTAAGAGTTTTATCTGGGGTCATCCTTGTAGATTCCTGGGAGTTTTCTTGGCACCTGGTTCTCCCTAACCCCCAAATGGCCTCCTCTATGAAGATACCTCTTTCATTAACCTCCTCATCAGTCCCAACCCCAACTCAACCAACCCATCCCTCATGTTCCCATCCTTTCATCCCCTTCCCACCTCCTACCCTCTTTTACACAGATCTCATCTATTTCTCCTTTCCATGGAAATCACTGAGAACCTCTTAGGGGCCTCCTCTTTACTTAGCTTCTCTGTGGCTGTGGGTCGTAGCCTGGTTACCCTTTGCTTTACATCTAACATTCACCTATAAGTGAGCACATACCATGTTCGTCTTTCTGTGTTTCAGTGACCTCATTCAGGATGATTTTTTTTCTAGTTCCATCCATTTGCCTGCACATTTCATGATACCATTGATTTTTACCTCTTAGTAATATTCAATTGTGTAAATGTACCACATTTTCTTTATTCATTCTTCAGTTGAGGGACAACTAGGTTGTTTCCAGAGTCTGGATATTAAAAATAAGGCTTCTATAAACATAGTTGAGCAAATAAATGTCCTTGTGGTATGATGGAGCCTCCTTTGGGTATATGCCCAGGATTGGTATAGCTGGGTCTAGAGGTAGATTGACTCCCAATTTTCTGAGAAACAGCCATACTGATTTCCAAAGCAGCTGTACAAGTTTACACTCCCACCAGCAGTCAAGGAATATTTCCCTTACTTCACATTCTCTCCAACACAGGTGTCATTAGCCATTTGGATCTTAGCCATTCTGCCAGGTATAAGATGGAGTCTCAGAGTTGTTTTGATTTGCATTTCCCTGATAACTAATGATGTAGAACAATTTTGTTAAGTGTTTCTTAGCCATTTGAAATTATTCTGTTGAGAATTTTTGGCTTAAATTTTTACCCCATTTTAAAATTAGATTAGTATGTATTTTGATGTCTAGTTTCTTGAGTTCTTTATATATTTTGGAGATCAGTCCTCTGTCAGATGTGGGAATGGTAAAGATCCTTTCCAAATCTGTAGACTGCCATTTTGTCTTATTGACAGCATCCTTTGCTTTACAGAAGCTTTTTAGTTTCAGGAGGTCCCATTTATTAATTGTCAATCTCAGTGTCTGTGCTATTGGTATTATATTCAGCAAATTGTTTTCTGTGCTAATGCTGTATAACATGAACTTTAAGTCTTTGAAGAAATAATTTGGAGAAGGTATCAGAAAGTAGAAAGATTTCCCATGCTCATAGATTGGTAGAATTAACACAGTAGAAACGGCAATTTTACCAAAAGTAATCTGCAGATTCAATGAAATCCTCATCAGAATCCCAACACAATTTTCACAGACCTCTAAAGAACACTCAACTTCATATGAAAAACCAAATAAACAAGAGAGGTAAAACAACCCTGCATGATAAAGGAACTTATGGAGGTATCACCATCCCTGTCTTCAAGTCCTTCTATAGAGCTGTAGAAATAAAACAGTAGGTACTTCCAAAAAACAGACATGCTGACCAACAGAATCAAATCAAGACCCTGCCATAAATCCACACACCTATGAACACCTAATTTTTGACAAAGAAGGCAAAATTATAAAAAGGAAAAAGAAGCATCTTCAACAAATGGTTCTAGCATAACTGGATATTCACATGTAGAAGCATGCAAATATATCCATATCTACCTTTTAATTTATTTTTAAGGACATAGTTTCATGCAGCTCAGAACGGCCTCAAACTTGCTGGGTACAGAGGTTGACCTTAAGCTACCAATCCTCCTGCCTCAGCCTCCCAAGAGCTGGAATGACAGGTGTGAGCTCTACTCCAAGCCTAGAACTCTGCAATTGTGTAGATCTGGAGATGAGTCCTTTGAAATATAATCACCTCCATAATGTAAGCACATCCCTACTGAGGGCCAACTATGAATTAAAAAGCAGCCCACTGCAGACACTAGATTTTCTGGCATGTTGCCTTAGAATTTCTAGTGTCCCGGACTAAGAGAATACATTAACAACAAGAAATAAATTACTATTGTTTATGAGTACACAATTTATAGACATATAATACACCCTGCTATAAGAGCCCAGATACACACACTTGTAAAAATCTATGTTTTAATTGATTCCTTTATTGTTTCTTTGAGACAAGGTCTCCTGGGACTTGTTAAGCAGATTAACCTCAAACTTGTATGATCCCCCTAATTTTGCCTTCTGGGTGCTAGGATTGTGGACATGAGGAACTATTTTTGACATAAATAATTACTTTTAAAATTAGAATATATTAATTTTTTGGTTTTGAGAGTCTCACTGTATAGCTCTGGCTGGTTTGGAATTCACTATGTAGACCAGACTGGCACTATGTAGACCTGGTTGGCCTCAGAATCACGGAGATCTGCCTATCTCTCCTTGTGGAGTGCTGAAATTAAAGACAAGCACCAGCACAGCTGGCAGAATACAATAATTTTAACATTTTCCTGAGAAATCCTTGACAGCTCCCTTGAAATACACCACAGGCTATCATAAAGTCAAAATTGGGGAGTATATAGTATAAAGTTTGATTTCATAATTATATTGAGCAGATCTTTTTCACTATGTCAAATCTGCTTGAATGTTGATTCAAAAGGCTCCCTATATTAGCTACATTAAAATAATATAACTTAGTGTAAAAGCTGAGGCAAGTATTCTAGAGTTAAGCATAATACCAGATCTGTGTTTCTTTACATTTATTTAGAGTTCATCAAGACCAGCAGAGGCTAGGCTTTTTTTTTTTTTTTTTTTTTTTTTACAGCTACAGATTATTTAGTCCTTAAAATAAATACTGCCTAAAATATTTCAAATGTAAAACTAATTTTCAAAACTTCCAATAAAGATGAAGATGTCTGAAGGAAACAGATTAATAAACTTACAATGATTAAAGAGAAATAAAATACAAACAACTACTTTGAATTCAATGCTAATTTACTGCGTGAGCCTGGATTTGTACTTTATTTATGAACTTTAAAGCACATAAATTTAGAATCTATTTTTAAAAAAATATGAAACATCATGTCCAATGTTTATCACTGTAATTCTGATTGCTTATGTAAAAGGAACTGGAATGGAATATTCAGTAAGGTTAAAATTGATACAGCAGCGCCACCCAGTGAGTATACTGAACACACAGATATGTAACTTGAATTTTCCACGTTAAATTGCACTGTATGTTCATTCAGCTACACTTCAGCTATTAGTTATAATAAGTATATTATGACAGCCATGACCTAGGAGTTCTGAATTTTCTGTGTAACCTGCAGTGACAAAGGGCACTTGTGATTCCTCTCAGAAGAGATGTTTGGCAAGTGTAGAATTGTATCCTGCATGTTTATGCTTTGTATATATTCCTCTATTTACTAATTCCTCATAATGAGCAAATTAAAGGTTTTCTGTCAAATGTCCTTAATATAAAATGAATTTTTATAATTTCACTTCAGACTGCTATTCATGGATAGTCATCAGTTTAAGACATCAGTAAACACTATTCATGATTAATGAGTAAACTGAATGTAGTTATCAATGATACCACTACAGAATTTATAAATCAGCCCTAATGTGACATGGTCAAAACACTAATATGACCAGGAAACATTATAATATCGTAGTGCATATTTAATATTGAACTATTGTTTTCAATTGTAAAAACTGAATATTTTGTCATCTTTTATTTCTCATAGAAAATATGCACACATGGGAAGGGCAAAAAAATCACAGTATACACATTTTTTTGAATGTTGTTGAGGCTATTTACCATTTATTTCTCCTGTCAGGGGCACCACTTTTTAAAAATGGCTTTTGGGATGACAAGATGGCTTAATGGGTAAAGGCACTTGACTAAGCCTTATGACTTCACTTTCTTCTCTGGAACTCACACAGTGGAAAGAGAGAACCTATTCTTGAAGGTTGTCCTCTGACCTCCACAGTCACACTAAGTTAATAAATAAGGGTAAATGTTTTGTTGTTGTTTTTAAGAGAATTTCAGTTCAATAACAAACACTAGACATCAGTGTGTAGATGGTATGGTGTTAGGTCCTGAAAGCCTAGGGAGTAGTGGAGGTGGACACCAAACAGATGATGACATGAAATGGGTTTTGTTTAGAAGTTTATTTGATATGGGAAAACTCCACCTCCAATGTGCATTTAACTAATTGTCATTATCTTAATATTATCAGGTGTGTTTCACAAGGCATCCAGAGGTAGATATATTTTTTAAAAAATAAAACCACCAGTCATCTCTCAAGTAAACCTCTCTATGTCAATCAAATCTGAAAATGGCTCTTCAGTTGAAAATGTGCTTAAGCAAGAAAAGTCACTCACTTATTATGTATTTATTAAGTATCTGTAATGTACAGGTGCCTGCCTCTGCCTCCCTACTACTGAGATGAAAGGCATGAGCACCACTTGGCTTTTGTACAGGGTCTTATACCAAGCAATGGATAACTGATACCAATCTGGGCAGTCTGCTCCATCCTTTATTTCTCCCACTTGGAGTCTGGGTTCATTCACAGTTTAATCATCAAGTTCATCCACATTTACTCCCTAAATTTTTCTGAATCTGCTCCTGGATATCATCACTGTAGGCCGCCATTATCACTACAATGATCCCCCTTACTGATTTTCCTCTCCCACTTTGTCACATGATTTGAAAGTCAATTAGTATTTGCAGGTGAATAAAGAAAGTCATGGAAACCAAGGGAGAAGTCAACTAACTCAGAATAAAAAAAAGAAGGGAACTTTTCTTGAAGCTCTCTTAAGAGTAAGTAATGATGAAGAGGAGCTTGGAAGTCAACAAAAATGAGAGAATGTCTCAGAGTATATTGAAGACAGGGTCATAAATAGATGGGTGGAGTGGGAAAGAGTGAACAGGTGACTCTTGTCAAGATCATGCAGATCTTATCATGTCTGGCTAGAGTTAGGCTTTATGTTGAAGGTGATGTGGGGGTAGGATGTGTGTAGAAAGGTGATGGCAGAAAGAAAGGCTCTGGGGGAAAATGAAGGAGAAGACAGTGTGTGTGGACACAGACTGAAAGAAAACAATGCCATGCCATTCAGAAACAATACAACTGGTCAGTTTTGAGGTGGCTTCCACTTATGACTTTTCAATTGTATAATAGAAATAATATCAGTTAGGTAGAAATGACTTCAAAATTAAAAGGGCACCAATAAGTTTGACAATATTTTCTCTAAATGCTGGGGTGTGACAAGCCACTGCTCCTGGTCAAAGGGACAACTGATACTGTGTTCCTAGATGATGATGCTTACTATGTTATGCTTACTATGTTAAGCGCACCAAACACATTTACACAGAATACTTTTGATTTATGATGTGTTTATAGAGATTAATTCCATCGTTGCAGAGAGGCATCTTGGTGGTAGAATTTAACTCTCCACTACAGTTAGTATCTTTATGGTGACACCTGAACCTTAGAAAGATATTATGAGAATCCTGCTGTTCTAACTTTCACCCCAAAAAGACAAGTATTGGTCTTCAGATAGTTCAGTCAGTAAAGTGAAAAGGGCTTGCTTCACAAGCAGGAGGCCTTCACTAGTTCCCCAGCTCCCAGTCATGGTGCTAAGCACTTGTAATCACAGCGCTGGGGAGGAGTTGGCATCCATAGAGTTAACTGGTGGCTCAGTCTAGTCTGATGGATGAGTTAGTTTCAGGTAACTAACTTTTGAAAAAAAATCAATTTTATCTTTTAAATTAATTTGAACCGATCATTAGTTTATTTTATAAACAACTTAACTTCTAATATACTAACTTACAAATGTTAAGTTTAATAGTAAGAATTATCCCTCAAATAGCTTTGATTACACATTCATCTTAGTTTTCTTCTGAGAAAGACTGTAGAGTCTCTTTACTCTTGGTCTTCATGTAGTTCATTTGTTTCTAATTTGGATGCTCAACGTTTTAGCGCATTCTAAATATGTTAAGCACTTGCCATTTGTGATTTTATAAAAACAAACAAACATACAAACCATGAGCAGATAAATCAAAATACAGCTAATACTTATTGGGCACTCAGTTTTGCCAGATACTTTATTTAGCATACGATGTAAACTAATTCTTGGAATCTTGATGATATTCTATGAAACAGTCAGGACTATTTATTATTACCTTAGTCTGAATTGAAAGCACTTGTGGCGCCTGGCTTCAGGAGAGGGATTATAGGAGACAGGGACAAATTAAGATTTAGAGACTTAGCTTCACCCAGATCATTCCAAACTACTTTTCTCAGAGTAGTGTTCTTGAATGTGAGAGAGCATCTGATCAAATGAACTATTAGGTACCTCCCATCCCTCTAAGTCTTGCTTAGTCCCTTGTACCCAAATTCTGGCTAGACTACGTTTGAACTACTGTGGGCGGCTTTGAGTCACTTACACAATCTCTTTAATGTAGATCGGTCCCCCCACCCACCCCGAAGGCAAACTAACAATGTTTATCCATACACTCGCGTTCCTGTCCCAAGTTTTCATGAACCTTAAGTGAAATGCTGCATACAAAATCCAAGGCAGAACCTGATCCTATCAATGTGACATTGTTATTATCACGCCAGGATTCTCTACAATGCTTTTGATTTAGCTGAGAGCAACACATCCTTTACTCACTGTACGCTCAGAGCCCTGATAAAAGGGGCCAGAAGCCATCAGTCCGCTAACTGGGACGCTGAGGAAGGATAAAGCTTTGGAGAAAGTCACTGACAACAGAGTAAACCCAGCCCGGAACTCCGCCCCCTAGCAGCTGCGCTCCGCTGTCCATCAGAGTCTCAGTTCCGACTAGAAGCCAAAGCTCTGAACAATAGTTCCGCCGGCCTGGGGCCTGGCTGGCTGCGGCGCACAAAAGCCCCACCCACCGCCGTTCCTCTGAGCCTTCCGGGCACCCGTCGCGGAGGAAGAGCGCTCTGCGGAAAGGGGCGGGCCTCGCTTGTGAAGGCGGCCGATTTGAAAAGTGACAACGGTCGGTGGCTTTTGGTTGGTTGCTTGGCTTCCGGGAGCTGCTGGAACTGCAGGTGAGTGCGAGCGGGCGCCGGAGGACCGGGAGGAGGCCGAGCGTTGTTGACTTTTCCTAGGTGTGTTAATTTGAGACAGGGTCTAAAGTATCCGAGTTGGCCTAGAACCCACTATGTACCTGAGGCTAATTTTGAACTCCAAATCCTGTTGCTTCCACTTCCCAAATGCTGAAATTACAAGTGTGAGACACGAGAGTAGTTTCAGTGGGACTTGTTTCGTTGAGAATACTTGTCCGTTTTCTACGTATCTCCATTACTTCTTCTCTCGGAACCGTAAAACAAAGCGAAAATGTCATACCTAATCTCCAAATCAAGGAGCTGGTTCTGCTTTTGTATAACACAAAGTCCTCCCCGAGGTATTGAACTTTCTAAAATTAATTCATTGAAATTGGGAGTTGCTTGCTTAGTTTTGCATTGCAAAACCAGCCGTAAAAAAAAATTAGCACTTATTCTGTACATGCTCTGCTTAGAGGAATGTACAAATAAACACGGAACGGGAGCCCTTAGAGTTAATCTGTCCTATTTAATTAAATGACCAGAGTCATTTTACTGTATATAAAGTACTGTAGACCTAGCTAAGAACTCAAACTAAAGGCCTCTTCCTCTGTCTGTACATACACACACACACACACACACACACACACACACACACACACACACACACACACACACACACACACACAAATATGTTGGAACTGTAATTGCTCTGTGAAAGATATGAGGTTATTATACTCACTAATTGTAGGTGTAAGCCTATTGGTAGCTTTAGGTTGGGAAACTGGTCCTCAGAAATCCCCAGGCCAGTGTAATGAGACATTGGACGTTTAGGAGATGTCTTGAAGGGATTAACTTGGACCAGAAAGAACATTAGATTATTAAACACTTTAGAAACTTAATCGGAAAAAATTAAAATCTGTGTGGTAGGTATACCAATTGTACGTTTGTAAGGATTTGATGTGTTATGAGGATTAACCCCACAGCAGTGTATATAATATCAATAGGGTGTGTGTGTGTGATAGTAATTATAAAGATATTTTATATAGCAAGTATCCTCTTTGTAATTTTTTTATAAATAGTTTCAAAAATTGAGACTTGGGTGAAAGATAGTGAATGTTTGTTTACTTTTTTTTTCTTCTGAGAGTGTCATTTTAATCTATGGAATAAACTGACCTCAGAATATTGAAAGAAAAACCCGAGAACTTAATATGTGCCTAAGCACAAAGGATAACTAAACTGGCTGATTTTAAAGAGTTTAGTCAGGGCACAGAGGCGTGGCCTTCTATAGGGTAAGGAAGTGACTGCAGATTTGGAGTTGTGGCCAGAGGAGGTACACAGTGAATGGAGACTGTCTTGTTCTACTGATGAAGTCTCCCATGTCATTGCCAGCTGTAGTGAGCTGTACCTCCACAGGGATCAGAAACACAGTCTTTCCTTGCACAGAGATATTTCCTCTGCATAGAGGGAACTGTACTTTGGAGAAGCCTCTGCCTGAATCTACTTTTCTGATGTAAACACCTATAAACTTCTTTCTCAGAAGGACTTTGCTATGCCTTTCCTGAGTCTGCAGAGTTTGTAGTTTTCTTGAAACACACCAAACAACTATACTTGGAGTAGGGGAATTTATTCTCCCATACTTTTATGATTTATCATGAAATAGATGGTTAATGTGTGAAGGGTCCAGATCTAGATTTGAAATGATTCTATGTCTGAAACAAAAGTTTGCAATTATGAAATTAGTAGAAAATGAAAATAGCTCAAATATTGGTGTAAGAAGAGTGTGGGGTAAATCCAGACCATGTTGAAGCTCAAGGATTTTTTCCACTGAATCGTAAATGTATTTCTACATGAGTGGTGCAGTTACCCACAATCAGAGATGGTTTCTTGCTGAAATAATACTCTGCCCTAGACTGACCATATCTGGGTTATTGATTTCATTTGGTATTATGGTTTAAGAAGATATTGGCTGCCTGGGGCAGAAGTACAATTAGGGCAGGAAAAGCCCAAGCCAAGTTCTGGGAATGGTCAGATGGTTCTCAGCATTGTGGAGATGGAGACAGGCAGGCACCTGGTGGTCCATCAGCCTAGCGTATTTGTTGACTTCTAGGCCTGTGAGACTATGTCTTTAAATACATACATACATACATACATACATACATACATACATACATACATACATACCATATCTAAATACATAAGTAAAGGTGGGTATCACTTGAGAAACAAAATTTGAGGCTGTATCTGATCCACATGGACCTGGACACACACAAACATAGACTAACACAAGGGAAGATATTGACAAAATAATACTTTGGAGCTAATTTAAATAGGACAGTATAATAATGTGAAACATACATTTTGTCATTGTTCAAAGTTCTTGTTGTACAGATCCCAAAATCCTTTAAATCATCACAGTGATAAGTCATCTTTTGTATATTAATAGTTAGCTATTAATTGGCAGCCTCTAATCTCTTGGACTAGGGGGTAGAGGTGTGGTGGGAAGGTGGAGTGGGGTTGGTTTATCAGAAATCTCAGGCAATCCTATGGGGTTAAGCTATTTAGCCCTCGTCCTCTGATCCCGGGGAAGGGAGATACTGGAAGTTGTTGGCATTGGTAAATTCAATCATACCTACATAGGTATGTAAACTTTTGCAAAAACCCTAAAGGGCTGATTTTGAGGAACTCTGGGATAGCCAGACACTTTGTGGTTCCTAGAGGTTCCAAGTTCCTCCCTCACACTTGGCCCTGGTTGTCTCTTCGTTTACTCTTTTCCTCTCGTAATATCGTCTGGTATTTTCTTATGCTTGGACTTCTCTAGAGATGAGTCAAATCCAAAGAGGGCAAGGTAGGGGCTCCAATGTGTAGTAGGCTGTCAGAAGTGTAAGTAAGCAAGCTTGGGCTCGTGACCATTGTCTCAAAGGGAGCAGTGTGAGAGTTAAACCCCCATTATGGGTTTTTGACTGGAAGATAGTGTCAGAACTGAAGTTTGGGATGCCTAGTGGTGTCCACTACATAATTAATTACCTGTCTGCTTGAAACTTTTCAGAAACAACTCGTATTTTAGGTACAAATCTGTACTGATTTTTGTTGAAGGAGTAGGAAAAGGTGTGTTCTTCTCTCTCAAAAATGGTAAAGTAAGGTTTCCAAAAATAGTCTCATAAAGGGATGGCCAAATGTAAGGAAGTAGTATTTAATCTTGTAGCAGAGAAGACTTAGAAGGGCCATCATAGCTTTCTTCATATTTTTGAAAGCAGTGTTCTGTAAATAGGGGTTAATGCTTTCAATGCAGTTGCAATGTCTAAAAATAGGATCAGTAATAAAGTTACAGCAGCATTTATTTCTCAATGATGTCGGAGAGCATCTTCTAATTACTAGAGACACACCAGAGTAGAAGGCCATGGCTTTTAGAGTTCCTGGGATTTGTGATGTTTTAGGGTTCAGAATTGGGACATTGTTTAACAACCCTGTTCTAGGGTGGCATTCTTCATTTATTGGGAGGATGGGCAAGTTGTTGGAGCTTCTTTTTTAGCCATGATGTTCTAAGAAATAGTGAGAATCTAAAGTAGATTGCAAAACTTGTAAGCCCTCTCAGTCTGTTTGCAGAATTGAATACTTTCACTCTGGGTCTCTACTCACACTGAGAAGCAGTGACCTTCTGGACAGACAGTTCTGCAGTGGGAGACCACCCGAAGCATTGTGGGGTATTTGGCAGAATGCCTAGCCTCTAGCCATTGCATTCTTGTCTTGACAACTAAAATATATCTCCAAACATTTCCAGTTGGGCTCTGGGATCTGTAAGGGAGACAGAATTATGACAAGTACTATTTTAAGAGGACACCAGTAGGAATAATCTGTTATGTGCACACATAGGACAAATGGGTTTTTCTGTTTTATGTGTTTTAAGTTCTGGCTCCGGTGAGAGAGGTTCCTATCTTAAATTAAAGCCTCTTTCCTGCTCTCCCTCTACATCTTTCTTTCCCTCTGCCCCAGCTCTCACCCCTGCTTGCATCTTAAATCTTATTAGCCATCTTACTGTGTATGTATTGGATAGAATATCAGATCCGAATGCAGTTTTACTTTTTGCCTTGTATTGGCATTGTTTATATGTAGCTTCTGCTGCTGCTGTCAGCATCTTGTTAAATACCCTGCACCTCATGTACAGCACAATTTTCCTACTGTTGGTCAACTCAAAGCCTCTATTCCTTACGGAATAGAACATTAGGAAAATTAACAGAAAATGACTATCACTTTGTGGTTAAAAATTATTTTAAGATAAAACACCACCTTTCTTTCAGTGTGTATGTGTATATATGTATGAAAAAAATTCATCTTGTTTTGTTTTGAGACAGGACAGAGTCAGGCTGGCCTTGAATTTTACATGTAATTATTACCTTGAATTTCTGATCCTGGCTCCACCTCCTAAGTCCTGGGGGTCACCAGTATGCATTACCACGCATGTTAATTCTTAAAATTAAAATTCTTTACCTTAATCAGATATTTAATGATAGCATTACTATGAACATTTCGGTTACAGCATGTTTATTTTTTCCATATCATTTTTCCAGATAATAAGGACTATTCATTGTGTATATTTCTGATCTTCGTGTTTTCTTTTTTCAAAGTAGGAGGAGATTTCCGTAATGGAAACTTTGTCATTCCCCAGATACAATGTAGCCGAAATTGTGGTTCATATTCGCAATAAATTACTAACAGGCACTGATGGCAAAAACCTCTCTAAGAATGATCTTCATCCAAACCCAAAGGTAAAATGTAATTGTCTTTACATGGAGATACTGATATTTAAGAATAAAGTGAGCTATTAGGTCTGTGGTGTGGGAGAAAGGCGTGTGCCTTCATATTTGTTGTAGGCCAGTCATTTTTAATCTAGAAAAGAATCTCTCACCTGGTGTAATTTTAAAATAACAGTAAGTTTATATGTGGGGCAACTTCTATATTCCCATTGGGAACTCGGTTCTTTAATACAGTTGTTTTCCTTAAAGAAAAAAAAAAGGCTTTAAACCATAGATATATTAAAGTATATTAAATTTTTTATATTACTGGAGTGGTGGTATGAGGCTATCATTTATTGGAGAGCTTGACAGGATTTATTCCAAGTGGTTTTCTACACATGCTTGCTTAAAAACAGTCTTCTTTGGAAGCGTGAAGATTAATTTTCTTACATTATGCCCCAGGTGGGAATTGACTTATTTTGACAGGTGTTATTCTTTATATATTTGGTTATTAAATGCAAAAATGAGCTATTTATGTGTCACAGCAAAATCCCAAAGTCTCCCTCCAGTTTCCTGTGTTGGCTTTGAAGTTATAATATAGAAGGCCTCTTTTATCATACAGAATGCAAAACTGTTTATCTAGGTTCACTTCAGTTCTTTAAAATGGAAAGAATGGCCAGAGTAAATGATAAACCTCTAAGGTGATGAATATAGCTTTAGGAAAACACTGCCACATTTCACAAATCTCAGGCCTTTCTGTTTACCTAGTAAACGTGAGTACAGAACAGGCGGGTTCTTTGGCCAGTATTTGGGATCTACTGACTTAGAAGATAAGTTTTTTAAGTCCTGCTGTGGTATTTCTCCATTAATTTTAGTCATTGTTCCAAGTGTTGCAGTTAAACTGAAGTCTTAGGTGACTGTCTATCCATAGTAGCAGGCTAGTTTGAGTGATCTTTCTTTAAAAAAGTAAAGCTAAAATCTTGAGTGTTCCAGCATTTCCATATTCTTGACAGAATTTCGGAAAACTCACGTGTCTTCCCTGCCTGGGATGGGTAGATTGATTGGGTTGGATTTGGATAGACTAACTCTCATTTATAAGTAACCAATTTCCTTGTTTATTTACTACATATGAACAAATTGGTGTGTATCATAAGATGTCCTAAAATTTGGAGAAATTATGAGGGTATTTATTTATCTATTTATTAGGGAAACGGGGTGATTTTCTCTTCGTTTCTTTGTTTGCATTCTTTGACTGCAGCATTCAGTGGTGGTGATGGTAATGACACTGACAATTGCTTTTCTGTTGTAGCCTGAAGTCTTGTTCACAATCTACACAAGAGCCTTACAAATAGTGTATGGGATTCGGCTGGAGCACTTCTACATGGTAAATTAAAGAGATAAAGTAGTGTTTTGCTTTTTACAGCTGTTCTGCTCACAATGGATTCTGCCTCAAAGGATAAGAAGTGTTTGGCTTTATTTCCAACAAATCTAAAGGTTTACATAAAATTGATCTCACTTACAAAAGACTTGTAGGCATAGTAGGAGCTTACACAAGAATCTTTAATAAGATGAAAACTATAATGAAGGACCAAATGACACTTGGAAATGACTGATTCTGTTTGTTAACACATGTGTAGTCTGGCTTCAGACTTTAGTAAACAATGGCCAAGTCTTCAGAAAGAAAAAAATGTAGGAAGAACTCTAACATTAAAATAGAAGATATCATTATTGAAGCAGTGGAATTGGGGCAAACCACATAGTTCTAGTCAGAAAGAGTGCTTTTCTTGACTATGTTTTGTGATGAAATTATCAGGGCATTTTCTGAGAATCCATGAAGATGTGATGTCTGTGGCATCTTATAGGTTCTATCTTCATACCGATAGCCAAGCTGTCCTTGAACTCATGATCTTCCTGTGTCCTTGTATTATAGACACATGCTACCATTCTTAAATTATGATTGGATGTTTTTAAAGATCAAAAATTTTGCTCTCTGTTTACATTTGCAGAAGTTTTGTTTCTCTAAAAAGAAATGAGGTATCTTTCTAAAGTAGGGTTGCAACAGTTAAGAGAACAGCAAGGTCAGGTGCCTAGCATAAGGCCTGACGTTATGTCCATGCACTTAAAAATCTTCATTTTAATGCCTGCCCCCTGGAACTGAACGTTATAGATTACTGCCAGCTCCAGCTGTGCACTGTGAGTTGTGTTGTTTTCAGATTAATATTGCTTGATTATTTCCTGTGATTAAGGTTCCCTATAGTTAAAGATTTTTCTCATTCCGTCTAATTGTCTAATTGACTCATGACATAGGCTTCATGACTTATTTCATTCAGATGCCGGTGAACACTGAAGTCATGTACCCACATTTAATGGAGGGCTTTTTGCCAGTCATCAATTTATTCTTTCATCTGTGAGTAAACTGTGATATTTTTCATCTATATTTCATTTAACTCATCTAAAGGTATGATCTTTGTGAAAGAAGCTCCCTCTACTTTATCTCATATGTGTTCAGAGTTCTGAAATGTACTTAGTCTTCCCCTCTGGCACTCCTCAGGATGCTCTCATGTGACATCCTAAGGTTCTCTAAATCTGGAATTGTTTGGTAGCTTTGTGTTCTTGAAGAGTCTTAGAATCATCAAGAGTATGTGCTGTTTATTAGTCTGTAACGACCTTGATAGTACATGAATGTTGATATAACATGCAGAAAAACAACACTAATGCGATATAGAAGTAGATTTCAGTGCTTGCAGGACTGTGCACTGCTGTAGACTTCTGACCTGATGTGGCCCTTGAACACTGAGAAGTATATCCAGAAATATGTTTGAGACTAAGCTGTTTGAGTTTATGGGTTAGCACTAACACCCTGCTTTTCACTGTTGCCATCCCCAAGGGATTCCTTCATGCCCATCTGCCGAGTGAATGACTTTGAGATCTCTGATATTCTGTTTCCAAGTAAGTACATTTCTGATCATTTAACTCGCCATTTTCCCTTTCTGCTAATAAATGTCACAGAAAGTTGTAAGAAAAATTTTTAGAAAGGCGTTTCTTTTTGTTTTGTTTTTTTTTAAGAGTCTGTAGAAAGCTGTTTTTGTAAATTGATTTTTTTAAAAAAATTTCGTACATTTTAGATGTTTCTAAAATTTTGGAAGGTAACTTTCTGTGTTGATATCACTCTGCCAAACATGATGGGTGCTCCTAAAACTCACTGGACTTTCTGTAAAAAAATGTGACACTAAGTGGCACAGTCCAAGAAGGTGAAAGATGTTCTGCCTGCCTTTGGAAGGTGGGTTATGGTGAGAAACAGAGTGCTGTGGTGGGCTGACCAGGCCTATTTCTCACAAAAGGCTAAAACTATACCGACTGTTGAGCTGAGGCTTGAGTGTGCTGAGCCTAGCTGCAGGTCTAAGAGAATGCTGGCTGTGAAGACGTGAGCAGAGGTCAGAAGAAAAAGGGACAGGTGATCCAGTTCTGAGCCTATTTTGTTATGAAGACAGTGCAATTGGGAGGTTATATTTAAAAAATTGGAGTTTAGAGACAAATAATGTACAGTTGTGATATTGCATAGTGAGTTTAAGTGGCCCAAGTTATAAGATTAGCCATTACTTTTTACCATGAAAGGCTTGTATTGTCGCACTGATACTACACTGCTGTAATTGTGTATAACATTTCCATGACCCATGAAAGTTTCCTATGTTCATTTGCCATCAGTTCCCTGTGCCACCACTCTAACAGCATTGATGTGTCTTCTCATCAGATTTAATGTAACAGAGTCATAGAAGAACAGTCTTCTCTGTCTGGCTTCTTTAAACAATGCTCTTGGAACTCACATTAACTGAATTTATTAGTCCTTTGTTTCTTTTGCTTATACAGTATTCTCATGTAAGTGTATGGCACAATTTGTTTATCCATTGACTAATTAGTAGGCATTTGAGTTGTTTCTAATTATTGGTGAAGTAGCTGTGACTATTCATACTTATAAGTGCATGGATATGATTTTATTTCTCTGTATAAATACCGAGGAGTAGAGAATCAGGTTGTGTGATACATGCCTCACTTTTTAAGAAGTTGCCAAACTCCTTTCTGTTTTCTATATGGCTGTGTTCTCCTCAGCAATATACAGTGGTTTGTGCCATATCCACCACAGTTTGAGGATTTTGTTTTTAGTTTTTGTCATTTGTTGAGTATGTGGTGGTTTTAGTTTCCTTTTCTTTGATGACTAATAAAACTGAGCATATTTTATGTGCTTATTTACTATGATATGTCTTTTTGGCCAAGTTCTTTTAAATTAAAAAATTATGTTATGTGTATGGGTATTTTGCCTGCATATATACCTGCACACTGTGTGTACATTACCCACAGAGTTCAGAAGAGGGTATCAGCTCCCTTGGAACTGGGCTTACAGGTGGTTATGAGCTGTGGGTGAGAGTCAGACAGGAGCCCCTGGAAGAGCAGTCTCTTAGCTGCCAATCCATCTCTCCATGCCTTGTCTATTTATCTGATAGACACTGCAGATATTTTTCATATATCAGCTGATTATGTAGGCATTTTCTTCTACCTGTAAGTACCTTTCAGTTTTATAGTTATACAAAATAGATTTCAGTTTTAAATATTTTAATTGGTTAAAAAATAAATTTGTCTTTCTAAGAAATCTTAGCTTGATCTAAGTTGATCAGATTTAAAATCCTCTGGCCTCAGTTCCCTGACTGTTGGATTCCTGGTGTGTCCTGACATGCTGCTTCACCTTCAGTTTTAAAAGCTAATTTTCCTAATTATTGAATTCTACGTTGGAAGCTTTTCCAGTGCTTTAAGGGCATGCTGAGGCTGTTGAAAACAGTATTTACAAGAAAACCAGTAATAAAAACCCTTGAAGATACAGGAAAGGAAAAGATTTATTGCTGCATTATATTCTGGCTTCCTTGTTTCTGATAAGAAACCTACTCTTCTTATCTTTATTCCATTTAATGTGTCTGTATTGCTTTCTCGTTCTTGCTTTAAAATTTTATTACTACTTCTTAGCTACTTGAAGTTATTGTGGGTTCTGGGACGGGGATGCTCTTGCTTTCTTCTCCAGCTGAGACTTACTGTTTATCAGTTTCTTAAGATTTGGACCTTAGGCCCTTATTGAGCAAAGAGTGGTTTTGTTCATAGACTGGAGATGCTGTCAGTCCTGCCCCTGCTCATGGGTGATGTGGCTGCCCCCCTTTGCTGGCCTTCATCCCCAGCCGCCCCGTGCCTTTGGCTCCACCAGCCCTTTCCTGTCCAGGTCTAACGTGCTTTGCTAATCTACTGCGGCACAGTTCTTAGCTGAGAGACCTTCTGCTTCATCCCTTTGATTTGTTAATGGCTATTTTTAGGAATTGTCTCTTAGCTTCACAAGACTTTGTTTTTGAGCAAATGGGACATTTTCATGACCCATTTTACAGAACTTGTCCTTGGTGCCTTTTCAAGGTATTTTAACTTTTTTTTTTATGATCATATTGTTTTGGTTTTACTTTTCATTTTTCTCAGATTACAAATTTAATGTCATTTAATACTGATGCTTTTGACTATCCTTTTAAATGTTTCTGCATCTTCTCTTAGCCTTAGTTTCTTTGTGTCCTTATATTGATTAGAACCAACTTCTTTGACGCTCTAGAATTGTAACTTTCCACAGCCTCTGCCCCTGAAGTTCTTAGTCTCACCAATTCTAGCTGCTCTGGCCTCTCTAACTCCAAAATCTTATCTTCTTGCCTCCTCGAGACAAGGTATTCTGTTTGCATTCTCTGTTAAGGGCAAGTGCGTTCATAAGGCTTCCCCTTTGAACTCTGAAGCTGGTTTCTGCCATGCATTATGTGTGCTCTGCTGTCTAAAGCTTTTGCCTTATTATTATTTTTCTGCTGTTTTAAGATTAGGGCCGGTCATGGTCTCTGCCTTCCTATATAACCCAAACTAGCTGCTTCCCTCCTTCTCTCCCCCTTTCTGAATACAAAGATAACTTGATTCTAAAGTTAAAGCAGATGTTCTGCACGTCACTAAAGCATACATTTCATATTCTGTGGTCAAGTCATATGGTAAAAAATGAGACATTTTTGCATTCTGTTGTTTCAATGGTTAAGAATGTTATTTTCTATTTTAGAAGCAAAACGGACAGGTCGTTTTTTAAGTGGCATTATCAACTTTATTCACTTCAGAGAAGCATGCCGGGAGACGTATGCTGAATTTCTTTTGCAATATGTAAGATTTAAGTATATTTGTTGGATACATACACATCAAATCATCAGTCTCATGTACGAATTATTAATCTGCTTTGAAATTTTGTCACAGGTCCAATTGTTAGAATTGAATTTGGTTTTCTATTCATATAAAATAGACTTTAGTTTGGGGATGATATTTTGAAATGATATATTTTGATAACACAGAAGATAGAATTTTGCTTTAATGTTAAAGGTGAGACATTACTCCCTACATTAAATAGGGTTTTTTTTTCCCATAAATTTTCAAAGATACATAGTGTTCCTCACATAACTGGGATTTGAAATGTGTTTACCTTTTAGCAAGGCCAGGTTGGACTGTCGGGTTATTCTTTCTGCCTAACCTCACAGTGGAAGATAGAGTTCAACACCATCTCTTCAACAGACGGATTTATTTTCATTGTACAGATGATATATTTGTGAGAATTATGGTCTATTATTGGGTGATTTATTTCCATTGTTCTTAATGTGCAAGTGCTGGACTCTTAGAAAGTAGCAGGGTAACATAAAACAGACTTGAGATTCAGCTACACCCAACTGGACAAACCGGATAAAGACCTTCTTAGTTCAAATCAGGCTGAGCTTACACTCCTGAACCCGAAGACTCTCCAGAGTTTACATATGCTCACAGCTGCGTATGAGCACACTCACACACCTTTGTTTGGATGTTTACTCTCATTGTTTAAAGATACACAGCACAGACATTTCATTTCTAAGAAACCTGAGTGACAGCCCTTTCTGCCACTGTCCGTGTTGGGACAAGTATAAGTCTCTGTTCTTGTCCCATTCACTGGTTTAGTTAGTTGTCTCATGGCTTCTTCGTTCACGACTGATGGCTCAAAGAGACAGATCTATGTTCAGGACGAAAATTATCAGCTTCTAACACAGTGTATAGCCATAGGGAGATGTGTCTACCGACATTTGTGTCACGTAAAGAAATTATTGAGACTACTGATCAGAGGTTGTATCTACCATGCACATGACCCTAAATTTATTAGCATTTTTAAAAGGAGAGAAAAACTGTTCTCAGCTCTTTGTCCTAAATGCCTCAGCACTTTAGCTTATTATTATTTGTGTGTTGGGTGCTGGGTGTATGTGTGTGGTCCAGAGCAGGAGACATTTGATATCTTTCTCAATCATACTGCTAGCCTCTCTATCTTATTGCTTTGACTCAGACTTTCTCTATGGCCAGAAGCTTACCATATGGGCTAGTCTAGCGACTAGAGGGTTCTCTGAATTCACCTGTGTATACTCACCAGTTCTTGACTTACAGGCACATGCAACATGTCCAGCCTTTTATGTGGGTTATTGGATTTTTTTTTATGGTGAATAAATATTTTGCAGACTGTAGTTTTTTGTTTTAATTCATTGTCTTTTAAAACATGCTAATATGAGATTAACTTGCATCCACAGAAATCTTCTCTGGATAAATTGCAGCAGTTAAACAATGTGCACCAGGAGGCATTGATGAAACTGGAGAGACTCGAGTAAGTGGGAACTTTACAGATAAGGTGAATATAGGGCAGGTGCAAACCAAGTCATGAGCAGCTGGTTTCAGTGCCAAGGTCCACACCAAGTGTCACTGTCTTTCTACATAAATGGGAGGATATTTCAGGCCAAGTTCTAAAAACAAATCTATGATTTTCCTCCCTAAGTCTGAATTATCGTTGGTTCTTTCTTGGTAGTACCTTGTCCCTTGCCCCACTGAATATGATAACACAGCAAACTTTGTCCTGTATGGAGGGTTGTTCACTCTCCAACCAGGAGCTACAGCAAGGGGTCCCAGAATTACCTCTGTTGCTTGCTTTAAAAAACAAAACAAAACAAAACAAAACAAAAAACCCACTAAATTTTGATGTCCAGTTTGTATTGACTGTTTTCTGTTTTCTGCTGTTGTAGATTTAGTTGTTCTGTGGAGCCGTCATAGATTGAGGGTTATCTGCACTGATTGTGAGCAGTCAGATTAGGTTTGTTTGATTCTAGTCTGTTGATGTTTTTGAGGTTGTCTGTTTAAGGTCTCTGATAAAATTGCGTTTATAGGCAACAGTAAACTAAGAGGCTGGGAGTGAGAGACACATATTACAATTTAGCATGATAAAAATAAATCACAAACTAAATCACGAGAACATGACAGCTGGGAGAGAATGTCTGTAGCACATGATGCAAAGCATTGCTGAGCTGGTGACAGAACTCATGTTGTGTTCCTAGTATTGAAGAAATCTTACCAAGAGGATAAATGCTAACTTTATAGAAACACAAGCAAAGGCAGAATCAAAATAAATGGCTAATATCTTACATCTAAGGTAAAACTTGTGCTTTCATGTGTAAGAGACTTTGGATATTGTCTTAGGGTTTCTACTGCAATAAGGAAACACCGTGACCAAAGAGCCAATTGGGGAGGAAAGGGTTTATCTGACTTTATTTCAGTATTACTGTGCATCACTGAAGGAAGTCAGGGCAGGGATCTGGAGGCAGAAGCTGATGCAGAGGCTGTGGAGGGGTGCTGCTTACAGACTTGCTCCCTATGGTTTGCTCAGCCTTTTTTCTTATAGAACCAGGACCAGCAGCCCAGGGGTTAGCACCACACACCATTGACTGGGCCCTTCCCCATTGATCACTAAATGAGGAAATGCCTTACAGCTGGATCTCAAGGAGGCATTTTCTCAGCTTGAGGTCCTTCCTCTGATGACTCTACAGCTGTGTCAAGTTGACAAGCAAAACCACCCAGTACAGATATGTAGATCTGATGGAAAGGATGGCACATGGGAAAGTGGCTGGTCCTAAACTGGGAAGTGTATGGTGCTGAGAGCCAGGGCTACATTATGGAAAAGAGCACTGGACAACGGCGGGTGCTTCAGCCACTCTTGAGGAGTAACAGTGGGAACAGACCCTTTACCTAGTTGTCGAAGGCACAGGTGCTATCATACCTTTCAAACTTAAGGATGCACAAACTTTTTTGATGTTTTGTTGTGTTTAGTTCGGTTCCAGTTGAAGAGCAAGAAGAGTTCAAGCAGCTTATGGATGAGATTCAGGAGCTGCAGCACTTGCTGAACCAGGACTTTAGGCAGAAAACGGTATGTGTGGACCCTTTAACGTGCAGCTGTGTGGGAGAACATGGCTTTGGGTTACTGGAGAAGCAGTATGTTGCTGCACCTGTTTGTTGTCACCAGAGCTGTGTGCATTCTGGATGCATAGAATTCTTGAGGATTCTCTTGGGTTTAGTTCTGCTGTGAGGCTCTGGTACCCTGGACACTGCAGGGCTCAAGGGTCAGTTTCTGTATTTATGGGAAATACCATAGTGTTCTCCATTCAGCCTGCACTCGCTCACGATGCTTAATTCCCAGCTTCAGTGTTCACCTGTGGTACTTTCCCTGGGCTTTGGGGACTTGCCATGACTTTTTTTGTTGTTGTTGTTGTTTTTATAAATGCAAACCAATGAGAGAAAAATGATCATTTTCAGGTCTTGCTGACTCCAAATTGTCTGAATTTTTGTGCTGCTCAGTAGATAGAACACACACCTAATGAGATAGTAGTTATTATTTAAAAAGACACTTTCAGTGTGCCTATTAACTTTTGAAGTGTTGGTTGGTCTAGGACAGATTATGCAGTTATTGCTCTATTTTGTTTTTTAATTATCATTACTAGAAGTATTAACATTAACACGGGGGAGCAGCTTATAAAACAGAACAAGAAGCTGAATAGATCACTCTAAAGTGCCAAAGCAGTGCACATCCCCCCAGGGCCTTGCTTCCTCGGGCAGAAGTGCTGCGGCCTCCTGACAACCTGTTCAGATTTGATCCCTCCCTGGGTTGGCCCATCCGTTAGGTCAGAGTCCTCGTGAGCTAGTTGTCTGCAGAATCCCTCATGGCACACCCACTGGAGGGCTTACCAGTCTAAGGGTTTCTTCATCTACTTTTGTGTGAGACTTACTTGACATGAGGCCTGAGGAAGGGCTCCTAGACTTTCTGAAT
The DNA here is from genome assembly GCA_033318265.1 of Phyllotis vaccarum. NCBI lineage: Eukaryota > Metazoa > Chordata > Mammalia > Rodentia > Cricetidae > Phyllotis > Phyllotis vaccarum. Next base: position 24,669,855 of record JARWLC010000017.1, read on the forward strand.
AAAGAGAGTTGGACACCATCTGACCTCACTTCCTCTTCTTACCTATGTTGTAGGAAGTAGTTAGTGGTTTAATTTTAGTGTTTCAAATCATTATAACACAGTTGTTTTTTTCTCTTAGACAGTGCTGCAGGAAGGAAATGCCCAAAAGAAATCAGAGATTTCAGAGAAAACAAAGCGTTTGGTAAGTATCTTCTTTGTTACCTCACATTTGAGGTTGGAATATACCACAATGTTTTAGCTGTGTAGTTGTCAGTAATTCTCTGTCATTCTTTCCCCTGCGTAGCTCTGACTGTCCTGGAACTAGCTCTGTAGACCAGGTTAGCCTTTAACTTAGTGATCCATCTGCCTCTGCCTCCTGAGTGGTGAGATTAAAGGCATGGGCCACCACTACCTGGCAACTTTTTTCAACTTAAATACAGAAACTATTATTAAAAAACAAGCAAACAAAAAAATCAACACATGGAAATATATGAAGAAAATAAAAAGGATCCAAAGTTAACCATATGATCTGATGTGTATGTACATACTACATAATAATATAACATATATACAGCATATATACAGATTGCTTTCTAATAAACATATATCTGTATAATTAACACCCCACACATACACATGCACTTAGTAATGTAGTATACATGGTTTTCAGTATCCTATCAATCGATGGCTGTATAATACAGTTGGACATCTGTATATATTGTATGAAATTTCTGGCCCATCCTAGCCCCACAGTCCAAATGAATCTCTCTTGCCTATGGCCTGGCCTAGCCTGAGGTTTGGCCCCTCAGCCCTTCTTGGTCCTAAATAGTCACACAAAGGCATATATTAGTTACATGGTGTTTGGCCTATGGCTCAGGCTTCTTGCTAGCTAGCTCTTGACTCTTGATACGACCCATTTCTATTAATCTGTTTTGCCACGTGGCTCATGGCTTACTGTACTTGGTTACATATTGCTTGTTGGATCACGTCTCTCTGACTCCACCCTCCTTCCCCTTTATCTATGCTTGGTTTTCTCATCTGCTTCTAAGCTGCTCTGTCAACAGGCCAAAACATTTCCTTCATTATCCAGTGGTATTAACAGCATATACAAAGGCATCCCACATCTTTTCACTTTCTTCTGATAGACTTCGATATTGCTTCCATTTTTGTTAATTTTATGTAGCTATGTGTATATTGTAAATGTGTGCATTTGTTCACTGGTCTCTCCTAAAACACTAATTCAGGATGTGGGGATTAAAAGAAATACACATTTAAAATTGACTCATGTTGCCAAATTAAAGATTCTAGTTTCCATTTTAGCAACAATATAGGTATGTCCATTTTCTACACTCTTGTTAAATATAAATGTTTTAGTTTTTTTGCATTTAAAACAAAGTCTGTCACTCATATGGGGAAAATATCATTTTAATTTACTATTTCTCTAGTGATTTTTGACCGTGTTCATAATTCTTATTCTGTAAATTATGCTGTTCCTATAGTAGATGGTCTTTATATGTGTGTATTTAAACTATTTAGTTACCATTTGAAGGTTCCTATCCTCTGGTGTATTGTTTATTCAGAGAGGTCAGAGGCTGGGGTGTTGGAGAGAAAGCGCCGAGTTCCTTCTCTCCCTCCACCTTGTCCATAGGTCACCAGACTTGGCAGCCAGGACCCGTTCCTACTGGGCTGTTTTCCCAGCCTAAGAATATATTGTAAGTTAAAGATGTTAGACTCACACAGCCTTTCATTCAATAATATATTTTGTCAAAAATTGCTAAAAACCACATATGGAGAGATTCCAAACGTCGAAGAAGACTTTCTTTTCTTAGTTCACAGTACTTGACCTTTTTCATGTTCTTTTATCTTACACTCTCACACACCCTTTGGGTACCAGAGGGACAAAAGTAACTTTTAATAACTCTAGCCAGGTCATGCAGTTAATATGAAAGCACATCACATATATAGTTTTACTATTGTGGGTACTTGTGCTGCTTGTGGAAGGGATGTAAACGAAATGGATATTTGGTGGATATTCTTAGGACCAGGATGCTGTGGTATCTTAGGAGGACCACACTGATCTCAAAGATGCCACTGAGGGTGTTAAGTGTCATACTCAGGAACTTGATCTATAGCCAGAGCCATTAAGCAGGCCAGGGTGGTCGGAATTCAGTTTTACCTGGTTATAGATTACAACAGACATGAGCCTACGCTGTTGTATTATTCCAACAATAGTAACCAATTTTGTTGTTTGACCTGATCGGTGAAAATGTCTCAACAGAATGAACTAAAGTTGTCAGTGGTTTCTTTGAAAGAAGTTCAAGAAAGTTTGAAAAGCAAAGTTGTGGACTCTCCTGAGAAGGTGAAGAACTTTAAAGAGAAGATGAAAGACACTGTCCAGAAGCTCCGGAATTCTCGGGTGAGCTCCCTGAGTTGAAGTTACTTTCTGACTTATCTACTACCTATACAGATTCTCCTCTTTGATTTGTGGGGAATAGAGGGAGATACAGCTGCAAGGTAGCTGATGACTCACCACAGCATCTAAGGCTTTGCTCAGGTCAGTCTAGTGGAAATGCTGTGTTGTGTAACAACTAATCACTCAGAGAGGAGAAAGGAACTAGACAATTGCATAAATATTTAGTAACTAAAAATTGCAGTGAGAGCACAGGAGACATATGAGAAATCTGTGTTTCTCTTCATCATTTTTGCTTCACATATAAAGCATTAAGAAAAATAGAAGATGCTTTGAAATAAGGAAATGAGAGAACTCAGTTTATATTGTGAGAGTCAGGTAAGAGAGGAGTGGGAAATTGGTGGGAGTTTGTTTAAGAAACATGTTCAAGGCCAGGGGTTACTTTGAAAGGTGGGGTAAGGTAAGAAAGGACAAAAATTAGATGTGGGTAGACAATTTGGCTTTTTTTTTGAAACAAAGTTTTCAAGTTATCATATCCAAGTATTTCCTAATAATAAAAATTGTCACTAATAATAGAGAAAATCCATCAGACAGAAATAGAACCAAGAAATAGATTTTAAAATTTATGAGGAATAGCTGCTTTATTTAAAAACTTGTGCATCTTGGGGTTTAACTAAGTGGTAGGGTCTGGTTACTCAGCATGAGGAGGTCCTGGGTCTGACCCGACCCCCTATTAAGAAGGGTTCTATTCAGTTAGCTGTTCCTCTAGGAGAAAACAGCTGGTTACTATGAAAATAGATCGTTATGTGAATTCGAAATTTAAATTTTAACAAATTTAAAACACTTATATAATTTTTACCAAATGCAACACACAACCCACCCAACAATCTGACTTTAGCCCAGACTAACCTAGAATTCCCTGCCTCAGCCTCCTGAGGGCTTAGATTATAGGCTAAATGTTTTTAAAGTATCATGAAAACCAAAAGTCTAGTGAGAAAAGACCCACTAGAACATTTTCTGTGCCTGTGAAGTGTTTGTGCCATTGAAGTGTTTGATTAGTTTTTTGTCAACTGGAAGGAAAAAATCTCAATTGAAGAACTGTCTCCTTCAGATTGGCCTATAGGCAAAGGTCTAAACTCACTGTGGGCTGTGCTAGTCTAAGGCTGGTAGTTCCTGGGTTTTATAAGAAAGCAGGCTGAGTAAGTTAGTAAGCAGTGTTCCATGGCCTGTCCTTCAGTTCCTGCCTTCAGGTTCTTGCCCTGAGTTCCTGCCTGACTTCCCTTCATGGTAGACTATAAGATGTAAGCTAAATAAACCTTTTCTTCCCCAGATAGCATTTAAAATTTGTTTTTTATTTTTGTATTTATGAGTATATTGCATGCATGTACCTCTGTAGACTGTGTGGTGCCTTTGTGAGCCAAAAGAGGGCATCAGATCCCCTGAGATTGTCATTAAAAACAGGTGTGAGTTACAGACAGTTGTGAGTCACAATGTGGCTGTTGGGAGTGCAGGTCCTCTGGAAGAACTAGTGCTCCTGACTAGCTATCCCTAGACTATTCCAGGTTGCTTTTGGCCTCTGTCTTTATTTATCACAGCGACAGGAAGCAAACTAAGACTTGAAGGCAAGATTAGATCAATTATATTCAAAGAGTGTTTATAAATCTACAAACAAACAAAAAAAAAAATAGAAATGAAAGATGAATGTTGTATGATGTTTCTGGCCCAGACTTCCTGGCTAGCCTCAAGGTTTGGATCCACAGACTGGCCGACCCGCAGTCCGGCAGAGACAGACAAATGCTTACACGGTCTAAGGTCCAGGCATATATATGCTAACTCTTTACCCTTAATCTAACCTATGACTGTTATCCTGTTCAGCCATGCAACTCTTATCCTGTTCAGCCATGCGGCTCGGTACCTTTTCTCAGAGCAGCATAGTTGTCCTCTGCATCTTCTGGCTTCTCTGTGGCATTTTTGCTCTGTTCTTCCTGTTCCCAGAGTGTTCTTAGTCTGGTAGCCCCACCCCCATTTTCTGTCTGCCTTTGACCAATGAGTGCTTTTTATTAAACTCGTAGGTAGGACAGTTATTTACAATGTAACATCATAAATCCACTACAGATGGACAATATAATTAGGGGTTGTGAGGATAAATGTAACTGATTAATAAGGTAAGGCAGAGAGTAGCTTAGTGGGGCAAAGGAAAGATTTCTGCGGTGGTCTGTGGTTTGAGTAGATACACATTCCCTTTGTGTTTTAAAAGAGGAGATTATCTTTTTTAAGGAATCAGATACTAAAAATAGTTATTATGTAAACAAACAGAAAGATTATTAATAGATAATATGACTTCCCTGTATTATTCAGAAGTAGTTTGAAAATTAGCAGAACAAGCCTTTGGATTGTTTTAGTGGTGCTTAGAATCAAACTACAGGGCTTTGTTGGCACTAGGCAAGCATTTGTACCCAACCAGAGTGAGCTCTTTCCCATTCACATAAAGAATCTTTGAAAGATTAGCAGTGAATGGTCATGTAATAAAGTAGTGCCAGTTTTCTTTGTTATGGATAGGTTTGATTCCCAGCACTCACATGGCAACTCCCAACTGTCTGTAACTTTGGTCCTAGAAGACCAAATGACCTTGTCTGGTCTCCTAGGAACTAGGCCTGCCCATGGTGCACAGACAAACGTGCAGGCAAAACACTGACACACATAAAATAAGGAAATATTTTAAAGGAGGTGTTATGTATTTGACACATGTCAGTAGTAGTGCCTTGCTTCCGACCTCAGAACCTAATTGTTGGGCATTCTTGAGCTTTCAGTAGGGAATGCAGAAGTTATTAAAGAGCAGGTGAATAGACCTTACAGTTTCATAAAGGAGAGCATCTAGCAGACTGGTCTTCTTCCCTCCCAAAGCAAGAAGTGATGGAGAAGTACGAAGTGTATAGAGACTCTGTGGAGTGCTTGCCTTCCTGTCAGCTGGAGGTGCAGCTCTATCAGAAGAAGATCCAGGACCTTGCAGACAACAGGGAGAAAGTCAGCAGCGTCCTAAAGGAGGTTTGTGCTGGGTGCTTTCTGTCCTTTCTGTGTGATAGGGTCAGCAGCGTCCTAAAGGAGGTTTGTGCTGGGTGCTTTCTGTCCTTTCTGTGTGATAGGGTCAGCAGCGTCCTAAAGGAGGTTTGTGCTGGGTGCTTTCTGTCCTTTCTGTGTGATAGGGTCAGCAGCGTCCTAAAGGAGGTTTGTGCTGGGTGCTTTCTGTCCTTTCTGTGTGATAGGGTCAGCAGCGTCCTAAAGGAGGTTTGTGCTGGGTGCTTTCTGTCCTTTCTGTGTGATAGGGTCAGCAGCGTCCTAAAGGAGGTTTGTGCTGGGTGCTTTCTGTCCTTTCTGTGTGATAGGGTCAGCAGCGTCCTAAAGGAGGTTTGTGCTGGGTGCTTTCTGTCCTTTCTGTGTGATAGGGTCAGCAGCGTCCTAAAGGAGGTTTGTGCTGGGTGCTTTCTGTCCTTTCTGTGTGATAGGGTCAGCAGCGTCCTAAAGGAGGTTTGTGCTGGGTGCTTTCTGTCCTTTCTGTGTGATAGGGTCAGCAGCGTCCTAAAGGAGGTTTGTGCTGGGTGCTTTCTGTCCTTTCTGTGTGATAGGGTCAGCAGCGTCCTAAAGGAGGTTTGTGCTGGGTGCTTTCTGTCCTTTCTGTGTGATAGGGTCAGCAGCATCCTAAAGGAGGTTTGTGCTGGGTGCTTTCTGTCCTTTCTGTGTGATAGGGTCAGCAGCGTCCTAAAGGAGGTTTGTGCTGGGTGCTTTCTGTCCTTTCTGTGTGATAGGCTGAACAGCTTTGGGTTCACTTTGTCTCCCGCTGAGGAGTAAGCCATAGTCCCTAAACATCGGATGTCAGGAGTTATTTTAACCTTCAGGTGAAATGAGTAATAAATTAACATGCCACGTGGTAGTATACATTTTGGAATATAGTAATGAGTGTTTCAGCTTGTCCTAAGAGATATAATCACTTATCACTGGCGTGGAGTCCCTACTTAGTTCCCATCACTGTACCTGTTGTTAATAAAGATGTCAACCTTATAGCAGTCACCACCCTGAATATACTGAGGCAGCTCTGCCATTTCACTTTCTCAGATGCTTTCACATCTTAATCCAAGCCACTCTCAGGACCACTAGCACTGTGGAAAGGCTTGTTGTTTTTGACTGAGAGAAGTATATGGGTGAGAGTTTTTATTTACCTAGCACATAGTCTTATCCACCATCTGGGGTCATAGGACAGATCCGCCTCTGACCTTGTCTCTTCTCCTGCCTAGGTTCCCAACCAGCACTCAGCTGTGGGGTCTGGCTGGTGTGTGCCTGCCCCTCATCAATCCTGGAAGGCCAGCAGGGACAGCTTCTCCCTGCTCACTGGCCTCTTTCTCCTCCTACAGTTACAGTTTTCAGAGCCTCAAGACGTCTTCCATTTCAAAATTGTGTTTTATTCTAGCTGCCCTAGAAACCCCTTTTGTTTTAAGTCCTGTTTGGTTGTACTGACTTTAAATGTTCTTCGTAAACCAGAGCCTGAACTTGGAGGACCAGATTGAAAGTGATTCATCAGAACTGAAGAAACTGAAGACTGAGGAAAATTCCCTCAAAAGACTGATGACTGTGAAGAAGGAGAAGCTTGCCACCACACGCTTCAAAATCAACAAGAAGCAGGAAGACGTGAAGCAGTACAAGCGGACAGTGATCGAGTACGAGCGTGGTTCCAGTACAGTGGCTTAGGATGCTAGGAAAGGCCGAAGGACATTGTGCCTTCACCACAGAATCTGCCTCTGTGACTGAGATGCCTGTAGTTCTGTGTAGAAATAAGACTTCGGGTTGTTCCATCCATTTGTCTATTTATTTATGTTTTTCTGCTTGCTTGTTGCCCTCTCAGGCACACAGTTTTAATTCCTTGTGTTGATTCTTAAAGGGACTGTGATAGTGCTTATATTTCAGTGCATTTGAGACCTAGTGGCCTAGATTAGATTAGAAAAAGCAATCTTAATATTATTCAGGTAAAAATTAATGTTTTGCTAAGTTCCTCTGTGAGTGTGTTGAGGTATTTCTCTGGTAGCGTCTCCTTGTCAGCCCTAGGAATGTGTGTTTATGATATCATTCCTGTAGTTCCTAAATATGGCATTGGGCCTGGACTAAGTACTTTGATACAGAAGAAAGGAAAAGATGGAATCTGGAATTGTGTATTTGTTGCCAAATATGCAGAAAGTACTTACCAACATTTGCACTAACAGTGGATAGAGATGCACACTGATGCACTAGCACTATAACCAAGCCTTCACCTTAAAGTCTAGGTTGTGAGGGCTGAGGTATAGTTTAGTGGTGGAGCACCTGCCCAGCATGTGCCAAGCTCTGGCTTTGATCGTCAGCTCTACAAAATAAAGACACAAAAAGGATGGCTCTTGAATGAAATAGTTCCATACACGATGGTGTAACTCTAGTGCACCACAAGGTATGGGGTTTTGTGGGGTTTGTCTGCTTGCTTTTATATCTGGAAGGGTTCTAGGCTTGTTGAGCAAGTACTGACACATGATGTCTCTTGGTTCACTATTAGTGACATTGGCTTTTTAAATGCTCAAAAGAAGTTATATCAGGTGTCTCTTTTCCCTTTAGAGATTGCAATAAAGTTCAAGAAAAAAGAGGTGCTGTCTGCGAACAAGTAACCACCATTAATCAAGAGATCCAGAAGATTAAATCTGGGATTCAACAACTAAAGGATGCTGCAAAAAGGGAGAGACTGAAGTCTCAGGTGTGTGCTCCTGGGACATAGAGTCCTTAAGTTTAAAACGTAAATGATGTTACTCAGGACAGGGTTTGGAGTTCTCTGGAGCAGAAATTGACCCCATGGGCCCTTTGCTTTTATCCATTTATAGCACCACTCTGGATACCATTTAATAATCTTCAGATATGTGTCTCCTGTGCCTTTTTCCTCACTTGCCTTTTAACATGTCACAGAATATCATTCTTTGGGGTAAAAGTAGTTGTTAATAAAAGTTGTGAAGTCCTAAGTAGATGAACTTTACTCAGGATATTTTTTTGAGTTATGTATCTAAAGGCATTTTATCAGCAGCTACCCCAAATAGCTACAGCTCTTCATTCAGAATCTTAGGCCTCTTTTTTCATTCATCTCCATCTTCCTGCTTCTGAAACAGCCTGGTTTATGATAGCCCGGTTCTCACTGCTGCCGTCCGTCCAGTCTGCAGAGATCTTGACACCAAAGAGATTTGAGGAGATACTCCATCCTACATTCTTAGAAAGAGCAGAGACTGTGCTATCACATCCTCTAGCTGTAGTTAATAAACTGGTTATTAGCAGATTCAAATTAGTAACTGGCTAGAATCTGAACTATCTTTGTTAAGCACAAAAGATGCCCAAGCCACCTTATATTCCTTTTGGCTCTGTGTCTGGCAATACCAGTTGCTCTTTAAACCTTAGCTTGGCATGTGAAACTGTTCCTAGAATAGCCTTGAGTATAGTCTGTTTTCCATAAATATTTTTATAGTTGAAAGGGCACTGCACAGCTTGTCTTAAAACTAGTCCTATGTCAGAATTCAGTGAGGGATTTTGAAGTGACTGAGTCCCCTCCCAAATACATTGAATTCTGAGTCCCCTCCCAAATACATTGAATTAGAATCTCAACAATAAGTCTCATCTCTTAATTGAATTGTCTTTTTATTTCTAGAACAGGATGGCATTTGAGAGCCACTGATGGGCTGTGTGTAACTGTGATTGTTTTGTGTGGATGGAGCTCATAACCACACAAGCTGTTCTACTACATCTGTAGTTGTTAAAACGTTATTTCCATTCTGAATTTAAAATACTCTGTCTGTACTCTGGTGGACTCAGACCTTCCCTCTGGAATCATCCATCCCCTTTCTGTTGAATAGCCCTTGAGAGGATAGTCCCACATCCTTTAGTATCGCTCACTTAGGGGTAGTTGCCTCAGCTGTCCAGCCATTCTTTACACACTTAATTTTCAGATTCATTGTTATTCTGTTTATTGTTAGCGTATTTTACTTGTTCTTATTTTCTTTAAAGTATAGAACCTCATATTTAGCAAGTGGTGCTGCGGCCCCAGAAGCACAGAGCCTCTGTTTACAAAGCCTGGCTTGGGCTGGGTGTCGGCAGCAGTGTCTCCCTTCTGTTCATGTTCAGATTATGGTCAATTAAAGCTGACACCTTCTTCCCGTGCAGCTCTCCGCCAAGTTGTTTTTTTCATCATGCCATACCGTGATGAAATGATTGCTCTCAATTCAAGATCTTATTGTTATATCTTGTAGGCTTAATTGCATTTCTTTCAGCCTACATTCTCAAAATGCCAAGATCAGTTTAAATCTCGTCCACACTAATTATTTCTCATTGTGTGGTGTTGGCGGCAGATTTGAGCAGCATGCCTTTTCTCCAGGATGAAAGGAAGCATTGAGTGGGGCTGGACTCAGGCTGCGTTATAGTACCGCTGCAGAGCATTCAGCACTGTTATCAGAGCCCCAGACACGGTCTTCAGCTCGCCCTATAGTCCTTTTACCCCATCTGCTGACTCCCATTTGTTCCTTGGCAGCCCGAGAATGAGTGTAAGTGCGCAGTGAGCTCAAGCACATTTGCCCGAAGAGTTCTCTAGTTCTTTTCATAACCACTCTTCACGAAGAAGAAAGTGGTCTGCACACAGGGCTGGGCCCCAGCTGTCACTGTCCTGCTTTAAGTGTTCCTGCACATAGGTATTCACCTGCTCCACTGGACAGCTTTGAAGATCTGTTTCCTGTTCCCGCCAGCCACAGCAAAAAAAACATAAAGTCCACAATCTTTGCTATCTGTCCTCTCTTCCCCCTCTCCCCACTTAATCTCTTCTGTTCAGCGTCTTCATACATTTCTTTTAGAATATTTGATGCATTTCTAAGATGACGTAATTTTTTATATTTCTCATAGTCATTTAATATCACAAGGGATTGACATTTTAGACTTCCTAGAGATAACCCTGGCCCTGAGATTCACAGTTAATTTCATGATTTCTTTTTCCTCACTGATACTGTTTGTTTTGTTCACACGCTCATAACGCAGTTTTGTAGGTCTTAGGAGTTGTAGTGAAATGCCGATTGCTTCCTTGACTCTAATTTGCTATTTTAAGCACTGACTACTAAGAAGTACCAACTTTATCTTTCTAAAGTAATTTTTTAATAGTGCGCTTGCTTGTTTAAATCAGAACCTTCCTATTTTCCTACAGTTTATGGATTCATCAATAATGAATGAATTTCTAAGATTTCTAGTCAGGATTTTAACAAATAGCACGTGTACCTACTAGATGTCAGGATCATACTTGGCTCAGGAGTCAGTCTGAGAACAAGTAAGTTGTGATCCTGCTTCTAAGACTGTAGGTAAGCAGCTCATTCTCATCATCTAAAGTCCAATAGAAGTGGCACCTGACATTGTGTTATACTAGAGATTCAGGAAAAACAGTGTGGTACTGTCGCAGACAGATCAGTAGACAAAATAGAAGATTTAAACACAAACCCATGTAGCTATAACAAGCTGGGTTTTTACAAAGATACCATAAATAATTACTAAAGAAAGTTAGCTACAATTACCAGTGGTGCCTGGGAAACTGGATATCTACATGTGTAAGTGTGAAATTAGACCCTTCCTCTCACCCCACACCAAAACAAACTCCAAAGACTATAAGACATGAAATTCTGAAACTGCCATAGGGAAAATTCTTCAAGTCCAGGCATAGGTCAGGGCTTTATGCCTAGGATTCTGCTCACTCAGAAGGAAGACTGACTGTCCACAAATACCACTGAGTTTTTGGAGATCAAACTCAGGTCACTAGGCTTGCATGAAAAGCATTTTGCTGTCTTACTGGTCAAAAGATCCTCTGTTCACTGCCATGGTCTTGTAAAATGGTGTCATCACTATGAAACAAGTATAGGGATATAGAGGCTAAAACAGAACCACTATATGACCCAGCTGTACATTCCTGGTCAAACACCCAGCACTGTGGTTGATATTTTCTTACCCATGTTTATGACTGTTCTGTTCAAGTCACCAAGAATCATCCTAGATGTCCACCTACAAAATAATAAATATTGAAAATGCGGTACATGTACATAGTGGATTACTAATTATCCATAAAGAAAATGAAATTTTTAGGATTATACATGTTAGTAGAAAATACTATATTAAGTGAGGTGACCCAGTCCCCAAAAGACAAAACCTACATGTTGTAAGTTTTATATATGTATATTTATGTGGAGTGGTTGAGTATAGACACCAGGAACTAGAAAAGGGTTCACGAGAAAGAAAGGAGGCTGGAAGGGAGCGGGTTGTTGGGTAGGGTAGTAGAACATGTGTGATGTGAGAGTGGAGGGATTTCAGTAGGGATGAGGAGATGACTAGGGGACAGGGCAACACAAAGGTGAGTATATGAGTTAATTAAAAGGAGTAAGTTTTATCTTCCATGTAACTTCCTTTCAATCCCCCCATGTCTAGTTTCTTCTCATTTACTGTGGACTTTTATAGGTAGCCTAGCTCTGCTTTCACGTGGCATATGGTGCAGGTGCACTGCTGGCTGCATGTGACACACTGCGCATTCATTGCACTGTGGGTTAGATGTGTAGCCTGCTGCATGAGCCTTGTTTCCAGTACTCAGTACCCTACAGAAGGAGCCAAGGAGAAATGGGGGGAGGGGGGTCGACAGGATCAAACAGGAAGGAAGGTCAGTTGGGTCTGGCCACGCCCCATTCAGGCTCCTGGTACTCCAGAGACACGCCTCCAAGCTTCACCAAATAATACCTGAATCCCACTACAGTAGTATAGTCTATGTGTTCCTGTCGGTGGAGAATGATTTCATCTGCCATTGTTCACAGGCTACTCACAGGAAAAGTCCATTAATATATTTTTGAGCGATGATTAAAATACTTGTGGGATCAATGGTGATGCTGGGTGTAAATGTCCATGAATACTGTGTAATTTTTAAATTTCTCAAATTTCAAAATGAGATGGTCAGACCAACACTGTCACAAAACTTGACTAGAGTAATGCTCAGTCCTGTAGCTGCTGGGTAGTTAGGCACTGTGGCCTTGTGCCCTTGACATGTGTCTAGTATAACTGAGAGGCTAATGCAATTTTGAATTTAATCTAAATTCTTGTACATTTAAATAGTGGCATATGGCTAGTGCTTCTATATTGAACACCACTGGGCTAGCCTTAGGTTTTACTTTACATCCCCAGCCCTATGCTTTGACTTTCGAAGTATTTGACTTCACAGTAAGACTTATATGCAAGCTGTCCTGAACTGGTATAACTGTCCACTTATGTATAGACTTCCATTGCTGCTATTCTAATATACTTAGCATTCAGGAAGGCTATAACCATCCCTGTTAACACCTGACTGTTCTCAGGACTTTGGCTGTATGTTTGCTTCTGGTGGGTGTGCTGTTGGAGTTGGGCTTCCTGTTCTATTTATGGTGGCTCTCTTGGTGTGACTAGTTCATCCTTGGGATTGTGTTTATCCTCAGGGAAAAAACATTGCTTTGGTGTATTGAAATGCCTGGCTATGGATTTGCAGGGTGTGTTTATTTACTTTTTATTTTAGCCACACTTGGTTTTGATGGCTTCTTGAAAGTGACATTTTTCTACCTGACTTACTCGGCTTTGTTCTTCATGGGAATAAACACACCACCCAGTGGAGCTAGGAACTTAGGTTGATCTGTAGCCATGAATGTGCTGATTTAATAGTTTAAAATAGCAATTCACATAAGCTAGTCACTAATTCAGCTGATTTTTCTTATAAGAAGCAAAGCTTTCAGAAACTTTTATTTTCTTGATAGTTTGCAGTCTCTCACAGCTGTATCTCGCCAGCCTTGTCTCAGAACTACCATGAATGGCTATTGAAGTATTGCGACTCAGTGTTAGACCTGGCCATCACATGGATTCATTCTTTGTCATTTGTCCTTAGGAAATCTTTGTAAACTTGAAAAGTGCTCTGGAGAAGTACCATGAAGGCATTGAGAGAACAACAGAGGAGTGCTGCGCTAGGATAGAGGAGAAGACCGATGAGCTGAAGAAGAGGATGTTCAGAGTGCCCCCCTGATCAGCACGGCAGCCCCGTCACCTGTAGGTACAGTGATGCTGATAGAGGGACCAGCGTTGTCAGCTAACTGGGCGCCACTGGGCCCCATTTGTCTTTGGTGTCCTTTTATATGATGATGTCCTTCCTGTGGGTTTTTCTTTTTTTCTTGGTACTGGGGATAGAACTCAGGGCCTTGTGGGCTACACTGAACTGCTTCCCCAGGTTCCAACATGCCGTGTATTATAGACTTTGATACAATTGAAGTACCTTGTATAGCTTCTGTGCCCTAATCTGTCTCTTTTATATGAACCGGTTGGAATAAACAGTAATTAATGTCACTGAGGTCTGGGTGGTGCTTGTTGTCTGCTGACGTTGGATTGCCACATCATGGATCCTTGTTGTGCCCTACACGTCTAGATTGCCTGTTTGATTCTCGCTCATCCAGCTCTAGCTAGATATTTTGTTTCTTCTGTGTTGGTAAGGAATTGTGAGGATATCGGAAGACTTACATAGCTGAGCAAAAATCTGAACTGTGCTCTCTGACACCAAAATTAGAATAGTACACACTTTCTAATGTAATTATTTGAAAGTGTGAGTTTGATTGTAGGACTTGACTTTTTCATAAGGTAGAAATAAGACAGTTGTTGACAGAAAATTCAAACTGAACCAAAATAATTCTTCCTTCTTTATCAATTTATTATCTTGAGGACTTGGTTACAGTGGCACAAGGATGTATAGCCATGCTGTGACCTTATGCACTATGTCTTGGTTTCTCAAAGTGTCCTGGAAGAATGTTGCAGCAAACTCTCAGAAACCAAGGAGCACTGTAAAATTCTGGAAGAAAAACAGTTACCCTTGCTAGCAGGTACCCACAGTTGTAAACTGCTAGCTCAGACAGTTAGGACTTTCAGTGTTCAGCTGCCCTGCCTTCCGCTCAGTGGTTTCTTCTTATCAAACAGGGTCTTTGGTACTTCCTGTTCTAAAGCCTCATATTATCTAGGCAGCACACACCTGTCGTCCCAGCACTTAGGAAGCTGAGGCAGGAGAATCACAAATTTGGCTATGCAGCAAAAATACTGCCTTAGAAAATATGTACCCAAAATAACAGGGCAGAAAATAAAGGTAGGAATACTTCATCGAATACAATCTGAGAAATTGTACAGTATTCAGTAGGCAAGATGTCTAATAATTGATAGTCAAAAATAAAACGAAGGTTTCCTTTGGGGTGATTTTTCTTACCTTGTTAAATGGCTGCTAAGGTTGGGATCACACTATGTCATAAGCAGAACTGTTAAGTATTTTTTTTAAACCTTTCAATTATAGCATGAAATAAGCTTGAGTGAGTCTCCAGACCTTCTGAAATGAAGCCTCTCAGAGCCATGCCTGAGCTGTCCTTAGGCGGGGCTGGAGCCCTTCCACTGGCTCGCATGCTCTGCTCCCTGGTTTCTTACGTCTTCACTTTGTACTGCTGGAAAGTGTTCATCTTCCAGCCTTAGTCCAAACTCAGACTTAATACTTCTTGAAAATTAGATAATTTTTTATGATTTTAAATTATGTAGATATGTGCATTTGAGATCAGAGGTGTCAGATACTCTGGAACTGCTAATGTGGATGCTGGGAACTAAAGAGCACTAAAGGCGCTTATCTACTCAGCCTTCTCCCGAGTCACTAAAATCTATTTATTTATTTGTATATGGGGGGGGGGGTCATACTACACTGCACACGTAAAGAGAGAACCTGCTGAGTTGATTTTTCTTCCCTTCCACCATGTGAGATCAAGGACTTGAACTCAGGTCGTCAGGCTTGGTGGCAGGCCCCGCTAGGCTGCGCCATCTCACTGACCCACTTTGGGCTTTGTTGCTTTCAGTTTTTCCTTTCTGTTTTTTTAAACATTTGCATTGTTTTATATGGTGTCACAGATTTTCCGGCGTGGCTCTCCTCTGTCCCGGAGCCTTGTCAAAGTCAGCAGTACACTGTGAATGCACCTTTTTCATCGCTTGTTTACTTAAGGAAGAAATCATTTTTGTTTTTTGTGACCACGTGATATGGCCACTGAAGCAGGCCTATCTGTGAAGCAGGAAACAACTCCAGCATTTCCTTCATCCAAATACATTTGCTAGTGACTATCTTTAGTCATCGTTTTCGCCCCAAACAGTTAAAAATTAATCAAAGGAACTCATCATTCTTCACTTAAATCCATTCGGCTCTTCTGATTGAAGAGTTGTCCTGGAGCCGTCTTGAAAATGGCATTATTGGTTTCCACATATGGGGAGTTGCATACCCTGAAGAAGCAGGCGAGGTCACGTGTCTGTGGCGCATGCTGCCCTGGTGTTAAAGGAAAGGCTGTGTTTCCAGACCGCAGTCCTCTGTGCCCAGCTCCTTAGCTGGATGGAGAGCAAATATTTAATTTCACGTTGAACTGACATATTTCAAGAAGCTAATCCATTTTGTGACAAAGCCAGGGGAGTTGAAATATGCACCTCGCAGGCTGAAGCTAATACATCGGATCTTAGTTTTAACGGGATGTTTCCTATTTTTAGTAAGAACAGAAAAGTTTGATATGAAATTCCATTTCAGATTCAGGCCTGCCACCTTTTTCAATTAAGTTGGCACTTTCCCTCCGATTGAAATATGCTTCTCAGCTTCCACTCGAAATTGCCACCAGGGGGCACAACACGGCTTGCATAACCAAGGCAAAAATAGCTGTGGAGTTTTAGGTTGGAAATGCAAAAGCTGAAAGTCTTAAAGTGACAGCGACAAAAGCAAAGTGGTGAAGAGAACTCAGAATCTATCAAGTGAAATAGTTCCTGAACAATATCGAAAGTATTTGAAGGTGTTAATTCCGACCCTATGTTTATCTCTCACATTACCTAGTTTATTATAACTGGCTCAAAATTTCCAGCTCAGATTCCACGAGTCTGTAGCTTGATACTCTATGCAATGAGCAAGTCACTTAGGGACTGAATATAGAGCACCACCTAGCACCTGTAGCTCAGCGTGGTGTCTGCTGTTATTTTATTTCTGGTAATATCATCAACCTTTACCACCAAGAGCTTCTTCAAATCCATTCTTTCTGCCAACACACACACACACACACACACACACACACACACACACACAAAAGATCCCTAAAATACTATGCTATCCTGTCTATAAAGCCCTCTTCACAAATCTTTGATGCTAAACCATTCAGGAAAAGACCTATAATCAACTAAGGAGCATCAGTTGGTGGAGGTAGAATATGGTAGCACCGTAGTTCCCAAAATAGAGTGTGCAAAATCTGTTTGAAGTAATTATTAAACATGCCACTCCCTCAGGTGTGGGTCTCTGGTCTTCTATGGTGTCTAGTTCCCCCGCTGAAAGTAATTGAAGCCAACTATTCTATAGTTAAAGTGATTATATCTTTAGTGTGTATGAGGGAGTATGTCCATATGCATGTCCATGTTTGTGCAGGAGGGTGTTCTCATATATGCATGTGGAAGCCAGAGGTCATTCTCCAATGTCATTCCTCAGGAGCTGACCAGAAAATGTACTTTTTGTTTGTTTGTTTTTAACAGAGGCTCTTGAGATCCAAATCCAAGTCCTCGATGTGGCACTTTGCTGACTGAGCCAGCCCAGCTCCAGAGTGGCTTTAGTGGTGATTTGGAGGATTGCTTTAAGAAGTTCCTATGTGGTTAGAAGTATAAACAACAGCCTTTACACTTCTTTTTTAATAAGACGGTAACAGCAAATATGTCCTAAGCACATGAGGATTGAGGGGCTTCAGGGAAATAACTGTCACACAGCTAACATCTGATAGCAGCCGGTTCTGTTACAGCCATACTTATTAGATATCTCCGGGAGCCTGTTTCATCTTTGTATCTATGGTAGCACCTCCATTACAGTCCTTTTACACCTGGTCCTAGATGGATGAAAAAGTGTGTGCTGGCTTAAAGAATCTAGTCTGCATGACCTACATTGACACAGACCCCAAAGCAGCTAATTCTTAGGGCCGGTGTGTGTGTGTGTGTGTGTGTGTTGGGGGGCGGGGGGTGCTTTGTATTTTTAATGCAAAGACCTAAGAGGACAGACGTTTTGTTCCTCCATGGCAGGTAAGCGCACAAGCACAGGTGACCTCACAGGATAGCAAACTTTGCCTAGCTCCACAGGATGTCCCTTTTGACTCCCCTTTCTCAGGTGTGAGGATTGCAAGGCCTTCCTGTCCAAATCTTCAGACCTCTGAACTCGTTAGCATCATCTGAAGATAGACCCAGAGAGACTGAGGCAGTGGATTCAGGTGGGCTCCAGAGTTTGCATTGCAATCAAGTTGGTCTCTGGTGAATCAGCTGGCTCGAGAATCCCCATTAGAGGCAGCATCCTGCTAGAGAAGCACACTGGCTGGAGTGGAAGTATCCTCAGATTTATGGTGGGACTTCTCAAACTCTGACTTGCTTGACTGCAAGCCACCTGGTGATCTTGTCCACCTGGAAACCTGAGTCCCCATTTCTAAAACATTCCTGATGTTGCTAGAGGACATCTGGGTCTTGGAATGGCATGGTATGGTCCTCATTACCTCCTACCATTGGTCCCATGTTTGCATCTTCAATTTCTTTGCTTTGGAAGATCGAGGATGCCTGTAAAATGTCACAGAAACAATTATGAGGTGTTACAGCAGTGGAGAGTGGACTTTTGAGAGACACTCCTGCATCACCATTGCAAATTGATTAGCTTCATGAGCTGAGGTTCAAACCGAACACCACTCAGGTCATCTTTTTCCAGCTGTAGAGTGTGGTGGTCTTTTCATCAAAAGGCTGTTGCAGAGGTTAAATCAGGCGATAAAGTAAACTACCTAGCACCCTGTAAATGGCTGTTATTGCTACTAAAACCCCCCAAATAAGGGTGAGTGACAAAAACAGCTGTAGCAGCTGTTACATGAGCTTTTGTGTCTGAAAGAAATAAAATCTAACCATAAAAAAAAAAAGAGTCATTCGGCATAGATGATCATGGCCAAACTGTAGAGCCCCTAATGCTCATTTACTGCTTGCTATCTGGGGTATCACCAGGCGATCAATGCTGTTTAAGGCTGTTGCTCTAGGGGAAACATTATCTGTACAAAAGTTCTCAGAGAACAGTTGAGTTTTATTAGGGGGTCAAATTCCTCCTTGTGTCATCAAGGTGACCTTGTGTCGCTCTTCTCAAGGTGGTGGGACTTAGAGTGTAATAGAAAAAAAATGAAATAATAAATGAAGAAAGCGTCCATATTCGAAGATGTATTAGGTGTCTTTCCCCAGGTCATCCCGTTCTTTTCTCTGATTTTCTTAAAAGAGTTCTTTTCTTTCCTTCATTGCTCTGACTTTAGCTGTGAATGTTTCCCTTGGGGAACACCCTTACTTTCAGTCAGTGTGAACCAGAACAGTGGTTTGTTTTTAGACAGACATATACCTTATACTGGGCTCCCTTTTCCTCCATTCTTCCTATGTCCATGGTTGGGCTTCCTTTACCTCTGTAGAATTTAAGTCTGCTCAACCACTCAGTGGACATTTACTAAGTAAAATCCAACCATAGGGCCAGTCATACTATATTAGAAATTTAGGCCAAAGGATAATTCCTGGGATTGGAGATTTGACACAGTCATAAAGAGTGCCATTTAAAACTCAATACCATGTAACTACATGTGCAAGATTCCAGGTATGCCTGTAACCCCAGCACTGGGCAAGGTAAATACAGCAAGTTGAAGCTTGCTGGCTGTGAGCTGAAAAAAAATACTCAAACTCCAGATTTGGGGAGAGACATTTTATCAAAAGAATAAAGAGGAAAATGATAGGTCTGTCCTCCGATCATGCGCAGTGTGTGCCCATATGCACATGTGAGCCATACATCATGCATACATGTGCCCCCCCCACACATACTAAACTGACAGATTATTGGTAGACAGACAGATAAATAAATAGATGACTGATAAACAGATATAATCCTTTCTATCAAGATGTATCTTCAGACACTGTCAACACTTCAAAGACTATGAATCCACATATCATGAGTCGTTATTTCTGCCCAAACTCTTGTATTAGTAATTTATTTGTATATAACAGACCATTCCAATTCTTAGTTGCTTAAAATAAAATATATTTATTATTGCACAGAATTCTTGAGGAAAATGGGGTGGGTGCTGGCATAGGAGCTATCATAAGATGGCAGCCAGTCTGTCTGCCAGGGCTTCAGGTCCCTGACAGCTTTCTGAGAGCTGCAGACACTGCTTCTGAGATGATTCAATCAAGTGATGTTTGGCAAAAGGTCTCCATTCCTGTGAGAGGTACTAGGAAGCCTTGGTTAGTTACTATCCAGGTTTCCTAGGGGATCTGGACATGGAAGCTATCGGATCCTAAGGGAAATGACTGGATATGTGTGAATTATAAAGACACAAAAAGTAAAAGAGCAGAGAGAGAGAGAGAGGGGTGGAGGTGGCAAGATGCCACTGTCCCTTGACATCTGATCTTGGAAGTGATATGCCCTTTCTTCCTCCTTGCACACATACCCATCCTTTGTGCAATGTGGAAGGGAACCACACAAAGGCAAGCATGTCTTTCTTCATTGGTCTACTTTTGTTGTTGCTGTAACAAAATATTTGAGGGTAGGTAAAATATATTAGTTTTTCACACAGTCCTGGAGGTTCTAATTGTATAGCACTGGCATTTGCTTGGTTCCTAGTGAGGGCCTTACAGTAGATGACATCACAGGGGCAGAAGCACATGTATAAGAAACCACATGGTATGGTAAGTTAGGAGACCTGAGAGTAGAGAGGGATCAGTTGAATAGGTAGTTGTTTTGTAACAACCCATTCAGGAACTAACTAGGACCCCTGGAACTCACCCCACCCCCAAACCACACTGATTTTTTCCAAAAGGTAGTGCCCTAAATAACCTAATCATCTTGCACCTATCAACATTGCTGTATTGGGGTCCACACTTGCAGTATGACTCCTTAGTGGCACAATCAAACCACTTCTCAAACATAGCAATTATTAAGAGGTGAAATCCTATAGGAGATGCCTGTGGGGTTGGCTACCATCCTCCCATTCCTTGTATTGGAGGTTCAGATGAACACAAGTTGGCCATGTGAGTCAGAAGGCTTGGCTCTCGACCTGATGAGCACACCAAGGTACTGTGTAGCCTACTTATCTTGAGGCACTGAGTATCCCTTGCAAACGGCCTCCTCCTTGATTGGAATGTTAGACCCGTGTGCTGCGATCACAGCAGAGGGTAGAAGACTCATTATCTCATGTGGAACAGATGGGAAACTTTGGCTCCAAGAAGCTCTTAGTGGTAAGCAGTTGATTTACTTGCCTGAAAAGCTGAGATGACTGCCAGCGCCCTCATTAGTACCACTCCGAACTGCTTAGCTGGCATCCAAGCCTTCTTAAAACTGGACCTTGTCATCTTGGAAGAGATAATTTTATCATTGGTTCAAGTATTTCTTAGGATCCGATGAGTCAATTCCAAGCAGGATCTTATGAATTTTAGTACAAAGCAAACAGACGTTTGCTAACCACATCTTCAGAATTTGGGAGCCCATTGCTGGACCATTGAGCCTAGTGCAATTCCAGAGATATAAATCTGAAAATTTTGAAAAGTCCAGTTTGACTGCTGAGCTTTGGCTCCTGCATGAGAACCAATGTGGGTCTTTTCCACTTTCATTTCTATTGTGGTTTTCAGGGAATTACTACGAATCTCCTTGACCAATATATCTTGGCTCTCTGCAATTTTTCTTCAAGGAATCAAGACTAATACACAGTAATTCCAATGATTTAATATCTGTGAACCACATCCACAACAGCTGACTCTCCTCCCAAAGGTGACTGCAGTCGTAAAGAATCTGGCCCTCCAAGGTAGTCCTGCTTCCATCAAGACAGGAGATACACAGCTTCAGAGTCTTTGTAACAGGTTAATTGTCCTGGGAGGCTGGACCCTGTTTAATTGTTATTGTGGTGGAAGAGAACTGGTCACCACAGCCAGACTTCTATGTAACTGTGAGGTTTTTCCATGCTCTCCCAGCTATAATAATTCTTGCCTTCTATTTTTCCCCTTATGTACCATTTTATATGGTAAATATATATAATAATTTACCATAGTTATATGGTTGTGTGTGTGTTTGTGTATTGTGGTTAAAGGTAAACTTCTAGAGCACTTGAACACAGCACATAGCAGCCTTATTTAGAGACCCTGGTAGTCTAACTAAAAGCTGCACCTGATTTGATATTCTAGCACATCACTGCTGCCAGCACTGGTTTGAGTGCAGTGAAAACTGTTTAATGTATTTGACTTGAGACTGGCTGGTTGAATACATCTGGAAGCAAGATATTCAGAATGTCAAACAGACACTTCGTTTTTTGTTTTTTGTTTTTTTCCTTTTAATTTGGCTGACATAGTGATCAAAAATCTCTACATATTGATTGAATTATAAGATTTTTCTATTTTTCTTTACAAGTAGAGTTATATTTCAGAAACATATAAGACTGCAACATTGTGAATAATAGTGACTTATTCACATCCTATTACTAAGACAGAAAACGTGAGGCCAACAAGATGGTTCAGTTGGCACTTTCAGTAAAACCTAACAACTTGAGTTCGGTCCATGGTGGAAGGGGAAAGCTGTCTAACACACACAGTGTGACATGTGGCTGCACGAGAGAGAGAGAGAGAGAGAGAGAGAGAGAGAGAGAGAGAGAGAGAGAGAGAGAGAGAGAGAGAGAGAGAGAGAGAGCGCTCCATCAGGCATGCATTGCATGCATCCTGGACCCTTGAACGCCTCTTTTGACTTTTACCTTCCACATCTGAGTCTCTCTTCCTCAGGCATGGAGAAGCTGGTAAAAGTGAGCCCAGAACCCAACAAACTATATACCAAGCCTGGAATCTACTTTACAAATAAAGTTTTACTTGAACACAAGCACACTGTTGACCTATGTTTTCATCTGTGGCCATGAACGGGTCACAGTGGCAGAGTTGAGTAGCTGTGACAGAACCACCTGGTCCACAAGTTGACAAGTATTTACTGCTCTGCCCTTTACAGAGGGAGCCTATGAGTCATGATCTAGGAAGTTAGGAAGGGCTAATGGGAAACACACCATGTGCACATAAACATGGCTTGGAGAGAAAAAATTCACCAGATTCCTCTTCTGCCATTTTCTTAAGATTTGCCGTTCATTTTGTAGCCCCTAGTCTAGTTCTTTCTAAAGAGAATACATTACAAAATATAAGGAATAATTAAAAACAACTTGAGTTAACCTAGGCTACATATACCTCCACCGGTTCCTAAAGACTGTCATCATTTTGTCTTTAATCCACAAATCCAGAAATGGGTCAAATTTTATAAGACCTTCTGCCCCAAATAGCCCCCTGGATCTTCAAGCACTTCAACTCTCTGAGCTTCTTACTCCGTGATGTCAGTCTGTAAGTTTTGACTTATAGTGTGTTGTTTACCTGGTTGTACTTTGTAGGAAATAATTGGGCAGACAGAGAGGGAGTAGGTGTGGGAAGGGAGGGTGGTGTAGGCAAAAGGAGGGAGGAAGTAATAAGACGACCTTGCAAGTACTGGCTAATTTATAACTTCTGGGCTGCTGAAATGGCTTTCCAGTTTTGCACTCTGACGTTTTTGCAATTTTTCCGTGTTCCCGCGGCTGTCCCAGCACCATAGATAAGAAACCCTCAAATCTTGCTCTGTTCTGGAATAATGAGATTGGAAAAGAAAAGATCTTTTCCATCTTTTTAGCATTAAGAGGAGAGAGGGGAAAAAAAAAAAAAAAGCCCCAGCTAGTCAGAAAGCCTAGCGGTTCAACAAATATTACTCATGTCACTGGCAGAAAGAAAAGGAGAGTTGAATAGAAAAATGGAAAAGATGAACACAAGAGGCATTGTTTGCATATCGGAAAAATTAATCTACACAGGAAAGTGTGAGAGCCTGCGATTCAGAAAGCAAAGAATTAGGACAGCCCAGCTGAGAATAATTTTCTAGCCAGTTAATTTAATTGCATAAATCATTCCTTTGTTAGCAATAAAGAGATATAATTAAAACGAGATTGCCTCTAGTTCCTATTCTCTGGAAGCTAAAGGGATTGATTTTGGGCAAAGCATTCTTCCAAATACCAGATCGGCAAATTACATTTACCTTTTTTAGAAAAAGCTAAATTATTTTGTGATAATATCATGGTGAGTTTAATTAATTATAGATCTGCCATATGATCTTAAAGAAATAATTTATTTAGTATCCTTAGAACAGAAGTTTGCAGTCATGTGAGCATCCCCTTTGGTAGACCGTTGTGGGGCTTTTCACAAACAGGTCAGAAGTTTAAGAGGAGGAATTGGAGACAGCTTAAACCATTGTTTGGGGTTTTGGGTAGCTGTCCTTATTTAAAATAATAAAAAACGTGTTACTATTTGGTGTGGTGTTGCATAATTTAACTGAACTCATTTAGATTGGCTTTATCCTAAAATTGCTACTAGTAATTATTTTCTGTCTCTGAATCTGTAGGATTTAAATAGCCTATAATTGTCTATTAAATAGGGGGAAATCAGATCAAAGAGGAACGCAAACGTTCTCCTGCTCCAAAGCACAGGTCCGCTGATCCATCAGTTGGTGTCAGGGAGAATTGCAGACTGTGAAAGACCGGAGACTCATTTTTATGGTAATGAACTTGAATTTTTAAAAAATGTACTAGACAGCACTGGCTTGCTCCAGATTTTTGAAGTTCACTGCTGGCATTACATTGTAACAGGGATTTGGGCAGGAAGGGATGCAGCCAACTTTCAAAGGGCCTGGGCTAGAAGAAAGTCTTGCCCCCAGTGTAAATGGCTGTAGCATATATACAGTGTGTTAAACCTAAAAGGATCCAGAAGAACCCACCTGTCGTGATATAGTAAACATACATCAGTACACCCACCCCTACCCCTGTTTCATGAAGGAAACGGTAAAATGTTCAGTCATTTTTATAGTAGATAAAATGGGCAGTTGTGCTGTTGCTTAACGATTACGTAGAATAAGAAGCATACGCTGCCAGTTACGTGAGTTCTTGTGCTTAATCACAGGGCCCTGAAAGAACTAGCCTAGGATTTGTGCACAACTGAAGTGATTTCTATTTCTCAGTTTGGATCTCTTACCACATGAACTGGGCACCGAGGACAGATAATTCCCTCCTCCAAACACTCCCTAAGAAGCACAGATGGCTCTGAGCTTCATAGAAGGAGCCAGTGACTCTAGGCTCTGCTGAGCGGTAGCTACAGTTCATCTTGGTGGGTGCTGTCATGGTGGAGTTCTTCATCCTGAGTGTCCCGCAGAATCCGTGTACCTGCTGCTTCCCCATAGAAACAGCAACCTAGCCCCAGACCAATGGACCGAAACTGAAGCCAGAATAGATGTTTCATCCTTCTAAATTATTTCTCCCAAGTGTCAGTCAAGGGACAAAAAGTCTATTGCAGTCTTAACTCTTTCCAAACTCCTTAAATATCTGTCCATGTATCAGTGTGTGGGAGGTTGTGTTGTTTCATTTTTAATAATTGTCCCAACCACTGGTTTAATAAAAAGAGCTGATTGGCCAAAGGCAGGCAGGAAGTGTAGGCGGGGCTACCAGACTAAAAAACTCTGAGAACAGAATGCCATAACAGAACACTAGAGGGAATTCCAGAGAAAGGCCCGGAAGAAGCAGAGGACAACTATGCTGCCCTAAGAAAAGGTACCGAGCCCCATGGCTGAACAAGAGACATGGGTTAGATGAAGGGTAGAGAGCTAACAAGTGATACGCCTGGGCCTGAGGCTGATCAGCCAAAAACTAATGAAAGCGTCTGTGTGTCTCTGTAGGACTGTGGGTCTGCGGACCTGCGGACCTAAACTTTGAGGTTAGGCCCGAAAGTCTGGGCCAGAAACCTTATACTACACCAGTGTTGTATTATTATTTTCCTAATGACACCACTATCATCCATGAACTTCTTTGGGGGAAAGGGAATAGATTATACCCTTTCTGGAAATAGTATAATTTAACAAGTTCTTGTCTTTAATTAACTAAAAAGAAACAAAAACAAAAACAAAAAAAAACACGTTACTAAGCATATATGCAATATTATACATATGCACATATATGTATATTCACACCATACACTTATAAAATAGTTTTTTTAAGAGAAAGATATGGAGGCATGCAATACATATCCTCTGAGGAAAGGGTACCATGATAATATCAAAGGTGTTCAAGACATTCTTTAACGACAAAACAGTGGGCCAGATGGTGGTGGCTCACATCTTTGATCCCAGCACTTGGGAGGCAGAAGCAGGTGGATCTGTGAGTTCGAGGCCAGCCTGGTCTACAGAGAGAGTTCCAGGACAGCCAGGAACACAAACAAATCGAACAGTGGAAGGAAAGGGAAAGGGAAGGATGCAGATACAGACCTAAGCACTCATGGAGGAAAGGTGCGCACAAGGAGGAAGCAGGAAGACTCAGAGCAAGACAAAGTCTGGGAAAGTTTTCTCCAAGACCGTAAAGAATCCCAGCACTCACAGTCCCAATGAAAAAGGTCCTGGGCCCCATGAACATTGGTCCATCCTAGCAATTCTCATTGTGTTCAGATACATCAAGAAAGCAATCTGCAAGAAGAGTGGCTTCAGTACAAATGGAATCATAAACTCAAGAGAGCAAGAAGGTCCTTTGGTCAATTATGTTCCCTGCAGTGAAATATCTGAGGGGGACAAGTTTGTGACTCAAACATTGGGTTGACTGACATAAGTGACACTGTTATAGTACAATTTATCTTTAATGAGAAGTTTAATTAGTTCTGGATAATGGCTTCTTAAGTAACTGGAAAGTTGTATTATTCTATGCAATGACATAACTTTTAAATTTAGATGATTTTATCTTGTAAGAAAAATGAGCAACAGAACCAAAGTCACAAAGTACAAAAAGGAGTGAAGAGTCACTGTGTATACCTAGTAGAAAGAACAAGGAATACAAAATAATACTAGAAAAAAAGTGACTTTTTCAAATATGTACTCGTTTATAAATATACTCATTTACAAGTGGATATAAGATGTTAAATAAATGATAATTATATTACAATCCAAAGACACAGAGAGGCTAAGTAACAAGAGGGGCTCTGAGAGAAGGGGACTCAGAGATCTTCCTGGGAAAGGAAAATAGAATAGAATGTGTGGGTGGCCTGGGGAATGGGGTGGGGATAGAAACACGAGCTTTTCAGACTCAGAAAAGAGAGTCATTCACAATTTGCTGCCCAATTTCTAGCCAATACCTACCATAATGAAATTATTTAATTGCTGTGTGAGGATACCCCTCCCAAGATGGCTTCTTTGGCATCCTTCACTACTTTGATTCTCACACAAAACACATCAAAAGTATGTGTGTGCATTTTATTTATGTCTAACAGAGAGCTTCTTCATGTTGTAGTCAATAACTTTTGGAGGATGAAAGTCAGCATGAATTCTGACAGGAGAGCTCAGAGGATGTCTAGGGGGCACATTTGGGTATGGGAAACTGTCATCAACCAAGGAACCACAGCCTACCATTCCTCAGGCTGTATCCAAGGCCATGTTTATATGTTTCATTCACAGGTAGAGGCACGGAGAACTCTCAGTCCTAATGCCCAAACCAGACCTCTCTCTCTTGAGATTCAGACTTCTGTCTGTGGCTTTTTTTCTAGAAGCACTGCTTGATGAACTGTTGATACCTCCAACCCCACCTATCCAAGAAGAGGCTCACCAGGCTGACAGTGATACCACCTACCACAGAGTGTAAAGGCACAAAAGAACAAGCTTTTCCTCTGTCCCCTTTCTTCCTCATCCTCCAATATTTCAACCAACAAGCCTGTCAACTGCTTTCCAGAATCAGTCTGTTTCCCATCACTTCGTTCCGCCCAGTAGACTCTATCTTGTAGCAAAATGGGAATAATTACTTCTACAACAGACCAGACAGGATCCACATACCTCAAGTCTCCACTGTGGCTGTGGCCTGAACTCCTAAGCACTTTCAAAACTCTAGGTTGTAGTGGGATTCAATACCTCCCTGACCTGAGGGCTTGGCTTCAGGACCAGCACAGGCTTGGGGTTCACCTGTGAACTTCAAAGCTGTGTCCCAGGCAGGGCTCAAACTTGTGATCCTCCTGCCTCTGCCTCCTTCAGAAATCTTACCAGTGTGAGTGACTGCAACCGGCCCCTCATTGGGCGCCAAATGTGACCCAATTGATAAGCTCCAAGAATTATCACAAAGAAATATACTATAAAGTTCAATATTTATTCAAACAACTTACAATATAAATGTAGGAAATTAAGAAAGGATCCACTCATCTACAAGGAGCCTTCTTCCCTGCAGTGGAGAAGCAGAGAGAGCCCTGTCCTCATGGTGTAGAACCTTAAGCTGTTTTTGGCCACACCTTAAGGTTACAACTTTGAAGTTTATAGGTAAACCTCAAACCTGTGCTGTCCCAGAGGCCATATCCTCAGGTCAGGGAGTTGCTGAATATGACATCTTTGTACCACATATGTGCTCCCCCAAACCTTCACATGGCTGATATTCCTTAGTCTGTAGACCTCAGCACAAATCAGAGAACAGATCCACCCACAGTCAAGCCAGGAGGGTAAGAGAATGATAACTCACAGGGAAAGGGGGGTGGATGCTTCAGGACAGGGACACAACACATGAATGGGAGTGGTGACCTATGCCCTTAATCCCATGAATCCAGAGACAGAGATCTTTCTGTGTTTCTGTGTTAGTTCAAGGCCTAAGTACCAAACAGTAGCTGTTCACCCCTTTAATCTTAACACTAGACTATGATGCAGAGTTGAACCAGGAAGTGAAACAACTGGACAAAGAAGGTATTTAAGGCAGGTGTAAGCAGACAGATTTATTCTGTAGAAGTGACAAGGAGCCAGGCTGAGGAAGCTGAAAGATAGTTTTACCTTGAAAAGTTGGCTAGGTGAGAATTAACTGTGGTCTGTTTCTTCTCTCTGATATTCCAGCTTTTCCCCATGTCCAGCCCTGAGTTTTCATTTAATAACAACTAGAATTCATGTTACACACACACACACACACACACACACACACACACACACATATATACACACACACATGCATATTCATCACACACATGCACACATAAACATATATGCACACATTCATATACACTAGACACACATATATACATGCATGTGTATGTGGTGGTGTATCTAATAAAAATAGCCTGAAATATCAGAGGACAGAGCCAAGTCATAAAGGTCAGGGAGTGGTGACCCACACCTTTAATCCTAGCACTTGGGAGGTAGATCCTCTGGTTCTCTGTGAGCTCAAGTCCAAACAGAGCCAGGCAGTGTTGACACCCACCTTTAATCTAGCTCTAGGAAAGTTGAACAAGGAAATGAGATAGCTGGGCAGAGAAAGCAGCATAAGGCAGAAGGCTGAAGGTCTGCCCTTTTGCCTATTCGCCCAGTCAGTCTGGGGACTCATGGAGACAGGACCCACCCTGTTCCGCTTGAGGAGTTCCCTGGGTGAGAATTGGCTGTGCTTTGTTCCCTGCCTCTCTGATATTTCATCTTTTCCCCACTGTCTGGCTCTGGGTTTTATTATAATACTAAATGAAATTTGTGCAACACATATATATACATATACACATGCATACACACACAAACATACACACAGTTGTAAGGCTTTATTGTTGTAAAGAGACACCATGGCCATAGCAACTCTTATAAAGAAAAACATTTAATTTAGGCTGGCTTACAGCTCAGAGGTTTGATTCATTGTCATCACATTGGACATGAAGATGTGAAGGCAGACAAGGTGCTGGAGGCAGAGCTGAGAGTTTTACATCTTGATCCACAATCAGCAGAAGGAGACTGTGTGGTATAGCTTGAACACATAAGACCTCAAAGCCCACTCCCACAGCGACACACTTCTGCCAACTACTTTCAACAAGGACACATCTCTTAACAGTACTGCTCCCTCTGTCCCAGCATTCAAACACGAGTCTATGGCAGTCATTCCTATTTTAACCCCTGCAGACATATACAGGTACATATACACATTCACATGCATGAACCCACACTATACATAAGCATACACACACATGCCACATACAAATGCACAAACGTGTTCACACATTCATTATACATATATACACACCAAATGTATATGCGCTTATGTTTAAATACATACATACACCATTCATACATTTTTGTCACAAACACATACAAATATACACACATATACTCACACATACATAAGCATGCCACATAACACACACAAACATGCATATATATGCATATACACACATTAGCCCCCACCACACACACAGACACACACATACACTGCCCACTCACTTTTTTTTTTTTTTAATTTTGCTTACCACACTATAGCTTAGGTATAATTTCTCCAGAAGCTGGCTCTATGCTGATCTATACTGATCACCTGTGACATCATCACGTGCCATTTTCTATACTCTCACACCCTGCACTATTGCTACTGCAGAATGAGTAAGTAATTTCCATGGGAGCCAAATCTTTGGTTCACTCTTTTATTTCTGGAGCCAAATCTGGTGCCTGGCACATAATAGGCGCTTGGGAATGATTTGTGGAAGAAAGAAAAATGGAGAGAGGGAGTCTATGTTTCAATGTTGTGCAAGGAATTTATTTTCCAATCCAATTCCAAAAAGCACTTCCCCCTGAGAGAACGTCTAAATGCCCTGCTGTTGCCTGAGCATGGAAGCAATCCAGCAAGGCAGAGTCGTGGCATCAAACAGACAAACAGAGAGGCTCTTCCTAGGGTGGGAAGTAATTAGCACACATTTGGCGGAATGAACTGGAAGACAGAGATGTCCTGAGGGGTACACTTGGAACACACTCAGGGAGGGAAGCAAACACACAATGAACAATTTCTGATGGGTTCTAAGGAAGATCTTCACATAGTAATAGGGATCCCAGTCTGGTCCTTGGAAGCATCATCCTAAGCAGGTAATAGGGAGGACCAGAGTATGTGACATGTATGTGTGAGCAGGTGCTTAGATTGGACAGGACTAGACAGAAAAAGAAAAATCTGTCAGTGTCAACGGCCTTAGTACTCCTTAACTAGAAGGTGCTGAAGGTGAGTTTTCAAGATCTATTTTTATGGTCACTCTAGAGATACATTGGGAATTCTTTCTCAGTTATGTCCTTGGCAATAAACTATCATTTTTCTAAGTCTTTTTTTTTTTTATACTTCCATTTTTTTTTAAAGAAGCTCTGACACGTTTGGACTGGGTAGCTGCTGACAGCCCAAGTGTGTTAATTAGCAAATTAAGTTATTTTATTCCTCTCTGGGTATACTACATACAACTCCATGGAACCACTGAGAAGGTAATGACATTCATCTAGTGACTTTCCTACCCAAAGCGAGAGACTCCTGCTGGGGCCAGGGAGAGCTTGGATTCTTTTTTCTTTTTTTCGGACATACCTCTGTCTGCTGCAGGCAAATCCCTCCACCTTCTGCACTAATCACCATCCTATGATGCTTCTAACGATGGCCGTCATAAACTGGCCGTGTGGGACACACCTGCAATTCCTGGGAAGTGGGGGCAGGAAGTTCAAGAGTTCAAAGCCAACCAACCTTGCCTACACACTACATTTGAGGGCAGCAACATGAGGCTTTGTTCAAAACAACAACAAAATGAAAATAAAGGAAAAGAAAGGAAGGAAGGAAGGAAGGAAGGAAGGAAGGAAGGAAGGAAGGAAGGAAGGAAGGAGGAAATAAAGGAAAGACTCTACTCAATTCTTGAGAAGACATAAAATGATGCTTACCAGTTGAAACAGACATCCAGCAGAATTAGATTTGTGATGACACACACATCTTTCATACTATTTGAGTTTTCTCCGTTTGTAATTACATAAAGCCACAGACAGTTGGGGGGGGATGCAGCTTCACACAGCTCTTCCTGACTGCCAAAAGACTTTCCACTCAACATAAATATGAAGGGGCAGAGGCTTCTTAAGGAAGAAGGCTGAGAAACTGGTGGGATGGGGGCAACCCCACCCCTAAGCTGGTAACTGGATCCCACCCTGGATCTTTTTCCTCCATCCACACAGCAGATGGCTGTGCTTCGATGTTTCTTTATCTTTTTGACACAGTCTTTTCCAAATGAAGCTGTGAACTCAGAGTTGGTTACCTTCCTTTAGTTAGGGTCCACACACTACGTTCTACACCAGAATCATCTTGGAACGAACGGGCCTTTTGATAAGTTGGAAACAACCGGCTGATTGATTGAACCCAGGAATTTACATATCTTGGCATTCATTTTAATTAAGCACCTTATTGGAAAACACATAAGACAGGCAAGAGTCACTGCAACTGTGACAGTTATATTGCTATTTTACAACCCCCAATTTAATCAGGAGCTGATCAGTCTTACTCTGAACGTCTCCATAGCACAACACTTACCCAGCTTCTCTAGGCTTTGAAATGGGGAGAAGACTGAGGTATCAGAGAAACAAGACTGCCAGTTTTTTATTATTTTATTATTATGTCTTAATTTTCCTCAGCTAAAAGCAAGATCCCCTCTGGCAGCAATGCCCACATGATCCTAACAGTAGAGTTAGAACCACATGAAAGAGAGTCCCTTCAAAATTATCCAGCTGTGGGTTAGTAAGGGATATGTGTGTGTGTGTGTGTGTGTGTGTGTGTGTGTGTGTGTGTGTATGTGTGTTCACATATGAGCATGTGAAGGCATGCACTTGCGTGTGTGGTACATGTGGAAGCCAAAGTCAATCTTAGGCCTTACTCCTCAAAAGCCATCTGAATTTGGCTCTGTTGATGGGATTTGGGAATAGCCGGATAGACAGGGCTGGCTGGCCTGTGAGCCCCAGTAGCCTATCTGTCTCTGCCTCCACAAGGCTAGGATGATGGGTACAAACCATCAAACATGACTTTTTATGTGGGTCTGGAATTTCAACTCAGATCCTCAGGCTTGTATAACAAGTACCTTATGGACTAAGCGGTTCCCTTAGGTTTGGGTTCAAACGTTTGTGCTCACTTTCAGTCAGTCAAGCTAAAGTTTCATATTTGATGCCAACTCTCTGCCTCCTTTTGGAATTCTCCCTAAAATTGCATGGGGTTTCTCTGCTGCCCCTATTCTGCAGTCTCGTGCAAGAGGGTTGTGTTCTTTATTATTATTTCTGGTCTCTGATCTTGCTAAAAAGCATACTGTCTCCTACACCCTTTTTCTTTCCGGAATGTTCTTACCTTCCCTAGCCTAGAATGTTCTCTCTATGCATTTTTTCATCATCCAGATCAAATGCCACTCTTTCTTGTCTCCTCCTGCTATTCAGGCTGGACTAAAGTCTCTTCCTCTATGGTCCCACCATATTTAGTGTGTCTATATCACTAGGTGTGTGCATAGGAAATATGTATTCTATAATATGTATTTCCCAAATTTTTATTCTATGTAGCTATGAACAGTTGCTCACAAATATTACTCTAAATTATTTATGATCTTATTGTGGGTGCTCTATCATTAAGAAACGAGTTTTTTTGTTTTCCTTCCATTTACTATGAGTCGGTCTCATGAATCAATTTGGAAAACAGACTAGTGTAAGTGATTGGGTGGCAGTTTTGAGCCTTTTAGCCACTTTTCTCTCTCTGCTGATGTAGCATAAAAAGAAGCAACCCCAGGCTTGCCTAAAAAGAGTTAAAGACTAAGTAGAGGACAGATAAGTTATAGAAACCAAAGCCATAGATAACCATCGTAGCTAACTGGAGTCCCTTGCAAGCCTGACTGGATACAACCAAATGGGAAAGCCTGCCCGGCTAAGGCCAACCTAGCTTTGCATGTATAATTATGAGATTAAAAATAGTTGCTTTAGGTTAATACATTTTAACAATTTTTTTGTTATACAAAACTAACTTACTGGTAGCATATGTATTTTCCTTTAGTAGAGATTCTGTCAATCATACATTTGTTTCTTTTTTTCCTCTTTAATGGTTTGATCATAGTCAAAGTATTTAAAGAATTATTGATGAACATTCTTCATAACTTCATAATAAGTTGAACTATTGATATAACACAAAACTACCCTTTTTTAAACATTTGCATTATTCATAATTTTTTTTTCTTTACAGAGAACTACAACTTCTTAAAAACAAGTATAATTACTAGGCTAAAGTCCAGATCCACATTTTGAAGGCCTTTTATAAATGTTGACATACTGTCCCCCCCCAAAGACTTTACATCATCTTAGATGGTTCATTTCCCCACTGTCTTTCTATAGTTAATTAATTATTAATTTTGAATAAATTATAAAGTTTGTGATCAAGAACTTTATCTCATTCTGTTTTTTATTCATGGAAGTCAAGTTGGAATGATTTTTTTTTTGGTTTTACTCTTGGGTCAATTGTCTCTTTATGCATAATGTTAATTTTTTCCTTTTTGTTTAAAAGCGCATTAGTGTATTCTATATATTAGCAATATGACTTCAACAATTTTTCAAAGCAAGTTCCATATTGTTGAATGACTGGAAGACAAATATCTTGCTTATGACTACACACAGTGACCTCAGACTCCAGTGTCTGGCTTTTATGTTTGGATTACCATGTTACAAGTTTTGTTTATTTTAATTTTGTAATTTTATTTTTGTTTACTATGTCTGCACTCAGAGATTACCTTTATAGACTCTGTGTGTGTGTGTGTGTCTGTATGTATGTGTGTCTGTGTCTATGTGTGTGCATACACGTGTGTGTATATGTATTTGTGTGAGTGTGTGCATGCATGTATGTGTATATGTGTGGGTATATGTGTGAGTGTGCATGTGTGTGTGTGTCAACAAGGACAATACCAATAAACATGCTAATGTAGACAGAGGCTCATGAGGTCTCAACCCTAGACAAAGAAGGAATTCTGGGAGTGAGAGGAACAGTCATCCCAGAGTGGAGAATGCCAGTTACTTAGCCCATATCAAATGGCCAGCCCTGAAAACCTATATAAACTGAACGCTTTATTGTCATGTTCAAACTGATACCTTGGTGGGTGAAGTCTCTGTCTGACTGTAACATGTAGTAAGATTCTCCAACTGCCTAATGAGATATTATAAAGAACCAGGCTAAATACATTCAATCATTTTACTTCGTCAAATTATTTTTCTCAGAATCAGTGTGAGGAGCCAAGACCATTGTGCTTAACAGTGATTTAAAACAAGGATTGGTTTCTACCACTCCTCAAAAGACTAAATTCTCTGATCACCCGAGACAGAAGAGCACAGCCCTGTGCACTCATACTCTGTAGATCTAGAATTTGGCGAAAGTACACTGGAGATTCTCTTCTTGTTCCCACTAAAAAAAAAAATGTGGTTAATCCAACTCTTCCTTCAGGATATATCCCCAAAGGTGTGTGAAGGAGACATAAAATGAACAGAATGATAGAAATGAACTAGCGATATATTTTCAAGTGCTAACTATGAAAGAGATGCAGTATTCTCTGCTTTTGGATTGCTCTGGGATGAGAGTGTGACTCAGTAGTAGAGCATTTGGCTACTGTGCTCAAGGAACTGGGTTTGATTTCCAATCCTGACAAGCAAAAAAAAAAACAAATCCTCTCTAATTTGGTCCAGTTCTAAAGTTTTTAAATTTTCTGAACACCAAATTGCACCTGTCCTTTGGAAGAGACTCAGAATATTTGGTCAAACCTTAAATAGTTCTAGTTGTATTTATAAATGGGAACCTTTCTTACATACGTGCGTTTTATCTATGAGGGGTACACCTTTATCTATTTGGAAACAGGGAAAGATGATATCCAAATATATTTACACAAAGTTACTAGGTTAGCAGCCGAGTTCTCATGGGCGCTTACTAAAATGTGTGTATGTGCACTCTACAGCAAATTGAAATGAAATTAGCAAGACTCTTTTCTTTCCTGGTGGGATTTCTGGCTACCTTAGGGACAGACGGACAGAACTGCTAGCTTCAGCCTGGGGAAGGGCTGGAATAACCTGGAAACGCTGAGCTGTGCCTTTGCTGGGATGTAGCACCTGGCACCAGCATTTTAAAACCCCCAGAGTCACTAGGGTTTTTTTTTTTTTTAAGCTGAGCAACAACTTGCTGGGCTCCAAACTAGGTCAACGAACATGGAAGAATGAAGATTTCTCAGAAGATCAACTGCTCCTTGCATTTAATAACAGCTTCAAAAACAAGGCAGGTGGTAGCCATGCTAATAGTGAAGGAATCTGCTTTCTTACAGGCATCTACACAGGATTTCTCTGGTGGAGAAGACCATCTGGCTTTCAAAAGCTGAAGTATATTTAATGATATCAATATCCTATTAATTTATCCTTTATGTTTCATAAAAAGATTCATCAGCTAGTAGGTTGGAATCCTCTAGAAAATATTTCCCCCGAATGAATATTTTTACCAGCTCATAAATAAGCAAACAGATAAGTGTCAGAGTATAAACAACTTCATAAAATATTCAGATTTATCGTATGATAAACCTGGTGTTTCAAACCAGTAAGGAGTGACTGGAGAGATAGCTTGGCAATTGAGAATGCCTGCTGCTCATTCCAAGTGCAGGAATTTGGTTCCCAGCCCCATGCTGAGCAGTTCACAACTACTTGTAGCCCCTGCTTCATAGGATCCAGTACACCCACACAAACATGTAAAAATAAAATAAACCTTCTAAAAATCTGATATGTAATAGGTAATGTGAATACTAGGATCTGCTTATCTATTACGAGAAGACAAAGTATAAATATAAAATGACAAACATGTATGTAATCTGATGCTTTTCCTGGTCTTGCCCATTTCCTACATTTTTTTTCTGGATGCTTCTGTTGGAGTATATCATTTGGGTATCTTTAAAAAAATTATTGGAACTAGAGGTTTGCCAATTATTTGTTTATTTTTTTCAAAGAACCAACTTTTAGTTTAAGTGATTCTACACTGCTCTTTTCATTTCTGAAGAGCCGACATCATTCAATGGTGACAACATCAGATTTTTTTTTTTTCTAAAATCAGGAATAAGACAAGGGTACCAAGTCTCTCTACTCTTTTCAGGATAGTACTTAAAATATTAGTTCAAACTACAAGACAAAGACATGAAAGAGATGCAAACAAACACAAAAAGATAGAGAAGACCTTCCTTGCGTGTCAGTGACGGAGATAAACTTCTGTGAAGGGAGTCAGTGCTGGTGACGGAAAAGGACCTCAGGTATGGAGTCAGTATTGGTGATGGGAATGAGTTAGCAATGCCTCTCCCAACAGGACAGTAGGATATCTACCACCCACTTCAGCTTCAAAGGTTGATGCTCTATAAACTGAGATTCCACGTGCTATGGAGGCTCTCAGAAGCTGTGTCACTCTTCAGGAAGACAAACCTTATTTTGGAAAATTTGTGTGGGTATAGCTGCTCTGAATTTGGCATGTGCAACACACAATAGTATGTATCAAGTGGACAGGAACTTATCAAACCCCCTCTTTTTATTCAGAAATTCAACTTGTCTGTCTGCCATTGAATGCGTTTTTTTTTTTTTTTCTTCTTCCTCTTATCACTTTTCCTAGAAATAGTCTTGCTATGTAGCCCAGGCTGGATGGGAACTTGCTGTGTATGTAGTACAACTTGACCTCAATAACATGGCCCACCTGTTTCAGCCTCCTTAAAGTGAGGACTATTTCCTCTTACATTTCCAATATGACTTTCCCTAATTCCTGTCTCCTCTGGTGCCCAGAAAGTTTACTCTTTCATATTCATGTCACAAAGAAGATTCTGAAGTTTCTTGGCTTATCTTTAAATCTAGCTGCTCTTATGACCATCCAGGTCCAGATTACTACCAGTCTCATGATACCAAATATTGAGGCTTTTCAAGTGAGAGACTGCTTCCAAGGCGTCTAACTTGATTAGGCAAAGTCACTGATTGTAATAAATCAAGTCTCACATTTAGATGTTTGGGATTTTGATGTGATAATGTTTCAGAAGAACAATTTCCCATGGTTATTTTTTTCTGGAAGCATGCTTCTGCTGGGATTTTCAAATCCATAAAACATTGCTGGTGCTGGGCTATGAGGAGCACACAGGTTAGCTGCAATGAGAGACAAATGACCAAGGCTTTCCCTTC
Source organism: Phyllotis vaccarum (assembly GCA_033318265.1). Classification (NCBI taxonomy): domain Eukaryota; kingdom Metazoa; phylum Chordata; class Mammalia; order Rodentia; family Cricetidae; genus Phyllotis; species Phyllotis vaccarum. The sequence continues at coordinate 24,707,411 of JARWLC010000017.1, forward strand.
TTCTCTATCTAGAGCAGTATTAGAATAATATAAATGTTTCTTTTCACTTTTTCAACAAAAAGATCTATATTGGCCCCTTGATAGGACATTAATGGTCAGAATGATTTTAGTATAAAAAACTGTCCTCATAATCTGTGAAACTGATGGATTTGTTGAAGTGTGTGGTCTTGTATGGATTGCATGAAAACCTATTGAGAATTCCTTGGGGTCAGTCTCAATGATAACAATTTGGCTTGTCTACTTATGTTCACTTTCTGGGTCTATTTCCTTAATGTGAACAGTCAAGGATATTGTCATAATTTTTGCTCTTATCATCCAGACTTCATAATTCTTTCTGTTTTGTCACTGTTAATATTTATATGATACCTAGTGAGTGATTAATATTCTATAGGGCCCTATGGTCACTCACACTTGCTTATCATCTGCACATAGGGGCTGATTCTCAGATTTATGGTGCTCGTAAATATTGTTACCAAAAGTATAGCTTCTTTTTTTTTTCCTGTGGGCTAATTTCTAATAACTCTTGTGCATGAGAGCAATTACTGACAAAAGTCTGCCTGTGTTAATAGAGTTTATCACACTTCATCATATATCCTTTGTCGTTGGAAGCAGTTTGACAAGCCTAGGGTTAATTAAAACCAAGAAGACAATAAAATACACCTAATCAAACATAGCAGGTACAGAAATCAATTAGCAGATTTATAGCACTTTGGAGGTTTCCATAATGTATAAAATTCAAAGAAACTGTCGCTTCCATTTCCTCAAGACAGTGTAATTAAATTTCTAATTGAAACTATTTTTCAGTAGGTAATGTACAATCTACTCAAGTTTCATTTGCATTAAAGTAGGGTCTATCGAGGTTGAAAGAGCTTAGAAAATTAAAAAAGATCATTGAGTCATTTCCACTATTGGCATTTTGTCTAACTCAAAGTCGGAAGAAAGTTATACTAATAAAACGGGGAAGAAGGGAAAGGTGGTGATTTGTATAATAAAGAGAATAAGTAGGGTTTTTCTATATGTCAAAGTCCTCTGCCCTCCCACAGTACAAAGATAACCAAAGGAGAGTGCTCCAAATAATTTTCTCGTTTTGTAAACACCCATCAATCATTTATTTGACTTATTTGCTTTCTTAATTTGAACAATTCCCTTGAGTGGTCTATTGTGATGGTCCCTTACTTTGGTATCATCTACAAATGGCTTTAAATAAACCACTTTTTTTTTTTATAGGTTATGTACATGCCGCGCTGTGATGGTTCATTTTACTCTTGTGTGTGCATGTTGTGTGTATGTGCTGCACACACATGAAAGCATGCGTGCATCACCTCTGTATGCACATGTGGTGGCTAGAACAGAGCATGGGTGTTTTCCTCTACTACTGATCTTGTTATTGATAAAGAGTTTCTTGATGAACTGGAAGCTTGCTATTTCAGGTAGTTGTTTGGCCTCCAGACTCTCAGGCTTTGTCTCTGCCTCTAAATATGAAGTCACAGGTACATGCATCTATGCCTGGCTTTGACATGAGTACTGGGGATTTGAACTCAGGTCCTCATGCTTTTTGTAGCAAGCCATCTTTCCCACTAAGTCATCTCCCAAGATGGTTAATTTTAGTTATCAATATGACAGAATTTAGGATCACTTAGGAAACAAACCTCTGGGCATGCCTGTAAGAGTGTTTTCAGAGTTTTAACCATGATTGGAAGACCCAAGCCTAACATGTGCACTGTCGTTCTGTGGTCCAGGGTCTCAAACTGAATCAGGTAGAGGAAGTGTGCTGAGTGCCAGCATTCACTTCTCTGCTTGATGACTGCAGGAGCAACGTGGCCACCTAGTTCAAGTTCCTTTCCCCTGCTTTGTTTGCCATGGTGGACTGGACCATCAAAGCAAACCCAAATAAGCATTTCCACCCTGCTTTTCTTAGATACTTTGTTATAACAATTTAGAAAAATTAAATGTACCACCTAAATGGAATATGATGATAAGTGCCTGGAGTGAGTTCTAGTGGGCCGTGGGCTGGAAGATTAAACAGTCTCCATGTGCACTGTTGGTGTGCAGGCAGAGTTCCCTCTGGACTGCCCCAGTGTCCTCTGATTCCAGCTCCCCCACTAGACTCTACATGTCTTTGATAGTTTCTGAACTATGAACATATTCTATTATTTATACATAAATAGGATCACATTCTTTACTCTTCTACTCAAAATTATTCTTTTTTCTTTATTTTATTATTTTTTTAATTAAAAATTCTTTTTTATCTGTGTATACCCCTGCTCCCCCTCTTCCCTCCTGCCAATCCCTCCCAGTCAGCCTTCAGCCTCTCCCCTTCCTATCCCCATCCCCTCTCCAAAAGGGCAAGAAGTCCCAAGATGGGTCAGCTCGGTGTGGTTCATCCACTCCAGGCAAGTCTGATTTCCTCATCCCAAAGTCAAGACTGGCTTAGGTATCCCTTTACAGGGAATGGGCTCCAAGGGCCAGCCCATGCACAGAAACACAGTCTGATCCCACCCCTTGAGGCTCCACATACTGCCCATGCCAATCAACAGTTGCCTATCCATGGAGGGCCTACCTCCTTTCCCCAATGGATCCCTAGTGGCTTTTCTTGATTCAGTGAACTTCCCAGAGCTCCAGCCAGCCATCACTGTGGGACATTTCCTCATAATCCTTATCACCTTGCTCATACTCTCCTCTCCTACTCTCAGCTTGACCAGAAGCTTAGCCCAGTGCTCAGCCATGGATCTCTCCCTCCGTCTCTATTCATTTTGGATGTAGGTTCTATGATGACACTTAGGGTGGTTATTCATTTGATTATAGGGGAAGTCCTGTTTAGGCATTCCCTCAATTATTGGTTGGAGACCTAGCCAGGGACATCTGTTGTATTAAGTTTCTGGCCTGGACTTTCTAGCCTAGCCTTGAGGTTTGGACCCACAGACCCACAGAGACACACAGACACTTACATTAATTTCATGATGACTGGCCAATGCCCAGGCTCTAACTTGCTAACTCTTTACTCTTAAACTAGCCCATGATTCTTATCCTGTTCAGCCGTGTGACTCAGTACCTTTTCTCAGAGCAGCATAGTTGTTCTCTGTATCTTCTGGTTTTTCTGGCATCTCTGTGGCATCTCTCTCTGTTCTTCCTGTTCCCAGAGTTTTCTTAGTCTGGTAGCTGTGCCCATACTTCCTGTCTACCTTCTCGGCCAATCAGCGTTTTTATTAAACCAGTAGGTAGGACAGTTATTTACAATGTAACAACATAATCCCACTACAGACATCCTGTGAGTTCTTGGAGGTTTCCCTAGCATCCAATCTCTTTCCAACCTCACGCTGGCTTCTTTGAAGATATTCATCTCTTATTTTCTCCCTCTTTGTTGCTCCACTCACTTAGCCATCTCCTTCTTTCATGATTTTTTCCCTTCTCTTTTTGGTTATAGCCCATTATGTCCCCAAATTGCTTATGTGATCTTCTCTATCGTCTCTTCTTAGGGGAATCTCTGGATGTCTCTCTTAAGTTCCTTCTGATCCCAACCTGTTCAGGAGTTGTAGTTTGCAGCTTGGGTATTCTTTGCTTTTTGTCTAAAATCCACTTATGAGTGAGTACATCATATACCTATCTTTCTGGGCTTGTGATACCTTGCTCAGGAGGATATTCTCCAAATCTTTCCATTTGCCTACAAATTTTAGGATTTTTTTTTCCTGCAGTGTAGTACTCCATTGTGTAGATATACCACAGTTTGTTAAACCATTATTCAGCTCAGGGGAATCTAGGTTGATTCCAGGTTCTTGCTATTACTAATAATGTTGCTATGAACATAGTTGAGCTAGTGCCTCTGGGATACTAATGTGCATCCTTTGGGTATATGCCCAATAGTGGTATTGCTAGATCCTTAGGGAGATTAATTCCCAGTTTACTGAGGAATGGCCATACTGTATTCCAAAGTGGCTGTACAAGTTTACACTCCCACCAACAATGGAAGAGTGTTCCCTTAGCTCTGCCTCCTCTCCAGCATAGGCTGTCATCTGTGTTTTTGAACTTAGACATTCTGAGAGGTGTAAGGTATCTCATAGTTGTTTTGATTTGCATTTCTCTGATGATTAAAGATGTTGAACAGTTTTTAAGTGCCTTTCAGCCATTTGAAATTATTCTGCTGAGAATTTCCTTTTTAGCACTGAACTCCATTCTTTAATTGGGTTATTTAGGTTTGGGGGCTCTAGTTTCTTGAGCTATCTCTATATTTTAGAGATGAATCCTCTGTCAGTTGTAGGGTTGATGAAGATCTTTTCCCATTCTGTGGGTTGTCGCTTTGTCTTATTGATTGTGTCCTTTGCCTTACAGAAGCTTCTCAGTTTCAGGAGGTCCCACTTACTGATTGCTGTGGGAGTTCCCTGATAGATTTTGGGGGTCACTTGTGTATACGATCATATCATCTGCAAATAGAGAAAGTTTGACTTCTTTTCCAATTTGTATCCCCTTAATCTCCTTTTGTTCTCTTATTGCTTTAGCTACAACTTTGAGAACAATATCGAATAGATAAGGAGAGAGAGGAAGCCTTGTCTTGTTCCTGATTTTAGTGGGATTGCTTTGAGTGTTTCTCCATTTACTTTGATGTTGGCTGTTGATTTGCTGTATATCGCCTTTATTATATTTAGGTATTTTCCCTGTATTCCTGATCTCTCCAGGACTTTTATCACGAAGGAGTGTTGGATTTTATCAAAGGCTTTTTCAGCATCTAAGGAGATGATCATGTGGTTTTTTTTTTTTTCTTTTAGTTTATTTATATGACAGATGGCATTCACAGTTTTTTGTATGTTTAAACATCCCTGGATCTCTGGGATGAAGCCTACTTGATTGGTGGATGATTTTTTTTTGGGGGGGGGGGTATATTGTTGGATTCGGTTTGCCAGAATTTTATTGAGTATTTTTGCATCAGTGTTCATGAGAGAGATTGATCTGTAATTCTCTTTCTTTGTTGCATCTTTGAATGGCTTGGGAATCAGGGTGATTGTGGCCTCATCAAAAGAGTTTGGCAATGTTCCTTTAGTTTCTCCTGTATGGAAAAGTTTGAAGAGTATTGGTATTTGTTCTTTTTTGAATGTCTGGTAGAATTCTCAATGAATCCATCTGGTCCTGGGCTTTTTTTTTTTTTTTTTAAACTTGGGAGCCTTTTAATAACAGCTTTAATTTCCTTTGGGGTTATAAGTCTGTTTAGTTCTTTAATCTGATCTTGATTTAATTTTGGTACATGGTACCTGTCCAGGAAACTGTCCATTTCTTTTAGGTTTTCCATTTTAGTGGAGTTTAGATTTTCAAAGTCTGACCTGATAACTGTCTGGATTTCCTGGGTGCCTGTGGTTATGCCCCCTTTTTATTTCTGATTCTGTTCATTTGGATACTCTTTTTCTCTCTCAGCTTTTTGATTAGTTTGGATAAGGGTTTATCTATCTTGTTGACTTTCTCAAAGAAACAACTTTTTGATTCATTGATTCTTTGTATTGTTCTCTTTGTTTCTACTATATTTATTTCAACCCTAACTTTGATTATTTTCAGCTTCTACTTCTTCTAGGTGAGTTTGCTTCTAATTGTTCTAAAGCCTTGAGCTGTGCTGTTAGGTCTCTTGTGTGAGATTTCTCTAAGTTTTTCATATAGGCATCTAATGCTATGAATTTTTCTCTTAACACTGCTTTCATTGTAACCATAAGTTTGAGCATGTTGTGAATTAATTTTCATTAAATTCTAGGAAGTCTTTGATTTCTTCCTTAATTTCTTCCTTGACTCTGAGATGGTTCAATTGAGAGATGTTCAGTTTCTATAAATTTGTAGGCTTTCTGTGTTTTTTGTTCTTGTTGAACTCTAAGTTTAGATCATGTGGTCTGATATGATACAAGGAGTTATTCTCAGTTTTAATATCTATTGATATTTGATTTATGATCAGGTACATGGTCAGTTTTAGAGAAAGTTCCATGAGGTGCTAAAAATATGTATATTCCTTTGTGTTTGGGTAGAAGTTTCTGTATATATCTATGAAGTCCATTTGGCGTATAACATCTCTTAGATTCATTATTTCTCTGTTGACTTTCTGTCTGGTTGACCTATCCAAAAGTGAAAGTGGGGTATTGAAGTCTCCCACTATTAGTATGTGGCATTTGGTGTGAGGTTTAAGCTTTAGTAGTGTTTCTTTTATATATGTAGGTGCCCTTATGTTGGAGGCATAAATATTCAGGATTGAGACTTTATGTTGATGGATTTTTCCTGAGATGAATAAGTAATGTACATCCTAGTCTCTTTTGATTGAATTTAGTTTTAAGTATATTTTGTTAGATATTAGGATTGCTATACCAGCTTATTTCCTTGGACCATTTGATTGGAAGTTTGTTTTTTTGGTTTTTTTTTTTTTTCCCAATCCTTTATTCTGAGCCTGTGTCTGTCTTTGAAGCTGAGTGGGTTTCTTGTATGCAGGAGAAGAATGGCTTCTGTTTTTGTATCCATCATGTTAGGGTGTGTCTTTTTATGAGTGAATTGAATTCATTGATATTAAGGGATATAAATGACCAATGATCATTATTTTCTGTTATTTTTGGTGGAAGCTTGTGTGTATTTCTTTGGGTTTTTACTCTGTGGGATTATCGATTGTTTATGGTTTCATGGATGTATCTAGTTTCCTTAGGTTGGAATTTTCCCTCTAGTGCTTTTTGTAGGGCCGGATTTGTGTATAGGCATTGTATAAATCTGGTTTTGTCATAAAATATCCTGTTTACTCCATCTGTGGTGATTGATAGTTTGGCTGGGTATAGTAGTCTGGGTTGGCAGCCATGCTCTTTTAGTGTCTGTATAATATCTGACCAAGACCTTCTTCCTTTCATTGTTTCCATTGAGTAGTCAGGTGTTGCTCTGATGGGTTTTCCTTTACAGGTAATTTGGCCCTTTTCCTTTGCAACTCTTAGTATTTTTTTCTTTTTATGTTTAGTGGCTTAATTATTACATGGCAAGAAGATTTTGGGGTGGGGAGTATCTAGTCTGTTTGGTGTTCTGTAAGCTTATTGTGTCTTTATAGGCATTTCCTTTTTTAGGTTGGGAAGGTTTTCTTTTCTGATTCTGTTGAATATATTTTCTGTGATTTTGAGCTGGTATTCTTTTCTTTCTTTGATTCCAATTATTCTCAAGTTTGGTCTTTTCATGATATCACAGATTTCCTGGACGTTTTGTATTGTGACTTTTTTGTTTTTAGTGTTTTCTTTAACTGATGTATCAATTTCTGCTAATGAATCTTCTACTCCCCAGATTCTCTCTTCCATCTTTTGCATTCAGTTGGTTATACTTGCACCTGTAGTTCCAGTTCATTTCTTCAGGTTTTCTATTTCCACTTTTGCCTAGATTTGTGCTTCCTTTATTGCTTCTACTTCAATTTTTAATTCCCAGAATGTTTCTTTTACCTGTTTGTTTTCTTTTTTTTGGTTTTCTTTATTTTCTTTCAGGGATTTGTTCATCTCTTTCAAATTTTTGTTTGTATTTATTTAAAGAAATTTTTATAGCCTCTTTTAAAGCTTCTATTATCATCATAAAGTTGTTTTTAAGGTTGTTTCATTCTGTTTCCTCTTCATTGTTATGCTCAGATCTTGATGTTGTAGAACCATCAGCTTCTTCCAGAGATGTTTTGTAGTTCTTTATGTTGTTATATGTATTCTTGAACTGGCTTCTGCCCATTGCTTCTTTGGTTCACTCTTGGCTCTTGGTTGGCTCTTAGTCAGTTGTGAGCCTGAGGGCTGAGTTCTCCAATAACTGCGGGGCCTGCTCTTACTTGGCTCTTAGTTAGCTGTAGGCCAAGGATCTGTGTGTCTCCAGTTGTCTCAGGGGTCATTCTTGGTAGAGTCTTAGTCAACTCTTAGTCAGCTGTGGACCAGAAGACTTCAGGATCTCCAGTTGGTATGTGATGACAGATTGTGGTTTGAGTGGGGTTTGGCCCATGAGATGTCCCTCCACCTGTGTTCTGTTGGGGACTGTGCTTGGGGCTCTCTCAGCTTTCTTTGGTTTAGGGCAGACCTGGGTGTGGTTGGGATGCTGGGGGCTGTGTCTCTGGGCCAGGGTGGGTTCAGACACCATGGTCTCTGCTTGGCCTGAGGGTCAGGTGCCACTTATCCCTTAGTCACCTGTGGACTGGGAGTGAGGCTTCTGTCTCAAAATTATTCTTTAAAAAACTATGATACTAATGCTGATTTTAAAGAGAATTTTGTTTTTGGATCTTCTCGTTTTTCTCTTCAGGTAAGTACTACCCCAGCACAGCTATCAACGATAGCAACAAAATCACCGGTCAGCTTCCTAAACCCAGAACTAAACCACACTAGTTATTGAACTGCTTCTTTAAAACTGGGACTGAAGAACACTCTACTCCTATAGAGCGGTTGAGTAGGAAATAACTCTTCCAGCACATGGAGCTGCTGGTGAAGTTTGATCACACAATACCAATGAAAGTTAGATCCGGAGAAATGAAAACCCAGCCAAACACTATTAGACCAACCCCAGACAGCAGTGACGTTAATCCCTGTGTGCTGTGTAAGAAATGATATCCTGGTGACAACATAAAACAAATGGATAAACCCACTTTTACATAAAATCAAGAGAGATGATGTTCTCTGTTATCTGGGCAATGTCGTCTGCGTGCTTCTTGGTATTAAAGGAATATGAAGGAAAACAAGACATCAGGAGTGTCTAGCTCTCACGGGGTGGGGGCACCTGGGATTTCTCTGTGTGGGCCAATGGAAGATGCTCCAAGAAGTAAGAAATGGTATTTTATATTTGAACTTTGTCCCTTCCCTGCGTACTTGAATCTTCCCTCTCAATTCTTCCCTAGCTCTCCTTAAGAGAGCCTGTTTTTGAGAGCCAGACCTCAGCTCTTAACGTTCTTCTATCCTATTGATCTAAGAATTTGCCTGTTCTATAGAATTAGCAAACTAATTTGCAAAGGACCAATCTATGTTTCTCCTGAGTTCTCTTCTTATCCTTTGATTTGCTGGGACACCAGACCTGCTAGATTAGTGCTCTCTATTCGTGCCCCAAATGACATTCTCTTTCTTTTCTGTTAGTTTCTTCCAGTATTTTATCTCTCAGTATTTCTGTCAGTAGAGCCATTAGTTTCCAAGTCCATGGGAAGGTAGCCTGGTTCCTAAAATAAACAGACAATGCGTGGTGATTCACACACAGTGGAAGTTGGTTTTTCTTTTCCTAATAGCATAGAGTGGGAGAGGGCTGCACTGTGGCCTTTCTTATGGATGCTACTTTGGGGACATGAAGATTGCTTCCAAACTAAAGAGGTGGAAATTGGGAAAGAGAAAAAGTGGGGAAGAGCATGGAATGTGCATGCAGGAGGTTTTTTCCCTTGGTCTGAGAATGCTCATAGTCTCTGTGTTCCCTCTTGACTAAATCAGGCCTTTGATAACCTTTTCTTCTTATATTCTCTTTTCATCTAAGAAATTTTTGTAGGTCTTGGGTAGTCTGGTTTATAGGAAGGCATACAAGTGAAACAATTACTAAGTGATAAAGCATAAAAAGTTCTCTGGTATATGTATTTATTAGCACTTATCGATGAGAAAAGAAAATTTGCATACTCATGGTCTGAGTGAGAATGGCCCTCATAGGTTCATATATTTGAATGCTTGGTAAGGGGATTTGAATAAGAATGGCCCCCATGGGCCCATAGATTTGAATGCTTAGTCATGAGGGAGTAACAGTACTTAGATATTAGGGTGGGTGTGGCCTCATTGGCATAGGTATGGCCTAGTTTGAAGTGTGTTACTCAGGACAGCTCCAAGAGTTTCAAAGTCTAAGTCAGGCCCAGTGGCTCCTATCTTCCTGCTTCCTGCAGATCAGATATTTATCTCCCAGCTCCTTCTTTAGTACCATGTCTGCCTACATGTCACCATTCTCCCTGCCATGATGATAATGGACCAAACCTCTAAAACTGCAAGCCACCCCCAGTTAAATGCTTTCTTTCATAAGAGTTGACATGGTCATGGTATCTCTTCACAGCAATAAAATAGTAACTAAGATACTTGGTCACCAGTTAGTAGAACTGTTTGAAAAGGTTAAGGTGTGTCCTTGTTGGAAGACCTGTGTCACTGGGGACAGGCTTTAAGGTTTCAAAGGGCTCATAACATTTCCAGTGTGCTTTCTCAGCCTTCTCCTTGTAGGTCAGGATGTGGTTCTCTCAGCCTTTCTTGGAGCCATGTGTTTTCCTTGCCATTATAAACTCTAACCCCCTGAAACTGTAAGCCCAACTGAATGCTTTCTTTTATACGTTGCCTTGGTGCTGATGTTTTCACACAGCAATAGAAAAGTAGCTAATGCTATACTAAAGAGATGACTATGCTTAGCTAGTTTTACACAAGATATTACATCTTGGTGAAGAGTTGCTATTGCAGGATATAGAGTGTCTTTGACATTTTTCAGATTCTATAATTCTATAATCATAAACACTGCTTCACATAAAGACATATCATTCAATGGCAGAAATTTAAAGCCATTTCAGAAATCATTGGATTTCTGTCCTAATCCCTGAAATTTATTTAATGAATTTTTATGAAATTCAATTCAGTAACCCAAACAGAGATGTTTTAAGATCAAGCCCTCTAACATGATACAATCCAAGGCTATAGTAATTGTTTAAGGAATGACAGTAGGGAATATTAAAAATCTTTGTTTTCTGTAATTAAGTCACTGTGTTTCTTCAAAATCAGAAAACTTTGCTTGGGTAGTAAAAAACACTGCAATTCCTAACATGTAACTGTCTTACATATTTCATGAAGCGTGTGTTGCTGTTTGTGTTATGCACAGTGCAAAACACACATGCCTGTTCAGACATAAGGCTTCAATGACATCCCAGGATGTGACATTGATGAGTACCCCAACAAAGACCTTGGATTCATTATATGCTTGGATCTCAATTAATTTATGGTTATTGTTCATCCATACACCTTTTACTATTACCGATTTCTTTGAAAACACTGCTTCAGTTATTTGATTCCATCCATATAGTGTCATGGCACACAGGTTGAAAGCTGGGCATTAGGTCCCAGTGTTTTGGCTACATGTAATTTCTATCCAGCTGTTTTGCCAGAAAGGAATTTGAATTTCAAAATGCAGCTATCAATCTCTACCACAGCCCCTAAGTTAAAAACTATGAGTTTTAACTTTGTTAAAAATGTATAGATTTCAACTCAGTTTCTACCTTGTTTTATGCCAAATCTTAGATCAATTCCTATTACTATTTATAATGTGTCTTAGTGAGTCTTCATTCTACTCCTAATACTGACATGTGGTCCAAGCCTTCATCATCTCAGCTTTCTAGATGATCACCGTCATCTTCTCCATCTATCGTTCAGCTATTGTTCACATCCAGGCTCCTTATGTGTGGCTTTCATGGCTCCCTATCACTGATAAAAGCCTTTCAGAACTTTTATCTAACAGATGAAGTTTAGTCTCCTCTTACTCACTATTAGGAGCAAGCATACTGTCATACTCTCAAAACTGACCTAACTCCTCTTCTTACTTTAGCCGACCTTGATTTCTAACTCCTAAGTTTCTGCACTGTATTTCTGCATTACTAAGGTTAGCAGAAGACTATCCTCTTTTGTATTGTATAATAATCTTTTATATGTTTTATAGCATTCTCTAATGCTATATTGCTAGTTTCTTGAGAAAGAAAAAAAAAAAGATGTCTAGCTTTATATCCCATAAAAATCTTGGAGGTTGTTCAGTTCAAACAAGGGTTGTTAACCCATAAATACTTGGTGAATAGGCTATCTTGGAGACATTATACTGGCTTTATATAATTTCACTTCCTAAAAATGTCAGCTGTATTGACAAATCATTGTTATAAACTACCTTTTCTTTATGGAGATCTATGCTTAATTACAGTTTGTGCCAGAGAATTTCAATATAAACTGATATAAACTAGAGACATTTAAAGCTGGGAAAACTCATTCAATTAGTTGTTTTATTAATTCAGTTCTGATCCATGACATGAAGAATCTTATAGTTTAAAGAGAAGCTAAGATACATATGCATTGCGATAGGCAGAATTCTAAAGAGGGTCTAAAGAATTCTGTCCTATAATATGACCTCTTCCCCATGTAGCCTTTAAATAAGGTGGACTGTCACTCTCACAAAGGTTACATTATATGACAGAAGGAATTGAGTTGATGTTGCCAAGTTCCCAATCAGGGAACTGAGTTAATCACATAGAAGACTAGCTTTGGTAGTCTCCTGACTTAGGCAGGTAAGCCCCGAGAAGACAAAGTAAGAATCTTCTGGAATAAGAATGGAAAAATGTAAGTCTGTAACCTGAAGTGATTCTAGAGGTCCCACCTCTATGCTCTGTGGACAATCTCTAACAGGCAAGAGACACACATCTAAAGATTCAAAGCTAATACCACAAATGAAAGAAATCTTTTTTATTTGCATGTACCAATGCCATTTCATTTCCTTCCATTTTCCCAAACCAGTTAATATTTAAGCTACTACCTCAAGGAGGCAAAGGCTGGCATCACCTTATCTGTTTTCAGAGACTTATACAGGAGACCACTCAGTACAATCATTGGTGTTTATTAGCAGGCCACCCTTCATTCTACATACTAGCAAGCTTAATTCAAAGATTGGACACCATTTTCTGGGTACCCTACTGGATTAAATATTTCTACTCTTTAAAGGGCAGTGACTCAAAGGAGGGTGCTGCTGAGAAAAGCCATTAGCCTGTGGCACACCAGGCATGTTTCCAAAGTATATTAATAATGCTGATGAGAAAACTATCCCTGGTATGAAAAAACCATTTTAAGGAGCATCTTGGAGGGAAGTGAAGTCCTGGAATGTGATTTAGAGGTGTGGTCTCTGCTGGCCCAGGGTGGGTCCTAGATCTTGCTAAGTCTGTTTCTGACAACAAATGGGAAATTGAACTAAAGATTCTGAGTTCCCTTCTGACTTTGATACCAGTGATCCATCTGACCAAAGGTGGGCTGAGAAGGGGAGAGATGAAGGCTCTTAAATGGAATGGTAGGATGCTCAATAGTCTTTGTAATGAATAGATATTCCGAAGTTCACTTCCAACGTAAATTCTTCATGCAGAGAGGAGCTCTCTCGTTCAAGAAACCAGAAAATTCACCACCTTCATACAGGCTGGGCACCTATAGGACAGAAAAAGGAGGAAATAGAGAACCAACCGAGGAAGAGGATTGAAATGCTGTTGACCATTGTGTGTAAGGGGGTGGCTGAGCTAATAAAATGAGGCAGTGGTAACTTAGAGAACGTAAGATATGGATCAATACCTTTCCTGGTAGCCATTACTAGGCTTCAGTAGAGAATGGAAGGCAAGATCTAGAAAAAGAAATTACTTTAGTCCTGGAAATCAAATTACTATAGTTTTAGGAATTGTCATTGTTCAACCCAAATGGAGAGGAGCTTTGTACCAGGCTGACACCGCTGTCTTCTTCCATTTCTGTGGTCATTATCTTAAAAATTGTCATTCCAGAGGCCTTTCATCTCCTCTACCAGGTTTTTGCCTAGCTCTTTTTAAAGCCACTGTAAATTCATTGTTGATATATAGAAAAGCTACTTTTTTTGTATATTGGCCTTGCATCCTGATACTGTTCTTGAAGTGGTTTGGGTCTAAGAGTTTTCTGGTGGAGTCTTCCTGGTGTGTTAAGGCACAGGATCGTGCTGGCTACTAAGAGGAATAGTTTGCATCCTGCCCCATTTCCTTCTCATTCTCTTTCTTGTTGAGTTTCTTAGCTAAGCCTTTGAGGGCTTGTTTGAGTAAGAGAGGTGAGAGTGATTTTACAGGAAATGTTTTCAGTTTCTCCCCGTCTAGGATAATGTTTGCTATAGTTTGTCATCTACAGCCTTTATTACAACAAGATATACTCTTTCCAACCCTAGTTTCTTCATGGCTTTTATCATGAAGAAATGATTTTCATAAAGGTCTCTTCTGTATCTTTTGAAACGGCGATGATGTGATATCTGTGCTTAAGTCTATTGTGTGCTGTGCATTTATTGAAGTGCCCATGGCAAACCAAACTTTCATCTGTGGGATGAAAACAACTTAATCATAGTGTATGATCTTTAGAGGACTTTAAATTTGACTTGCAAATATTTTATTGTAAACCTATTCATTTATTCCATCAGAGCAAGTGGCCTGCAGTGTTCTTTGCTGACCCCTTATCTGACTTTGGTATCAGGACAAGAATGGCTTTGCAAATGGGTTTGGTAGAGCCCCTTTGTTGTTTATCGTATGGAAAAGTTTTAGGAGTATTGATGTTAACTCTTCCTTAAAATTTTGGTAGAATTTGGCACTGAATATGTCAAATCAGTCCTAAGCTTTTTTTTTTTAAAAAAATTAATGCTTCCATCACTTGCTACGTATTATGATTCTCAAGTAGTTGGCATCTTCAAAATTTAATTTTGGCAAGTAATATGTGTCTAAAAATCCATCCATTTCTTCTGTATTTCCTAGTTCTTTTATAAATAAATTTTGAGAAAGTTATCTAATAAGCCTCTGTATTTTATTTCAATTAGTTGGATCATTGTTCCGTTCATATTTAACTTTAATAACTTGAGTCTTTATTTTGTTTGAGTAGAGGTTTGCTGTTACCTACCTTTCTAAAGGAACCACATTTTATTTGATTAATTTTAGGTGCTGTTAATATCTGCACTGATCTTCATTATGTTTTGCCTCCTACCTACATCAGTGGATTATTTGAGATATATCTCATTTTTTAATGTAATCATGTAGAGATATGCATTTTTCTTTCTAAATTGCCTTAGCTATATCCTGAACTGTTACTTGTGTTAATTTTCATTTGATTAAGAATATTATAATTTCCTCTATGATTTCCATGGAGAATTATTGTTTATTCAAGAATATTCAGAGTTCAAAGACATATATATCATCTATAGTTTCTCTTGGTATTGATTTCTGGTTTTGTTGCACTATGGTGATCTAAGAAAATATAATAGATATTATTATGATCATTTTTGGTTTTGGTAAGACTTGGTTTGTGCCTAGGATATTGTCTCTTTTAGCAAAAGTTTCATGTACTGCTAAAAAGATCATGCATTATGTAACATTTGGATAGAATATTCTATGTGTAACCAGTAAGTCTATTTGATCCTTATTTGGTGTATTTTAACTCTGAGGATTATTTTTAAATTTTTTAAAATTTGGATATATTATCTAGAGATGAGGACAAGGTATTGAAACCACCTAAACATATTGCTTTAGAAAGTGTCTGTCATTTTTATGACTGTTAGTACTTGTTTTGTAAAATTGGAACCTTCAACTTATTGTACATATATAACTGCTATATCTTCTTTAGAATCTAATTCCATTGTGACATATAGTGGATCTATCTTTCTGATTAGTTTTGTTTGGAAATTCATTCTGTCAGATTTCAGACCAGTTATGCCAGTTCCCATTTGCTTGATAGGCCAACTTTTATCCCCTGACCTTCAGTCTGTGTCTTTGCAAATGGGGTATGTTTCTTGAGGACAGCAGAGGATTAGAACTTGTTCTTTAATCCATTCTGCTATTCTATGTTTTTTATTGGAAAATTCATGAATTTACTAATAAAAACCACACTGAGAAATGTTTACACCTCTCCATTTTAGTGAGACTCAGGAGACTAAGTGCTATGAATTAACCATACATTTACACTGGAGACGTGGCTGAGCTGAAGGCTGAGCAAAATACAAGAGTCAAAGAGACAGTTGAAAGAGACTGAAGTAGTTTTGTTTGTTCATTTTTTTATTTATTATGTTTATCAAGTTGTGGAGGAATAGAGCTAAAACACTTACATGTCTGCCATTTCCATTTTCCTAGGTTTGTGTGAGATTCTGAGTAGTGGTGCTCGTCTGGGCATAGTGCCTCCAATGTTTTCCTCTTTTCCATTCTTTCCCACTAGGAATTTTTTACTTCTGAAAATTAAGAGTACCTTGTCTTTCCTAAAAGAGTTACTGAGGCCAGAGTTTTTATGTGAGGTAATGGAAAGACCACCCAGGACCCCAATGTTTTGGTGATCATCTCAAACTCCTTTCATGTTCCTACTGTGCATGGCATAACTCATCCCAGCACCTCTGGGATCCCTAGAGTTTAAATAAGGTCACTTTTTCAACATAATGCTTTTATTGTTCATCTGGAAATTTCACATAATGTACCGCAATAATATTTACTTATCAGTTCTTCCAGATCCCCTCCCAACCCTTTGTGACATCCTCTGAAGATTAAAAAGGGAAGAAAACCCCAAAATATCTAGACCATTTTCTGTTGCCCATATACTTATTGGAGTATGATTAAACTCCCAGTGGCCAGATCCTCAAGGGAAATTGAGTCATTTCTCCATTCCCACCTCTGATAGAAATAATCAAATGTGAAGAGCTACACTTCAACATCACAATTTTTCAGATTTCTCTTCAATGGCTTCCTGATGAGACTTTCTTTGACAGGATTGGGGAAGAGGTTGTCTCAGAAGCTTTCTATGGCTCTTATTCTCAACTGTGGGTCTGAATTCATCAATATCACTGCAAAAGAACATTTTCTGCCTTTTATAGTCAGCAGCAACATGGATTATGGACTCTCCATGTTTTCTGGAAAGAGCACAGATCATAGACACCATCATTGCCCTTGAAGACAACACAAGCATGGGCATCAACATGGCTTCAGGTGGCAGCACAAACCAAGAACATTCACATGGTGTTTGGTGGTAACACAGACTACGGACATCAACATGGTCCTTGGATACAACACAGAACAGGTACATCCACATGGACTTTGGTGGCAACAAGGGCTATAGACACCAATATGGTCTCCTGCAACTTCAAGGCCCATGGGCGTCAACATAGCGGTGTGGAGTGTTCTTTCCCACCCACAGCTGGGATCATGCTTGTTCTGGCATGATATGATAACACTTTACCTGGTTAGTTGGCAGTGGATAAATGGAGAGTCCTTATGCCTCATGGGCATGGGACACTGGACAAGAGTTTGTGAAGGATGGGAGACATTCAGACTGTTTATATGTAGATAAACTTTATTATTATAATAACAGAGAAAAAGGGAGGGAGAGTGAGAGAGAGATGAAGAAAGGAAGAAAAAAGAGAAAGAGAAAGAGAGAGATAAAGAGAGCTTTCTGGAGGAAAGAAGTAAGAGAGAGTGTGGGGCAGTGGGAATTCTTCTTAAATGGGGCTTGACGTCAAAACTAAAGGCAGGACTAGAACAGAATTCTAATACCTACCAGTATCCAAATAACCATGCAAAGACAATAGTAATTATGCATGCTCTGCTGACAGCTCAGGCTTATTACTAACTAGCTCTTACAACTTACATTAATCCATATTTCTTAATTATGTTTTACCACATGGCTCATGGCTTGTTATATGCACTGCTTCTTCTGTGTCTGGCTGGCAACTCCTCTGAATCTGCCCTTCTACTTCCCAGTGCCCTTAGTCTTGTTTTTCCTCCTAACCTTATCCTGGTCAGCTCCTTTATTAAACCAATCACAGCATAATTTATACAGTGTACAGAAGGATTATTTCACAGAATTTTCCACTTTTTTTCTAAATGAAAAGGAAGGTTTTAACTTTAAAATAGTAAAGTTATATAAAACAAAAACAGTTATCAAGTAACAAAGTGTAGTAAAAATATCTAGTCCATTTGCATTTGGCAAAATCAAAGAAAATATTCTATCATCTATCTTATCTTTGTAATTATAGTTAGATAACAATCATATCTAATTTACCTTTTTATCATAACTCCAAAAAAACTTTAAGTATAATTATTTAGTCTGTAACTCCATTAAAGACCCCAGAATGGTGTTACCTAATGTTACCTAATGACAGAAACATTTGGATGCCTGGACAGTCGCCCTTGATTCTTCTGTAACATTGGGGCATCCATCTTTGGTCTACAGGCCTGATATCTGACAAATATGTTTGAAATGCAGGGAATTTTGAAAGGCTGTCCTATCTTGCCTTGGCAAAGTTTAGCAATCACTTTTTGTGTGTGCGCATGTGTGTCCAATTTGGATAGTATATTGTCAGCAGTTGAAGAAGAGCGGTTTCTTGCCCAGTGGCTAACTTTTGACACAAAGAAAGCAAACTCCATATGGAGTTTCTTCAGTGCCCATCATTGAAGTTGACTTATGCTGCCAGAAAACAAACATGTCTCATTGCCATAAAAACCTTACATTAAAACTTCTTAAATGCTCTAATCTCTAGATCTCTGAAGTGTTTGAAGACCACCTGTCTATCTAAAATATATCAATTTGACCTTGAAAACATAACTAACATGCCAACAAATTTGATGTTATATTATAGCTGACTAATTACTTACCTGCATTTCTTTATTATCTTAAAAAGTTTGTAACAATAACTTTTAAGCACTAGAAATTTCTATTACATTGTTAAATGAGCTGCCTAGGTACAATACTTTAAACAAGAGTAAAAATGTATGTACAATATATTTTAATAAAAATAACCTCAAGTTTGAATAAATATAAAAAATACATACCAATATAAAATATTTAAGACTTGTAGGGTTTTTTTTTTTTTTAATTTAAAAGTAGATTCAATGATCTACCCCTTTATCCTATAATTTCTATATTCCCCTGTGGGAGGTTGTGTTGTTTCATTTTAAATAATTGTCCCAACCACTGGTTTAATAAAAAGAGCTGATTGGCCAAAGGCAAGCAGGAAGTGTAGGCGGGACTAACAGACTAAGAAAAATCTCTGAGATCAGAGTGCCAGACGGAGCACCAGAGAGAAGCCAGAGGAAGCCGAGGACAACTATGCTGCTCTAAAGAAGGTACCGAGCCGCATGGCTGAACAAGAGACATGGGTTAGATGAAGGGTAGGGAACTAGCAAATGATATGCCTGGGCCTGAGGCTGATCAGCCTAAAACTATTGGAATC
This sequence comes from Phyllotis vaccarum, assembly GCA_033318265.1. Classification (NCBI taxonomy): domain Eukaryota; kingdom Metazoa; phylum Chordata; class Mammalia; order Rodentia; family Cricetidae; genus Phyllotis; species Phyllotis vaccarum. Next base: position 24,726,344 of record JARWLC010000017.1, read on the forward strand.
ATCTGTGTGTCTCTGTGGGACTGCGGGACTGCGGGTCTGCGGGTCTAGACCTTGAGGTTAGGCCAGAAAGTCCGGGCCAGAAACCTCGTACTACATTCCCCCTTTTTCTTTTCAGAATGAGATCCCTGAATCTAATCTTATTTGTTCAGCCTTTTCCCTGACCATTACCAATAACAATTTGTAAATAACCTCCCCAAATCATGACAAATATCCATAACCTACTGAATGTCCATGAGTCACTCGTCCCATCTCTTGGAAATTTGGGCATATTCTGAAAATTACTTGCTGCTGTCTGGAGGTGATGGCATCTTTAAGTTAAAATACAATTTATTTTTATCCCCCAATTTGAAAAACTCTGAAATCTAAAGCACTTCTGATCCCAACTATTTCCAAAGAGTGCTACTTGATCTGTGAAAACCAGTATCAATTACCATATCTTTGGTCACTTACCATGTGCTGGGAATCACTCACAGTGCTTTCTTTGCCTGTGTTAAGTAATTGCCATCCATTCCACACATGGATAACACAATAAGCACTGACATTTTAAAGATGAGGAAACTATGAACCTAAAAGGGCAAGTAACTGTCACTCACAGATACTTGAAAAGATAAACCGTAAAGCCAGGATTGGAAGCCAATCATTCTGACTCTAGGACCCGTTTAAATGATGTGTTGTCTCTGTGAAGGAACATCACCCCTTAGACACCTCCTTCTGCTTTGTGCCTGGAATCCAGTTCTTGGACACATTGCCTCATAGATCCAGGGACACTGCAGCCAACAGTACTGATTCATCATGGAATGTTTTATGCTGTAGGTCAGGAGATATAACTTCTACTCCCCTATCTATGCCCCTACAGTCATCTTATCTCATTTTCCATCTAGTCCACACTGCCCTCTCCCTTTCCTGGTTCCAACATATATTTTCTATACTTTGATCACTCTCATGGTTATTTTGTTTTACAGTCCAAAGTGTATATGATTATTCTCACATTTGACTGATACCTAGAATTCCTCAAAAATAGAGAACATGTAAATATTTTATCTATATTTCTCTCCACAGCATAGCAGAGATAGCGAATAAACATATGAACAAACAAAACTAACCTTTTCTTTATTTTCCTTCTAGTCTCTTAACCTCAGCTAAAAAGTAACATTATGTCAGTGGCCTGTGCTGATGCTAAGGCTATGATTATGTCCGTAGTCCATGCTGTTTGATGTCTGGGGTCCATGCTGCCACTGGAGGTCATGTGGATGTACGTGGTCTGTACTCCTCCAGAGAGCCACATTAACGCCTGTGTTCATATTGCCACTGAAGGCCTTATGAATGACTGTGATCTACACAGCACCAAAAGCCATGTTGATATCTATGTCCTATGCTGCTACCAAGGGCCATGATGCTGTCTGTGATCCATGCAGCAGCCAAGGGCTATATTGATGTCTGAGGTGTGTACCACTGCAGGAGGATATGATGGGGCCCCTCAACAACAATTCCACCTAGATTGTTGTTGCCACTAAGCTGCCATACACCACCCAAAAGATCTGCTTTGGACTAAAAACGTCTCAGACAATTTCAAGGTGGCTATCTGAGATGGTCCAGCCTCACAGACTACTTTAAACAGGACTTAAAATAAGCCCTACACATTCCCAATTACACAGAGAACAGATAACAAATGGTACAACTAGCTCTCTCAAGACTTGACAACTATTCCAAAGTTTTAGATTTTGGACCATCTTAGCTTTAGGATTTGGGGGTTCTTAAACTTGTGTTGGTTAACGCTATTCATCAAAACTTAGCTAGGGCTGCTCACTAAACTTTAAGAATGATGTTAACTCTTATGTGCATCCAGCCCTTTGTCTTCATTCATTCCTCTGCCTTAGCTCATTCCAGACAAAGAGCAAAGAGAGAACTTAAAACACAAAGAAACAAGAGAGCTTAGACAAGCCCCAGTGGTCTCTACAGGTAATTGTAGAACACCTTTAAACAAAGTGCACAGAGATGAAAGCCAGCCGAATACAAACTTCCAACGTCTTGTTACTCCAGAGCTCTTGTATATTTAAACATACTTGTGGTTGGGGTCTGCCCTCCAGCACCCATGGTTTTCCTCACAGAGAATAATAATTCTGTTCTGTCCTCTGTATCCCAGACTCCAAATGCTCTTTTCTTTTTTCTTTTTTTAATGAAAGCAAAGCTCCCAGGCTACATCCCATGCAACTCCAGCAATGCAAGGCATCTTTTGTTCTTAGCTTTGGCAGCTTCGGTCCTCATTTGTTCTCGTGCCTGTCTGCAGGTCTCGGAGCTGTTCTGCTGTCAGAGATTGCAGGAAGCTGGTGGATTCAAGCCATGGGTTTCTTTTATGTGCCAAATATAGAGAAGGGAAGCCGTTCATTGGCTCCAGCCTCATAGTCAGGTACTCCCTGGTGGGCTCCACACAAAGCTGAGGCTCTGGAGCTACTCCCTAGAGTCCTCCTTTGTTTTCTCACAGGCCAGTTCCTGGCTATTGGCAGGTAAATCAGCAGCCCAATTCCCGAGCCCTCTGCAACCACTGCAAGTTAGTTTCACGCTTACACCGCAGAAGTCACTGGTTTGACCCAGTCCTCCCAAAAGCCAGCCTGAGTTCTTTATTATTGAGCATGAAAAATGCTTCAATCATAGCACCAGATGGTACCCAAACCAATTTGGATTGTCAGCTGAGGCCTACTCCTTTCCAAGGACTTTGTCTAACATCAGCGCTATTTCCCTCAGTGCCCATCTAGCTCTAAGAGGTGATCGTGCTCTGATGAGTTTGATGAGAAATAACATCTTCCTCTACCCAGCACCACGGTTGTTACTTCTTTCCAGCTTTATTAATTCACTCAACAAGCTTGTATTGAGTGCCTGCTGTGTGCACTAGGCATGTCAGTGCATGCCAAGGAGGAATTCATTTCTGTTTGATAAATATTTGCTGAGACTCTACTAGATATGTGACAAGCACTTTGAAAGATGGTGAACATGTGATATCATGGAGATGGTACAGTTGCCTTTAAAAACGTCACAGTTGTAGGGAGGAGGACAGGGCCATCACTCCGAAAGTATTCATAAGAGACATGTGAACTTCCCTATGTCTATTGTTTTTTGGTCTATCTCAGTCTTTCTAAAGATAAATTGTCAATGTCATTAATACCTTGTCTCCAAGGTCACTAGCACATAAGTGCAGGGCAGGGATGTGGGGAAAAGCCAACGACTGTGCACTCTACTGTCCTGCCTCTCAGAAAGTGGACCCTTGAGCATCTCCTGGGAACTTGATAGAGAGCAGGTCCTACTCTTGACCCAAGGGATTAGGGTGTGTAATTTTAATAGGTGACCTATGTACAGATTGATGTTTTCAATGTACTGCTCTGCTAGTTACACCTTCTTCAGGTGTTACAACAGTGCTGAGAGGCTTAGTGGAAGATAACCACGTTTATTGTTTTGGCAAGTATTGGTTCTTCACCAGTAGTTCAGTACTTCCCACAGTGTGGCTGCTCTTTACTGAGCCTTGGACCATATCATCTGACATGGGAGCCACAGGGACACAGGGGATTGGAGGGAAAACTTACTCAAGCCCAAATAGCCATTGATAGAAAAGCCAATGACCTTTGTGACAGCTTGACAAGAAAACACTGCCCAAGAGGAATGCTTTCTGTTGCATCAGCTTATATGCTAGAGGAATTTCCATAGGGAATTCAATAGGTATTCAGAATTCCATTCATCACCGGAAGTAGAGAGATGCAAAAAGAAGCAAGCAAAACCTATGCTGTCAGGGAGTTAGGTGGGTGGGGAGAGTATGGAACAACTTCATTGTATTTTTTAATGTCTGTGTGGGAAAGTACTAGAAACTTCATATAGATGTTCTGTAACTTTCAGTATACCATTGAAACAATACATGCCACCACTATGCTTTTCAAACTGACAACCAAAATTAAGGGGGAAAAAAATTAGCAGCTACCCATTTGCACCCAACTAGCAAAGTAAAGCCAGTGTCTTAATCCAGTTTCAAAGCTCAGGTGTGGCAACTTTTCATGACGTCCTCCCCTTTCCAGCTGATTGCTTCTGTTTTCCACTCTTGTCCTTGGGATATTCTGGGGCTTCTCAGCTTAAGGAAAAAATAATGGACACATCTGACTCTCCAGAGTCAGGTAAGGATGAGGACTGGAGTTCCTTGGAGGCTTAGGAGAGCTGATTCCTCACACAAACCCCATTAGGGCAATGTGGGCCTGGGTGAGGAGTCCTGGTCTGTTCCAATTTCTTCAAGGAATTTATATCTTTCTGGTAAAAGAAAAAAAAATCAAAATACTTTAGAAAATTATTATAATTAATAAATTATTGTAATAAGTAAATAGGCATGCACATTCAGAGGCTTAGTGGACTTGAGGAGAGAGATGGGGAGGAGGAGAAGGAGGAGGAGAAGGAGGAGGTCACCTTAGGCTGGGGAGACAGTGTGAAGAAAGGGCAGAGATGAGTCTGAAGAATAAGATGGGAAACTGAGTCCTCGGCTCTCCATTCCCAAGGTGGAATGTAATCTAGTTCAGGCTGGCCAATTTGTGCTATATGCAAATATATGCAAGAAATACGTAGATCCGGTGGATACCTGGAGAGAGATATTTAGGCTTTGGAGGGAGACCTCCATCTAAATCAGGAAAAGAGAGTGACTCAGTGGAATGGCCTGGCAGAAGGCATGTGTATGTTGGGATGGTGCTCAGTACCTGTGTCACTCAGAGACTAAGTGGAGAAGGAAATAGGATGCTCTCCCTCACCACTGTTGCTAGGATAGGGAGAATTCTAGAAACCAATCATGCCCCGCTCCCCCGAGAAAGCCCAAGTTTTATCATGCCTAATGCCTCAGTTTCCATATCATGCATTGACTGTTCATTCTCTGACATCCATGTATTTTCCCGACTTTCTGGTTCTTGAGAGGCTGAGAGGCACTTGGTGTTCGCTTGGCAAGATGAAGCAAAGGCAACACATTACCTTCTGGGCCTGTCCCTTAGTAGTATCACCCGTCAGCCCTCTCTTGCTCCTCTGTAATGATATGAAAGTCAGATATGAAGGGTAGCTGTGGATGGAGGAGATTGGCCTCATGGGAAGTGGACTTGGAATAGACATGTTGAGTTGCTGAAAGTTTGGGTTCCTTGGTCCACTCTACTCAGACTTACGTGTCAAACATTTATATTTTATATTTATTCTATGTGGTCTCTTCCCTCCACTAGTTAGCAAATGATTCTAGGTTTGCTCACCCATTTATTCCCACTGATTGTTTAACGTTAGTATTTACTCAAGAATTTTCAGTGAGTGAACTGCCTACCTAATTCTATTAGTTGTTGAAATCCTGTTGGCTTTTGTTTTCTTTCTCGTCTTAAATTTTTTATCCTCGGGGATCATAGTTGCCTTTGAAGGAGACTCTTTTCTCTTCAAGGCTGCTGATGTCATCCAAGACAAGGTTGGGAAACATAGATTGATATAATGATTTTTCCCTTTACTTTGTTCTTGTTACGGATCATTGGAGGGAGAGTTCTCATCTTCTGGGACAATCTTGCTAAATAATTGAACCCCAGCTCATCAACCAAAAATTCATAGCCTGCATTTGCTAGGCTTTCCCCCTCGCCTAGTTAGAGACTGTAAACTCAGCAAGCATTTCAGGAGACTGGCAAATCTCTGCAGCTTGCTACTCTGTTTCCTTAATATTTCCACCAAGTCATGTCAAAGTTCCTGGGACCTAAAAAAGATGAGTTCCTGTGTCACATCGTACACTCTGGTGTGCACAGAGTGAAAAACCACACAGCCCGACTGGGATTCAGGGCAGAGAAAGGGCTCCTGCTGGGTGACCTCTTTTCTCTTTTTGTAAATGTAAATTTTGCTCACTTAGCTCCTGAATTGGAACAAGATGAGAGTTTGTTTGCTTTACAATTACATCCTGAGTGAAATCTGGTGGAACTGGAGGCTTTGGGGACCCTCGTTTCCCACCAGGCTGCTGCCCTTTCCTTTCTGCTAAGTACTGCTAACCTACTGGGTTGTTAACATGCTGGTTGATCTGATCTTTAGAAGTTCATCTGTAATCAATGACCTATTTTTTTTTTTTTTTAAATAAACTTTGAGATGATACCATGAGAAAACAACTCGGATGTTTGTTGGTAAGGAACTATTTGGGAACCACGGAACACATCCATGACACAAATGCCCCATTTGATAATTAATGCATTATCTGAGCCCTAGAAGAGAAGCAGAGGGGAATCATCTCACCAAAATTTGAAAATTTATTTCAGAATCGATTCCAAATCAATGATTCCATAGTAGTCTTAATGCAGAAAGCTGCTTACCACACATAGATACCCGGGCCACTTTCTTTCTGAAGTATGGAGCCAGTGACTTCTTGTTAGGGCGCAATGGAAGCATGCATATTTGCAAAGGTACTCCCAAAAAAGATGGCACAGGGGTGGGGATGGGAGTAGATACTGTTACAAAAAGTGCTAGATTCAGAATCGTGTCTTCATGCTTTCACTCACTGGCTGGGGCATCTTTCAAGTCCCATATTTTTCAATAATCTGCTTTCCTTAAAGATGACGGCTCTGCTATGTCACCTCTGTGGTCCTTTCTAGTTCTACCTATTGATTTTCTTTCTTTCTTTCTTTCTTTCTTTCTTTCTTTCTTTCTTTCTTTCTTTCTTTCTTTCTTTCTTTCTTTCTTTCTTTCTTTCTTTCTTTCTTTCTTTTTTTCTTTCTTTCTTTCTTTCTTTCCTTCTTTCCTTCCTTCCTTCCTCCCTCCCTCCTTCCCCCCTCCCTCCCTCCCTCCTTTCTTTCTTTCTTTCTTTCTTTCTTTCTTTCTTTCTTTCTTTCTTTCTTTCTTTCTTTCTTTCTTTCTTTCTTTCTTTCTTTCTTTCTTCTTCCTTCCTTCCTTCCTTCCTTCCTTCCTTCCTTCCTTCCTTCCTTTCTTTCTTTCCTCTTTTTTTTTTTTTGAGAGTTTCAAACTAAATATGTAAACGGTAAAATTGTGAAGTAGAGAAAGATGCCGAGCTCCTGGGTCAGCTTGTTTGTACTGAGTGTACAGGGTCTGCCCCCTGAGCATGCGCCTCCAGAGACCCGAAGAGGCCGTTTTATTATCTAGTCTGGCTGGTCAGGAAGTCTCCGTGATCCTCCTCTATAATGTTGGGGTTATAGGCAATGACCACACCTGGCCTTTTATGTAGACTAAAAACTCAGGTCCTCATGATTGCGTCACCAAATCTCCGATCCTTAGAACCATCTCTGTTTAACTCAGCCTCACCCCAAATTTTGAGATATAGTAGTCAAATATTGTCAAAATGCCTTCATTTTTGCTATCTTTAGGATCAATTTCGATTATTCATCTCATGGTGCCTTTAGATGGAAGGACAAAAGGCAACATAATGAGACCCTCGCTTAGTCACAGGTCTATCCAAGAAAGGAAGGAAAGAATGACTGCACCACAAACTCCTTGTGGTGGAGGAGACTCGTGGATGAGGGGCCAGCGCTCCGTGATGGCGGAGTGTTTCTCTGACTACATCACACTGTGACTCCCCAGTTTTCATTTAAATTCAACTCTGTGGGGTAGTTCTGCTCTCCAGCCCAGAGCCTGCTTGCCCTACCACCCGCTCTAGAGTGGGAGCGCCATGTCTGATTCTCTTCCACCCACTGGGAAGGTTTGCAGCAGAAATCATCCTGAACGCATGGGAAACGCAGCCATGCAGCCAAGTGACACTGCATGTGGCAGAATCTGTTTCTGTTTTTCTGCACAGTGGGGGTTTAAACTTTTTTTTTTTTTTTGAGAGGAGGCTTAAGTCTACAGCCCAGCAGCCTTTTTCTTACACAGCAGATAGGCAGGGAGAGGCAAATACTTGAGTGGGTCAACCAAATTTCAGCCTGTATTACGATTACATCGTTCAAAGTCTTTTTTTTCCCCCTTGGCTTACATGTAACATCATGAATACACAGCTGCAAGGCCTGTGCCAAGCAGCTCAGCCGGCTTGTACACATTGCCATCAGCGGAAAAGCGAACTTCTTTTTTTTTTTTTCCTGTTTGAGGTGTTATCATCAGGAGCCATGTGGATGTTCCCTGGACCAAGCCCACCATCTCTCCAGCACATTCACAAAAGCTGCTGCTATGGGGTGGGATCTGAAGGGGCGGGGGGGGGTGGGGGTGGGAGTGGGGGTAGTGTCCCATTGGGGACTGGGGTGTATAAGAAGAGGAAGGCACGATACAGTGGAGTTTCCTTCACTGATCACTCAGAGGATAGCTCTGAAAAGTACATGCTATGGTCCTGAGCCCAGGTTACTACAGCATTTACATTCCAAGACAACAAGAGAATGAAAAATGTGCTCAGATCTCTGCCACCGCTCTGACTGGGCACAACTTTCCAACTTCTTCTGTTGCTCACTTGGAGACTGAGGCATATGCAACAGATACAGAAAAGTTACATATCAAATAATTCAACAGTAATACCGAGAAATAAGTGATCATATTACACACACACACACACACACACACACACACACACACACACACACACACTTCACACTGTCCGTTGTTTGCTGTTGCGAATTTCTGAGTTGTAGATATGGCTCCCTGGGGAAAGATTGCGGTGTAAGCCTGAGTCCTGGTGTTGGGATCCATGTTTGTGAAAAGGAGCCTGTAACACCTTAGTGGGTAGGGACAACTGAATCCTGGGAGCTTGCTAGCCTGCCACTCTAAGTGAAATGGTGAGTTTTGGGTTCAGTGAGAGATTTCTCAAAAATAAAGTAGAGAAGTGACCTTGGGAGGCATTTGATCTCCTGTCAGAGCAGTGAGATTTTGACCGCTGTCTAGAGTCGTGTACCCCCCCAACGAGAATAACAGAGTCAAAGGGAAAGAATGAAGACTCCTGGCCAGTGGCTTAAAACCCCCTTGGGTTGGACCAGTCTTTCACAAAGGGTTCCATATCAGATATCCTGCTTATCAGATATTTGGGCTGTGATTAATAAAGTAACAAAATTACAGTGATGAAGTAGCCGAAACAGTTTATGATTGGGGTCAGCTTTAGGAAGACCGAGAGCAGCTGCTCCAGACTCTAGATTCTTATTTCTTTTCTTGAAAGAAATGTTAGCCTTTGCACATACAAATTACTTGTTCATCCCTAGACAAGCCAACACCCACATGCCTCTTTGTTTGTGTGCATGTTTTTCCTCCATCAAGAATACCCGGTGTTTTCTGTTCTACTCAATAGACACTCACTCATCTTCTGTGTCAGGACTACAGCGGGTTTCTTTGATGGGTCCTGGTTGCCTTGCCTCCCACAAAGCTGGCATTCTGTGTCTCAGTTCCCTTGGCTTTGACTCCTGAGCTTGTAGCTCTTTGCATATTCCTATCTCAGTTTTCTGTTGGGTTTTCTTCCAGATGTTAATTCTGTAGAAAATTAAGACCACCCTGGAGCCCTCCTAACAATCAAATCAATGCTTGGCAGTGAACGTTTGTTGATTTATTTGAAAAATGTCAATTTTTTCTAAAATAAAAACGCATATACAGATAAGTGGGAAAAAGTCAAACAACACAAAATGTTTAAAAAGAGGAAATTCTTGACCATCCTTGTCTATTTTAACTGTATGTGTAAAGGTGTGTATAGACGTACACTTGCTTTTTAAAAACAGAAATGCCACAGAAAATACATATAATATTTATTCCTTCATGTCTCAATGAAGCAGTCATCTCTCCATGTCAATAATTAGAAATGTATATCTTCTTCATATAGTTTTAATTTTTAAATTAATGAGGCATGAAAAGGAGCTGAGCCTCGGCAGAGCACTTTCTTAGCACGTCCAAGGTCCTGGGATCTCTGTGTACAATCCCGTCCCCTTAGAAATAGGTTTATGGAACACTCCAGAGACCAAACTGGTCAAGATATCATTAAGGGCTAGGGAGAGTTAGAGAAGTCTCAGCAAAGATGAGTCTTGAGTGTGGCTCAGAAAGATGGTCGACTTTGAATTTTGGGTAGGAAAGAAATAGAAATGGGTGACATAGCCTCCCCAGTGGAGGCAGTAAGGGAGAAAGCATATGTGGTGTGCTTGGAGAGGCAAGTGGATGGCAAGCCTGGCTTAGAATGTTCCCAAAGGGCAATGGGCTAGAAGGACAGAACATGGATTGAAGGAGTATTAAATGTCTAAGAAGTTTGGATTTATTCTTCAGATGGTGATGGAGAAGCTAGGAAATGGCCAGGTGACAATGACTGGGGTGTACTGTTTGGAATGCAGTACGGATCCAGGAGGAAAAGGTTAATGACCGGAACCTCTGCTATTTTTCCATGCAAAGGAAGGAGGAGGAAATGGCTTTTATTGGACACAACTTACAACACCTTCTACTACGATGTCCCTGGACCCTCCCACCACCAGAAGGAGAAGGTCACTGCCAGCCACAGCTTCCTGTGACAGCATAGATCCCGGTACCTGTGGCCTGATGCAAGTGGATTTGGATTTGAGTCCACATCTAGGTATTTGAAGCTATGGTCCTTTTTTCTTGTCCAATAAGGAGGCCTTGGTAAGGAAGGGCCTGTGGCCACTCTAGCTAGGAGCTCAGGAAAGGAGGCCACAGGGGATCCTGGTTCTTGGGAGACTGATGTTAGGAACTCACCCACACAAGCACTGTCTTGCTCTCCTGTAAGCCTTTTATATTTTGTCTGGTGCTTTTGACATGATTTTTAAATTCAAATTTATTTAGGAAATTGACCAAATGCCTTACAATATAGGCTCCAAAAATATTTCTCTTGCTACCAAGTGTCCTGAAATAATCTTCTCTTTAGGTTTTTTTTTCTTCCACATTGGCAACTGTGTTTAGCTAAAGGCTTTCTCACAGTGACTGCAGTTACCCTACATGGACCACAGGATGATGGATACTCAGTCAGAAGAGGAAATGCGGGTGGGGGAATGGGGGTAGGTGGGGACGGGAGGTGGGTGGGAAGGGAAGGAAGCCAAGGGATGGACATCTTGATGTCTCTCCCTCTCTCTCTTTGAGTAAATGTCACTTTTTGAGACAAAAAGAAAAAAAGAAAAGAGAAAGAAATGCGTGAGATCCTCCGCCCCCTTCCAGGCCATCCAAAGCTTGAGGGTCACCTCTGAAACTTCTTTTGTTTGACTTCGCTTGCATGTGGCCATCGCGCCTCTAGAGGGCACTGTTTGCTTTGAAATGAAGTTCTTAAGTTCCAATAGCCTTTCGCTCTGGGATCTATTGTTTTTGCTGTACAGTAGGAGTACTTCGTTTTCTCTCAAAGGGGTTTTCCTTCCTTTTGTGCCTCGTGTGTGTGTGTGTGTGTGTGTGTGTGTGTGTGTGTGTGTGTGTGTGTGTGTGTGTGTGTGTGTGTGTGTGTGTGTGTGTGTGTGTCTCCTTTAAAAGTGAATTTAGTGCTTCTAAATATGGCAGATAATTACCCTGACCAAAGCCTGCCATTGTCTGGGCAGCTCGTCCCCATATATTCTTCTACAACTCCTCAGTCTGACCCGTGTTGCACCTCCCCCAACCCCAATTATTTCAGTCTGGGGGTCACCGTCACAGCTCTGCCAATGCATCTCAATCCTGCCTTACAGCTGCCTGGCCTAGTCCAGCCGAGGCTCCCACTCAGGGCAACCGAGCCTTGATTTATGACACCCCTCCCCACTGGTCCCAGTCTCTCCCGGGGCGAGACTGCTGATCACACCACATTTTCAAATTGGTTCTGCACTACAAACCAATGTCACGAGGGACATAATTTGGTCGTGAGGCCCATTTTCGACAGTGACCTCCCTCACTCAGGGGCTCACCTCTGCTCTCTGGACATGAAAGATACCTGACTATCCTCTTTCATGCTGAGAAGGGGGGTATATGGGTGCTGCTTCTCTTGCCAGTGCCTGAAATGCTCCCCGCCCAAGCCATTATGTGCAGTGATACAAAGTACTGGGGGTGTTAGCACTTTACATCAAAGTGTACCTGAGCACCCTGTTCTTTTTCCGCTTGTGAGAAAAAGCCACATTGCGTTTCCACACACGAGGAACAGAGTATGTGTGTCCTCGGAGAGGAACGTAAGTGTCAGTAATCGGTTGAAAGACCGGATGTGTGAGTCAGAAGCAAGCAGGTAGATCCCTTAGTAAGGCAAAGGGGGTTTGTGTAGTGCCCAAGGGAAAGAGGACAGGCACAGTCTTCCTTCCCAAGAGTGGGAGAGGGCATCTTCTGGGTAAAGCGTGGAAGTGACAGAATTTGCTTTTTAACCTCTTGGATGCCACGCCCCTTTTTTCATTTCTTAACTTTAGTGTTCTTTTCTGGATGTCCTGTCCACTCTACCACGGGTCCCATCAGCATACGATGCTGATGTTTGGAAGGATCAAGAGATCAAGGGCAGATGAACACCTGGAGCTCATCTTACGGCAGAAGTGATGTTAGTAATTGAGGCTATTACCTAGCTTTCCCCCCACCTGATCTAGGAACAACTTTTAATGCATTAATACATTTGTTTGTGAGGACAGTGTTAATATTATGACACCGTTGCACAGATACAAAAATTAATGAGCAGAACAGTTACCTTTTTTAGTGAGTGGCAGAACAATTTGATCTAAACTCCCAGGACCGTGATGCCACATTTAACTGTGTGTTTGAAAAATTGTGTACTTTTTGTATATTAATCAAATATCTTTACACGAACCGTGTCATGTGCCTGAAACTCATATTTTACAAACTAAGAACTCAATTTTCAGGCTGGAAGGATAGGTCAGTTGGCAAAGTGCTTGCCTTTCAAGCAAAAAGGCCTGAGTTTGGTTCACCAGCACACAGGTTGAAAAGGCCAGGGCATAGTGATGGAGCTGTGAGGCAGGGGAAATGACATAGACAGGTACTTGGGGCTTGCCTGCCAGCCAGCCAGCACTGTCTACTAGAAAAACTCCAGGCCTATGGGAGATTCTGCCTTCCATTCAAAGGTTGATAGCCCCTCAGAAAGGACAGCTGCCACCGTCTTTGGGCCTCCAAATGTATGTACATGCACACATGTGGCTGTGTGTGCAATTAAATGCCACTGCACATAATCGTACAAACATTAAGTGACTTCATATGAACAAACTAGGCATTGAATTAGGTATGTTAGGCTTCAGAGTTTGATTTAGTCTCATTAATTTCAGAGTTCACAGAGGTGACAACACTATATCCCAGTGTATTTAGATTTGAAACTGAAGGTTGGAAGAAAAGCTACATTTCTCCAAAAAACATTCCTGTGTGGTTGTAGAGTGCCAGAAGCAACAAAGGGAAATTATACAAATTTATAGAAAATTCAAAATCTGGAGGATTTTTTTAAAGACAAGATTTCAGTCTATAGCTCTGAATCACCTGACCCTCTATAGCACATGCTAGCCCCAAACTCATGACAACCCTCCTGCCTCAGCTTCACAAATGCTAGAATTGCAGGTACCAGCTGCCACACTGGTCTGGGGAGGTATTTTGAGAAGCATGCAATCATATCTTTCGACAGCTGTTCCCTCCACAGTGTTCTGTAGAGGGAACATGGGGCACCAAAGAACATACAAGGTGCAGCAAGAGTTGGGACCCATCTAGGGCTCTATCGCTTCCTATCTGTGGGCAATGTTTATGGGCTGTTTAACTATGACTGAGCTTAATTTTCTTGCCTGCAAAATAGAAATAGTGTCAGCCCCACCCCTCTCACGGGAGTTTCTAAAGTGTGAAGATAATGGGCATCATTTAGGATTATTGCTGATGATCTAGGAAGTGGAATCCAGAACCTAAAAGTAAGAGGTCAGTGTTCTTTCCTCAGACTCCTAAGGGTTAGAGGTCAGACTCCTAAGGGTTAGAGGTCAGACTCCTAAGGGTTAGAGGTGAAAAGAACAAGGGGATTGATTTAGAGCCAACAGGGTGTCTTACTTTCCTGCTTGTGGCAAAAGCAACTTAAGAAGTGAAGGACTTAAATTTGTTCACAGTTTGAGGAAACAGTTATCATGGTGGCGGGGACAAGAGGCAACTGGTCCCACTGTAACTTCAGTCACAGAGCAGAGTCAGGGCAATGCTCTACTGAACTTGCTTTCTTTTTTCCAACACAATATTTTTTATTGACAACCTCACCCATTGGCATCTACATGGATTCAGGAGGCAGCACAGATGACAGACGTGGCCTTTGGTTGTTACATGACCCATTGTTATCAGTGTGGCTTCTGACAGCAGCATAGATCACGGACATCCACATGGCCTCAATGGTAACAGGGGCCATGGTGTTCTTTTTATTCACTCCAGGTCTCCATGGATGATGGCACCATCGATGTCTATGGTGGGTCTTTCTCCCTTTGTTCAATGTTCCTGACACTCATAGACACATTAAGAGGTGTGTTTCTATAGTGATTCCAAATCCCATCCAATTAACAATCTAGGTTAACTCTCTCTCTAATGGAGAGTCAGTTAGCTTAACCTTGGAGAGCGGCTGGCTTGTCAGGATTGGCTGGTGCTGACAAGGGGCTTTAAAGCACCCTGGCCAAGACACAGTGACATAACTGCCCAGTGGGGTGATGGAGAATACTGAGAGATAGACACCCTTTCACAATGGAAAACATACCCAGAACACAAGGTTGAGAATTTCTTTATACATCATAACATACACATAACAATCTCTATTTGTTCTGTAATAGTTCCTTTCTATCCTAAAGGTGATTTGCACAAAGGAAGTCTCTTTTTTGTAGTTTGGTTAGTGAAACTATGCTCACTGGACAATGGCTACACACTCATATTATTTTTAAACAAAGCATTCTAGAAAACATGAAATTGGTAAAGCTTTCTCCTGACTTCTTGAGGGTTCTCTTTGGTACCCAGCCTGAACAGTGGCCAGACACAGGCTCCCAATGTACCTGTGTGGAGTGGAGAAGGTGAGGCGATACATGCTAAGCTGAATGCTTGGGGGAATTAGCAAGGTTACACAGGCGGATAGGGTGAGCGTGGCAATCAGACATTCTTGCCCACTCTCAGTCAGTCTCATCAGCACCTGGATGAGGAGAATCATGGAGTCAAGGGGGATTTCAATGTCTTATATCTTTTTCTCTCCAGGAACATTGAGTGTTCTACCATGTCCATTGTCGAAGCTGCAGTTTAACGAATGGATGTGTTCAGGAAGTATTTCCACTTCCCCCTCTCTTACCTCTGCCCATCATTTTGAGGCCTAAAATAATCAATTCCTACATTTGGATTTGGGCTCTGTCCTTGGCAGCAATGCTTATTTTTTAAAAATAATATATACATACATTTTGATTTTATGACAAAGTTACTGAATAATTAATGCTTCACATGACAATGGCTAGTCTCAGATTTTTCTTGGATAAGTTTGTCATTCTTGGCCCAAATCAATGGAAAAGAAAAACCAGACAAGAAGTGGCACATATAATGAGACAATATGAATGCTAGGGAGGGCGGTCGTATGTCCCTTATGTCACACCATGAGGTCCTCTGGGAAATATTCATATAGTAACACATATACCCCCTTTAAACAATCTACCTTGGTTCTACCTTTTCTTCCCCTTAAAACACTTACTACTTTTTTATGGTTTCTCTTTTATGAAATTTATCTCACACCGTCTCCATTTTATAGTATTTGGGACATATCTTCTATTAGACAGTAAATTTGGGGGAGGGATGGGAGAATTTTATCATTTTCCCTTTATTCCACACACTGAAAATGCTTACTTAAACATTTTGGATATAAAAAAATGACTTGCTGTTTTGCGAAATGTTGCCAAATTGCCTTCTAAATAGTTAGTTAATATGCGTAGACCCAGGCGACTCTCAATCCTGCTTGGAGGAGATCCATTTTGCAGAAGGCCACAGTCAATGGACATATGTGTAGATGGTCACAGTATTGAGGATACGAGACTCAATGCTCAGCTCTAAATTTGACACTTATAAAAATAGCTCCCCAAAACAACAACAAAAACTTCCCCTCAACCTAGGCTCAGGGAACACCTTGGAAGAAGAAGTGGAAAGAATGTTAGAGCCAGAGGATAGGGGAGAGTACTGTGAAATGGTGTCTTGTAGATATGATGTGGTGATGGACCTCATGAACTCACAGCATCTGTGGTTACCTTCACAAGGCCTGCACAATATCAAGCCAGCCAAAATCCCAGCACAGATATCGTAGATGATCTCTAGGCCAACACCCTACTGAGGAGTTATTGGCAATTAATAGTTGCTGGAGAATGGAGAATTATTGTTTTTGGATGATGTGGCCCCTGGTAAGATTCCCATGTTTCAGTGGATGGTCTATGCCATGCACTTATGGACAATAGATTTAGTGGGTTGTCATAAGAACAAAAAGACATAGAATTGGGAGAAGATATGCTGAGGTTCTTCTGAGTGATTATCCTCTGAAATAAACAATTGCTATCTTAGGGCTTTCAGTTCTGCCCTCTTGCAAAAGATTATTTCATATGTGCTTATTAATGATGCACACACCACCCTTCCCGTAGAGAAGCTGAGTAGGGCACAAGATATTTCCTAAGTATCCAGCTGCTTCCTACTACCTGGCATCTCTGCACATGACTAGAGTATATAAAGCCATGTGAAGATGACAGCAGTGGCTCCATTCAGATGTCTACAGATAAACCCTCATCTATTCTGGGTAAGTTTTTTCAGGTTTGGCTGGTTGAGAGAGGAGTGCCCACATTTTGTAACCCTTATTCACATGTTTGCTCTGTAAGGGACAAAATTTGTTGATTCCTCAGAGTGAACTTTTGTGGAGTCATACCTGGGTTGGTCATCGGGACTTCAGGAGAAGGGGAGAACATGGCTTATACCTCCACAAAGAAATTTTATCTTGAGGGGGAGTAAGGGAAGAATTGAAGAGGGAAGTTGGGGGTGGATATAATCGTATTTCATTGAATCCCTTATAAAATTCTCTAGAATACAGGATGCACTATTTAATGAATGAGAAGAGAAGGGCTCTGACATTTTCATCAGATTTCTCTTTTCTGTAGTTAGGGCCTCTTTATTAATCAATATTTATTCACATGCAAGCATGCCATAACCCACCCCAATTCCTTCATACACCAAAGATGTAGGAAATTAAAATATCCTCTTGACCTGCCAATCTTCTCTAGTTAACATCTCCTACCTTTCTTGCCCATGACACAAATCTTAGAATTGTTGTCCCATGACCAGTACAATTCACACTTCCATCAGGCTTTACTTTCTTGCCAAAGTGTCCCAGAGAAACACACCTGGAATGGTCTCTACGAAGGTCAGTGCTCTTTCCAGTCCTCTGGGCAGCATTTGACACACATGGTCATTGTCCTGGATCAGTCTGGCTTCCTGAGTGCTATGCACCTCTTTCGGGTGTACTTCCTAATCCATCAGGGATTCTTCTGCTCCCTTCACTGATTTATCCTCACAGGTCTTTTCAGCTCTAGAGTAACCCCATGGCACAATGCCCTGTCCTTCTTCATTTGTTAAGTGAATAGCCCACAGACTCATGCTTTTTATTTCATATGCTAAGACCACTTGACTCAAATGCTAACCCTGTGCTTTGTTCAGTCCAGCTGCCTGGTCATCATCATTCAGTCTCTGGTGTGGAGGCCTCTCAGACTTCAGCCTCACTCTGGATTCTCTCTCTCTCTCTCTCTCTCTCTCTCTCTCTCTCTCTCTCTCTCTCTCTCTCGGTGTGTGTGTGTGTGTATGTGTGTGTGTGTGTGTGTAGGAGTGCTGTGGTACATAAACATGAGTACGCAAATCCATGTACCTGTGTCCTGTGTGTATGCATGGGAAGGCCAGAGCAGGATTCCAGATGTCTTTCTCAACTGCTCTATGCCTTACTGACAAGGATAGTGTCTCTCACTGAATCAGAAGCTTAGCAATTTATTTAGGCTAGCTGACTAGCAAACTCCAGGGATCTGCCTGACTTCACTTCTCACTGCTGGTCTGACAGGCTCACGCTCAGACCCTCTTACCCACTGAGTTATCCCCTCATCTCCTTTTCTACATTTTTCATGAATAAAATGTTCAGTCCCCATCCTTGAATTATCTCCTATTCATAATTATTTTATGTTTTATAACTCATTAACCAATTCACTACTCAATTGTACCAGCTCTTCCTTTGAAATGCACCCTGACTTGGATCATTTCTCACCCCCCTTGTCTCTCTGCTGGTTTTAAGGAAAGGACACACATACCTTGTCTCCCTACAGTGGATCTTGCAGCTAGTCATCAAAATAAACCCCTTGAAAACGTAAAGCAATCTTCTGATGCTCAGCCAGGGAGACTTTCTGAAACTTATCCATTACAGTAGCGGAATCCCTAGGAAGACGATATGGAAGAAGGTAGTCCCAAAGTCTGTGGAAGTTTGGTTGGAGGTGAGACAGAATGGGAGTCGACATTAGTCAGAACAATGTTGACAAAAGAGAAGCAGAATCCTGAACTCACGTATTGTCCCAGGCCTTGGAATTTCTGTCAGAATATAGGTTTGTAGGGAGGTAGGCAGCTCCCAACCTGGAAACACATGTGGTTAAAATTACAGAAGAAAGACAAAATTCTTGAAGAAAGCTACTGGATGGAAGGCTGGAGCAATTCTTGTGGGGAGTGGGGAGCCCCTGTGTGTACCCACAGTCACGCTGGTTCTCATTTATCAGAGTAAATACTTGCCTGGCCACATGGTTAGAATGTTCTGACAAAGCATGCCAGATGTTACCAATAAAGAGAGCTCTTTTTTTACATACCGTTATTGGGATAATATTTTCTCTGTTTGCAGCTCTTGTGGAGTCGTTGTTGACAGTTTGATGGACTAAGGGCTCACTCTGGGTTTGATTGCGTCTCAATCACCCAAACCCCAAACTGAAAGGAGAGTAGAAGCTAACTATCTGTCTGGACTGAAAAATGTAATAATAGTCGCTCAGATAGGATATCCCAAGTAAAAAATGGTTTCATGTGAGAAAGGTCCCAGAGGCTGCTGGATAAGACCTATTAGTTGGCTTTCAGAGTTAGAGGATATGAGAGGTAGATTATGTGTTCTCTACTGAAGATTAACTACAAGGGGAAGACAGGGCGAGCAGAGGGAAAGCCAGCGTTAACTAGCACATGGAATAAACAGGAATCCATCTTTAAGGACACGGCCATTTGTAAATATTAACTGCCATCTTGGTAATAATGACAAAATGTAACAGCTACCAGTTGTTTAATGAATTCTTTTGCTAGATATTCATGTCTATATTATCATAAATATTGTACATCAAATATATGTCCATACATTATGTTATGTATGAAATACATACTATATATAGGTAGAGACATGGATGATGGAGAGACGTATGGATGACTTTTTTTTCCCCACAAACCCACAAGGCAGACATTACTACCCCCTTCCATTTGCTTTACAGCATTTATGGCTTTTACTCTTCAATCCTACTCTGTTCTTTTCTTCCCCTTCTTTGGGCATTCTGAGCCACCCACTGGTATCAGCTGCAGAATTTTTTGCTCAGGAGAATGGAAGGGCAAAGCTAATGTGCCAGGGCATACTTAGGTCAGTACTACAGAGACTTTTTTTTTTTTTGCATCATCCTGAGGGTACATATTAGGGACTTAAAACCCTTTGAGTATTTTCCCTTCTGAAGACTGACTTTGGCATGGGGTGGTTGTAAAACCAAAGCTAGAAACTACACCTCAAAATGAGAACAAAGACATTCATTTTTAAAAAATTGTCATGTATCCATTATGTAGGTGGGTTTCATAAGGGACATTTTCAGACAAGTATATACCGAACTTTGACCATACCCACTTTGGCCTTTCACCCCTCCCTCCTTCCCATAATCCTCCTTTTTTTCTCAAGCCAGCTTCTCATCTACTGGTACTCTTTTGCATGTCCATGTGAAATCTTAATTTCACTAATATCATTATCTGTGATGGTGAGACTCATTTCTAGAGGAGTGAGATGGGTAAGGGGTGATAGGTCATTCTCTGAAGATGCCTTTGCCTTTATTTTGTAAGTGGCAACTACGTTTCAGGATAATTAGATTAGAAGCCCTAAATGGTAACCAGGGAAAATGTGTATTCAATAAAGATTCCTTTTATTTTTTGACAGATATCCTCTTCAGCTCTTATTTGTAGCCTACAACTCACACGTCTTAAAAACAATCTGTCTGAGTGCCCCAGCCTTGACTTCTTCGCTTTGAATCCTCCTGTGGACCCCAGCTGCTAGAGTTGTGTCAGAGGTGGGAAAGGCAGCCCTGTTTAATGGGCTAGGGGTATATATACCACAAGAACCTGCAATTCATTCTATAACAAGACAGATACAAACTTGGCCTGAAATCCAAGAGATTGAAGCAACACTTTCTACCTGGAGCTGGATTCACTTTTCCAAGCAGAGAATGTGTATTCCATTTCCAGAACCTAGTCCAATCCCAGGCATCCATGTGAAGAGGGTATAGAGAAGGCAGCTGATCTTATCCTGTCTTGGGTCTTGAACATGGAACTTGCATTGTAACTTTGCTCTGGGACAGTAGGTGGAGTCCACCATAGCAGAAATCTTTTCATACCCCCTCCCCCATTTCCCACTACCTCTACATCTTTCTGTCCTTTTATGAAGAATCCAAACATCAAGGAAAGCATGTTGGATTTCACTCTCGTTTTATTCAATGACTAATATTCACTATGCCCGAACAGAAGGTAGCCATCAGGCTATAAAGTGAGGTCTGTAAAAGAGGGTTATATTGAAACTGTTGGAGACACAGTTAAATTCTCTAAGTCGAAAGGCAGCTGTGGATCTCATTTTCTTTTTTTGGGGGGATTAAAACTTGTTTCTTTTCTTGGAGGTGCCCTCTTCATTTCTCATAATTGTCCCTTACAAATAATTGCCCTGACAAGGATCTAGGATGAATCTGATTCTTCCTGGCCAGCTGTTTGTACAGACAACAGCTGGCACCAAGGTACAGATCACCAGTGATGGATGGATAGACACGAGATGCAAGTAGGAAGATAGAAGGAAAATGCCAGGACACAGCACTTGGCAGGAGGCTGGAGAATTATCAGAGACAGAGGAAGAGCAAAGGATTTTTGCTTCTCCTTAAATCAGAAGATGAGAGAGAAAGAGAATTGTTCTCTCAATGGGTATTGCGCCATCAGTAGGAGTATCTTGAAGAGCTTCAGATATTGGATATCAAAAATATCCCTCAACTTCCAAGGCAATAATGATTTGCCCTACTCATCTTTAGAGTTGGAGAATCATAATTATTTAAGTATCGCATTAATGGCTTTTAATAGCAACAATCACTCAGAGACAGGCTGTCATCTTCACAGGCTAGGTCCCTCATCCCCAAGTTCAACTTTCAGACAAAGTAGTTAAAAAGCCAGGTCCAAACCACAGAGCTTACCTGTAAATCAAAAGTTACACTTTTGCTTTCCGTCAAGTTAGAAGGTAGTTCCGAGATGTAATCAAGGTACCGTTCCTGAATTTTCCAGGGAAGTACTTCAACTTCTGGTCCTCTTGTAACCTTTGGTCCAGGTGACACCTCTGAGGAGGGATCAGATTCCTGTATGGGTTTTTTAGGACTTGAAAGCAAAAGCAATAGCAACAATGGTTTCTTAGTACTTGAACTTCCAGATTATAACTCTGTGACAACTCACTCTGATCTCTTCATTTGCACATGCCCTTTTGTGCGTCAGCGGGATAAGCAACCATTCCCAGCAAAGACACTGAGCTTCAGATAGAAGCATTTGGCAGAAATGAACAGAAAGGAGAGAGTGAACTGTGTGCTGATGGGATTGTAGGTATCTTAGTATATTTGGGATTTTGTAGTAAAGTGCTGTTCTGAAGTTGTTTGGGAGTTCAAGATCAAGGCATCGGCAGATTTTCTGAGATCTCTATTTTGGGACTGCATATGGCCACCTTCTTGCCATAATGTTACATGGTGATGAGAAGGCATGCTCCAGGCTCCCTTTCTTAGAAGGGCACTAATTTCATCAAGGCTCCTGAGTAGTAGTTCTCTCTCTACTCCGCCATCTCCCCCTGAAGCTCAAGCCTTCCTTTCAATGTTATCCTGTTAGGTTTAGGAGTTTAATATAGAATTAAAAAAACAAAACACTTGACCTTTAGCAGTGTGCCACAATAAAACAAGACACCAGGAAAATTAAAATGTCACATGAGGTCTCATCATTCACAGTGACGTTTAATCATCCTCCAGGAACCACACCATTGTTATCTCTGCATCTCTTACTTCTGTGCGTTTCTGCAAAGTAGTGGGATCCTTTTCCGGTACCAAACTTCCAGAGAAAAGCACATGTGTTCATACAAGAAATGCTCCCAAACTAGTTCAATATAGTGACCTCTAGATTTTGTGGAATTCTATTACTTAATAACTTTTCAAAATGTAGGAAGTCATTTCTTCAAAACAGGCTCTGTGCATTTGCTCCATAAACTGTGTCATTAACACCCCAAGTTTCTTTAGCTAACTTAACCCAACTTAACTTTGGCTTGCCCCATTTCTTCAGCCTAGACTTAATGACTCTGTATCATGTTTCTTGGTGTCCTCACTGTAAATTCTCTTAATAGTGCTAAGAATTCTTCTTCTTTTTTTCCTTGACAGCCTTGCTTTTCCAGTAGACTCTGGAGTTGATGGGCTCTCCCGCTGTCCACTGAGGGTACCATAGAAAGCTTGGTTACTTCCCAGGGACCCCATCCATTGTCACCACAGTCATCTCTGGCTACCTGCTCTTGTGAGCATGAAGCAGCAGCTGTGAGTACAGGTGAGTCGTTAGGTTTATCTTCCTGGACGAGTAGTCCCAAGGCAGGCAAGGACAAAGGGTGATGAAGTGCCATCCTCTAAAGGAAGTGTAGTTTAGGGCTGAAATCATAACCGTAAAATGATTTTTAAGTGTACAAAGTGTTGTATTGTAACTAGTCTCTTTTCTCAGGTTTAAATGGGCCACAGATACCAACTGGAACCATAGCCAAATCCAAGACAAGGGCTCCCTAGGTTTCTATGACTATAGGCCAACATTATCCCTGTAGTGAGCAGCAGACTTATGGTTCCCTTATCCTGATTCCCAAGCCCTGAAGTTATCCAATCACACCAATCTTAGAGCTCGGGTGAAGGATTTCCCAGAAGCCATTAAAGTCTTAGGTCAGTGGATGCTGCACCGGCCAAATGGCCCTGAATTAGTGACGTGAGCCTTTTAAAAGAAGTCTCCTTCTGGCTGCTAGAAAGGGAAAAGCGGTTTGTGGATTGAGAAGCCTTCCATATGTTACTACTGGCTTTCCTAGGAAGGTGGCCATGGGATAAGGACCTGAAAGCAGCCTCTAGTGGCATAGTGGTTCCTGGTCCATAGTCAACAACAACAAAAAAGGAGTTTTAGTTTATACCATAAGGAAGTGAATTCTTCAGATAGCCCACTTGAGCCCAGAAAGACAGTCTTCCTTAGTGCCAGACAGCACATTCTCAAGGGAACCTACCATACTTCCTGATTTTTCCTCAATAAGAATTTTCTAATTTTGAGTTCTCAACAAAGTACCTAGTTTTTATTCTCAGAACTGAGAGATAGTGAATGTGGTGTTTTAAGCCACCAAGTTAGTGGCAGTTCGCTCCTCAGTCCCCTCACTCACTCACAATAAGAGCAGACAAAAATACAGAGAGCAGCTGGGAGGAAGAAGCCATAGCAAAGCTGTAGAGAACCTTGGCTCTGTGCTAGTTACTTTTTCTGTTCCTATAATATAACCAAGACCGAGGCTACTTAGAGAAGGAAGAGTTTATTTGGGTGTCTAGTTCCAGAGGGATGTGAGCCCATCACTATCACATAGGGAAGCATGGCGGCAGGCAACAGGCATGGCCGCAGGAACAACTGTGAGATTACAACTTAGACCACAAACAGGAAACACAGACAGTACATTCAAAATGGTAGTCATTAGACTCTGAAGGCCCACCTCCAGTGATTTAGTTCTTCAAGAAAGGCCACACTTCCTAAGTCTCTCCAAATAGTACCACTAATTAGGGACCAAGCATTCATATGTCAGAACCTTTGGGGGGCATTCTCCTTCAAAGAACCACATTCATTGTGATGGTGAAGGTCTTATCTCTCTGGACTCCTCGCCTCAAATAAGCTGGCCACTCTATGAGTTGTCTTGGCCATGGTTTTAAAAGGGCAATAGAAAGGTAACCAACAAAGGCTCCGACAGACAGTCGTGGTATTTTTTTTTTTTTTTTTTTACCTTAGAGAGAACCCTGAAGAACCTGAGGAAGCATTGCTTGGGAAGGCCTGGCCACCTTAAAACTCCAGCCTCTGTCTCTCCCATTTGTAAAATCTGGAGATGGGTATGGCATTAATCACTTTTCTGCTGCGGTGATAAAATAGCCTGACCAAAAGCAACTTTGGAAGAAAAGGTTAACTTAAGCATCCAGAGGGATAGCATCCATGATGGCAGGAACGTATGACAACAGGAACAAGAAGTTGGATGATGACATTTTCACAAAAGAAGCATAGAAGAGAAACAAAAAGTAGGATCAGACTAAGACTGCTCAAGGTCCATCTTTAGTGACATACTTCCTCCCCCAAGGCTCTGCTCCCTACAGGTTCCACAGCTTTCCCAAACAGCATCACCAGCTGGGGACCAAATGTTCAAATACATAGCCAATTGGTGGCATTTCTCATTCAGATCACCAGTTCTGAGTCTCAAAGAAGTACAGAAAAAAAAATTGAGGTTGTTAATATGACTGAGTTTTAAGAATGCACCTAAGTGACACTGTGATTAGTGGCTTTACTTTTAAGTGATTATTGAATAAGGACACAAACATTTGCAAACAGATGCATAGGGGATAAAGGAACAAATCTGGTCTTTCTCTGGAAAATTTATATTCCATTCCAGGTACATTACCAATATTTCCATATATTCCTTTGAACTTTTTCAGTGCAATGCAAAGAAGTAATGGGAAAACCTTTGTCAACACAAAGAACAATGGTCAGAAGGATGCATTTTATAACATTAAAAAAACTATATCCATAATTTATCAATTGTCCCTGCAAAGTGAACTAATAATTTTTGTTATTATTAATCTATTTTTCATTCATTTGTACATTTTCTTCTGCTCATTAATTTACAAAGCAGGTATGTAGTTTCTATAACCTCAGATATTAAAGTATAATTTTACTTGAAAGTATCTGATTTGACTCTGAGGAACTAATTACTAAGATTATTTTGGGGGGGATCTTACTTTTTGCTTTTTGAAAATGCTTCTAAGGTTATTGGGCAAACTGCAGGATCCGAAGGCCTCACATTAGAAACTCATGCCTATCCTTGAAAGAAAGGCTATCTTTCCATTGTCATGAGTGGTCATCTACAGTGATGTTCAAGCCCACTCTGATTCAGACCTAGGAGTCTGTATGTCTTTCCAGATATAGTCATCAACCAATATGGATACTATGGGCTTTCTTTGACCAAAAGATTATTTGAACAGAATCCTAGACCCGGCAACTAAACCTCAGTTATATTTAGCTGAGTTTACCTTTTTTATATCACGGGGAGATGAAAGCAAACCCTGCTTTTCTTTGCTACTTTGTAGGTAATTCTTGATATCCTGTTGGAAAAAAGATTGATAGTGACTTTACTTTTTTGATGGGAAATGTGCTGAGGGTAAATTCAGGACTACCAGCACCTGTAGCAGAGGACAGATCACTCCCAGGATTATCCATTTGACAAAGTAACTTATTGAAAACAAACAGGAAAGAGAGGTCTGTATTAGCACTATATATTCTATATTGTCAAGGCAAGCATTAAGGCAGGGCTTCCACTAGGTCTTAAGGAATATGTTTCCCCAGGGTTGTTATTGAAGGAAGCAGGTAAAAGCCAGCAGAGTCAAGAAGGAAGGCAGCTGTGGTCAAATATGAGCTACCAGCAAGGCTTCTCAGTGAATTAGGAAGTCATTGCAGACCCAGTGGATTTCTGGAGTATCCTAAGAGTTTTGACCAAGGATATCAGGTGGTAGGGAAGATGAAGGATTATGTGGCTGAACTCAAATCAACTTGCTTTTATTGTGAGCCTCCCATGTATAACAAATGACTGCTATGTGGCCCACATTCTTAGACAGATTCCAGCCTAGGAGAGTAGCAACTTTGTAAGGACTGACCCAGACTTTAATATGCACTGGAATAAAGTGACAGGTTGTGATGGTTTGAAAGAAAATAGCTTCTAAAGAGAGTGAGACTATTAGGAGCTGTGGCCTTGTTGGGGAAGCATGTCACTGTAGGGATGGGCCTTGTTGGGAAAGTATGTCACTGTGGAGGCAGGCCGTGTTGGGGAAGTATGTCACTGTAGGGGCAGGCCTTGAGGTCTCTTTTCCTCAAACTTCTTTTTGTGTGATAGTCAGTTGATATCTGTAGTCATGTTGATAGCTGTAGTCATGGTGTCTCTTAACAGTAATAATAAACCCCAAGTGAGACACAGATCTCACCAAGAACTATGAGGTATTCCTTGGGAAGGCACAAACTTTGGGGTGACAAGAAAGATGAAGTAATTATTCCCTCAGAATGATAAAACCTATGTGTGTGTGTTCTAGTGTGTGTATGCATGCATATGAATGTGCATGTGGAGGCTAAGGTTGACTTTGGGCACCTTCCTCAGTGGCTCTCTATCTTAGCTTTAGGGTCAATGTCTCTCATTGCACTTAGAGCTCACTTGGATAGTCTAGCTAGCCAGAAATTTTCTTACCTCTCTACCTCTAGGATTGTAGTCTGGGTGCTTCCTGTGCCCAGGTTTTATTTTTCATTTTTCTGTGGGTGCTGGAGATCAGGCTCTGGTTTCCTTGCCCCTGCATCAAATACTTTCCAACATAGCTTTTTCCCCAAACTTGAACTCTATTTAGAAAGAAAGTCTAGGAGTAGGAAATACAGAGCACAGTGATTCTGAAATAGGTGCCTGACCTTCCCATTAGCTCCTTTGGTGACCTGTCCCCTATTTGTCACGTCCTCATTTATTCTGTGGGCTCATAGAAACTGCCAGTCAGTTTGCCAAGGGCCTACTGTGTGTCAATCACATGATGGGAACAGAGGAAAGAGGATAACAAATAAAGTCTGGGCTTCTAACCTCAAGGACTTTACAGTTAGAAGAGGCATAAATCTGAGAGATAGTGATGGAAGCCAGAGCCCACTAAACTGGGAAGTTACAGAGCCTGGTACATCCTGTAAAATGGGCCATTTCCATCATTGTGAGTTCAGAGTTGAATATCCTGGCTTGAAATGGGAAGGCAGGAGAGGAAAGGACAGGCAATTATCTGTCCTTCTACAAGTCTGTGGACTCCTGAAGCTAAGAGGGAATTAAAAATGTAAATGAGATCTCAGAGTCATTCATTTCAAGCTGTGAGCCCTGCAACTCCAGGCAAAGATGTTGGGAAAGTATCTCTCCTCTGCTGAAAAAGGAAGTCCCAGCTACTGTGCCTCCAAAGTTAGGAGTTAACCAGGTGGCTTTATGTTTTCAGCCTGGACAGTGACAATGTGATCTAGTTTTCTAGACAGTGGTGGGAGTTAGGGAGTTAGGGTGGAGGCACAGAGCTGGAGACTGAGAGAAGCAGGAATTGATTACCCCCCAGATCCCACCCCCGTTAGACATTTTCTGATCAGTGTTTGGTAGCTATGGCCAGACCCTGATAAGGGAGGGGGGTGAATATAGGACTTGGAACTCTGAATATGTATGGCCCCAATTTCTTTGTGTGGCTGATATCTGACTGGATATTTATTCTTTGAGATTATACATTCTGACTCAGAGGAACAAAGGGCTGGTGAGAGCTGCTCTCTGGTGCCTAATAATTTGAAGGAATTTACATTTCAATGCAGCGCTGTGTTAAGTTTCCGCACAACCTCTTCAGCTTTGGCCTATTTGCCCCCCCCCCCCCCCATTTCCTCCAATGTGAAGAAGAGTTGGTGATTCCTTGGGTGTGAGCAGGCTGTAGGCAGGAAAGGACAAAGGGAGGAAAATCACAGCACAGCATCAGAGAGAGGAGATTTATTGATATTCCACTTAGAATTTATTCCCTCAGAATCCTATTTATTTTATTTATGTTTATAAATCACATATTAGCAAGTACAATGAAATCTCCTGAAAACCCAGTAGGTTACTTGGCATTCTCTGTGATTGGAAAGAGGCAAAGGGGAGTAAACTGGGAAGGTATAGGAGGAGCTAGGGGACAGAAATGTTGCAGGTTTTGGAGAAAACATCTTCTAGAGAATAGCAGGTGTCACTTCGCTTGCTTTGTGTAAGCAAATGCAATCCAGATCATCTTCTCTGTCCTTCCCCCTCTGCCTTCCTCCAGAGAATTCCTTGTCAGGTAATTAACCATCAACATTACAGAAAGTACTTGCCAGGCAGAAGTGTGAAAACACATTTGCACCTCATGTAAATGGGAGAGGTGATTTTTTTTCAGGCTTGAGTGACACCTGAGGAGCCATACAGTGACAAAGATAAAATTATCCATGGTTCGAATTCTGTTTATGAAATTAGCCACCCTTTATCTCTTTAATTATAAGCCACAGAGCAGAGGAACAGGCCAGGAGACGTAGTAGCCCAGGCTAGCTCCTTCACTAGGAAAAGGGTCATTTTTCTATTGTGTGTGAACTCAACAAACTTGTAATTGTTCTATGAGCTGACTCTTCTGTACAAAATTTAGTACAAGGAGAGGGGAAGAAAGTTCAGGAGACCAGCATAGCAGGAAGAGGAAGTCAATAATGTTTCCTCAAAGAGACAAATCCACAGCAAGGCTAGAGATGAGAGAAGGGCATTCTGGGTGATGGGATAGGAAAATATAAATCCAGGAAAAAAATGAGGTGTGAAGAAAGATCTCCAGGCAGAAGCCTAGTCTTAGGCTAACCCTTCTAAAAAGTTGATAGTTGACAAAATACCCTCAATGATTGTAAGGAGGCTGGAATGTTGTAGGCCCAGAGTCATTTTCTTTGTTCTTTTCTCAAAGAAAAATTTGGAGAGGCAACTTATGACTTATTAAACATACATGTTATTTTATATTAGTTATAAATTTACAGTAAACTATCACTGTGTAGTGAAAGCTGTATGCTTGTCAACATTTGTATCTACCGCTAATACCTTGCATCCCTATGGTGAATTTGTCACTAATAAAATGTTAGGTCTCAGGAAGTGCTTATGTTCAGAAATGACAATGTTGACTTGGCTCAAGCTATAAGTCTTTTAGAAGACTATAAAAGGAGTTCTAGTAAGTTCGATAAAAGCTAGCATTCTCTAGGAACTTGTGAAAGAGTCATTTCCCACCCCTCTGCTCAAGATTCTCGCCTATTCTCTACCTTGCTGTTCTGTGATTTTGCTTTTCTCTGCTCTTAAGAGATAATCTTGGTCATGTCAGTCTGCTTCCTTTGCTCTCTGCTCTGAGCTCTACCAGATGCCTCTGGCTGCTTTCTCTCTCTTACCACAATAAGAATCTTCACCCTAATGGAGTAGCCAATTGGGTGTTTTCTTTACTGTGCTCCCATTTAGAGCAAGAACCCAACACTATTTGTTGTCACGAAGTAAAATTTCTTTGAATTTGGTCTCTCGTCACCCCATCTTCTTTTCCTAGTCCAGGACTCCATCCAGGCCCCTCTACTCCATTTCAGGTCTTTGTCTTCTTTTCTTCTCTGGTCTGTTTCAATCTGTCTAATTCCTTACGGGTTAGGACAGGTCCAGTCTTTTACAGAATGTTCTTCAGTGTTTGTGTAACGCTTCTCTCATGGTTATACATTGTATATTGGATCTGGAGAGAAGACAGGGAGGACTAGATTCCCCTTCTATGACACCACACAAAGAATCTAAGTCAAACTTACCATCATATTTGTTAGCTCCTGCTATAGCCTGCCTCAGCACAGGTTAGTCACCACCAGCCACCAGGCACCTTTTTACCATTAGCTATATGACACATACACCCCTTAAAAGTACCCATCACTCACAGTCCCCTCTTTTGCCTCCTTTGCTCCTCTTGCTTTCTTGTCTGTCTGTCTTCTATCTGTCTGTGTGTATGTCTGCCAGCCTACCTCTGTCATGCCCTCACTCCTTTAGCTCCTTCACACACACCCCCCCCCCCACGCAATAAACCTCTTACACTGACTCTGTTGCACTGTGGTGTATTCTCTTAGGGGCATCCTTTGGCCCACCAAAGGTACCCACTTTGTTTCATTTTATTCTTTCAATATTAGCCTTAATTATTTGGTTATAGTAGGATTGAGTCAGGATTCTGAGGTTAGGCTGGCTTTTCTGTACTTCAAAATCTAGAAACACATCACAAGGACAGACCATATAACTCTAAGAATCCTTTAAGATTTTTATACAATAATTTCATCATCCAGTTCCTGGGCTTCTCTTTTTCATTTATTCCTTCCTGATTAAATGTGTGCTTTTCTGCTTCTTTGAACATCTACTGTTTTTTTACTGCATAGAGACTGATACATTGCTTCTTTCTTTTTCCTTTACATAATATTAAGCTTTGTTTTGGGAAGCAGCTTATTCATTGATACATCAGCTTGATCCTCTTAAGTGTTGGTCTAAGGCCACTTTAGGGTCAGTTGTGAGTAGCCATTCTCTTAAGGCATGATCTTTCTAAGCGTCTAATTGCATGTTTGGAATATTTATTTCCAGAGATTTCCTGCTCTTGCTTGCCAGAGCTCCATCATTGCTACATAGTCTTCAAGATGTCCAATCCATTCAATCCTTCCTGGTCTTAACCCTTGCCAGTCTCAAGGAAAGTCTCAGTTTAAAAAGGGAAACCTTTTTAAACGTGTTTGGCTACCTCCCCCCAAGATAGACTCAGAGTTTGCAGGTTGTTACTTGACCATTTATTTCCTCTTCCTGGTTCTTGCTCACACAGCCTAGCTAGCATGTAGATCTGTCTCCTCCATTAGCAAGGCTGTTGCTTTCCGTTTGAAGTCTAGTTCCCTAGATGGCAGTTTGAAAGTGATCTCAGCATACTACTGGAAAGCTGGAGTGCACGCAGCACTCAGTTGCAGCCCTCCTTCCCTCAAGATAACAAGCTTCCTGTGAACATTTTCACATTCTCCCAGTTATATCAAAATCTCCCTCATTCAGTGTAAGTTTTCATATACTACTCAGTAAATTTAAATGCTTTAAATATAGTAATAATCTGTTAGCCTTTGGAATCATTGCCATCTCATCTTTCAGTATCAGTTTCCAAGATGATATAGAACAGACTCGTGCCACAAAATTATGGGATGGATCGCATATTTAAATGCCTCGATTGACTTTATTTAGCCATTTTGCAGTGTCTCCTGTGTTCTGAAGGGTGCACACCAATGAAGGGCTCTGGCAAGCAAGAGTGATGAATAACAACACACGATTCTGTGCCTCGACAGCATTCTTAACTGGGTTTAAAAACATCTCCACATTATTTGTTCATAGGAGGAGTTTAGGAGGAAATGTTGAATATCCCAGCATACAAATTGTTGACTTCCAGTACTGCACACTGGGATTTGGAGAAGTCCCCAGAAGCCCTTCAGTTATGATTATGTTCTGACTCAGTGCTTAGTTTACCTCATTGTTAGCTTCCTTAGTCAGACAAAAGCAACCTCCTGTTGATTCCTAACCAGGAAAAACAACAGTAACTCACACGTAGAGTCTTAGTTTGTTTATATGGCACTTTAATGGCAGTGACAGATAAGGCTTATCACAAACTCAAACAAACAAAAACAGTAAAAATCTAAACTGTTGTGAACTAAAGTGTGAATGTGAAGATTTTTTGTTTTCTACTATACAGTGCCCTCTAATATATATTTTCCCCTAAGAAAGATAACTTAAATATATATGGAAACTATATCATCTTATTTTGTTAATCTTTATATTATTGAGGCTAACATATTTTTACCACTAAGAAGACAAGCATTTCATTTCCCACATCATTGTTAGTTATCCTTCCATAAATTCTTTGGGCTGTTTTCTCAGCTTATGAAGGTTTTATAAGTTGGAAAGGAAGATTTTTGTCTTGGACAAATTCTGGTCTCATGTTTATATGTTGGTAGGTTGAGATGAGCCCTGTGTAGTATCAAAACTCAATGATTCTAAACCTCAAGGAAGCAGCCTTATAGTCTATTGGTCTTTTGTAGTCAGATGTTTTCTAACCCTTCTGGATAAGCCTAGCTCCTGCCTATAAGACTCGGTTCCAAATAATCACACAAAGGCTTATATTAATTGCAAGCTGATCGGTCTGTGTCTCAGCCATATTACTTGCTAACTATTACTCTTAAACTAAATCATGATTTTCTATTTATGTTTAGTCACGTGACTTGGTACCTTTGCTCACTGCAACATTCTTACCTTGCGTTCTCTGTGGCTCCTGGTATCTGCTCTGAATCTGGCTGGCATTCTTGTCTGTTTTACGTTTTTGCAGAGCAGAATCTGGATGGCATCCATGTCTTTTTGCAGAGTTCTCCTGGTCTGGTAGCCCACCTGGATTTTCTGCCTGCCTTCTGGACAATCAGCATTTTATTAAACCGATAGGAATCACAAACATTTACAATATACAAGAGCATAGTCCCACATCAGTCTGTAGTTATGGCTTATGGCAAAGTTACCTACTTCTCATTCTTTTGTCAATCTGCTTATGTATTTAATCATGTAGGTAAGCATTTTTGAAACCTCGCTGTATGAGTAGCCTGTGCTGGGTTCCTCTGAGTGTGGTTTCATGCTCTGTGCCTTTGCCACCGTTTGGAAACTTGTCAAAGCAGAAAATTCTTAGACTTCACATCAGAGACACTGAATTAAAAACTAGGTGTATGGTGTGCTCCCTGAAACCTATCATCATCAGCTTTTCAAGTGGATTTGAGAAAATGGATGGTACCCAAAAGAGTTCTGAATTTATTATATAAACTAAGAAATGTAAGATTCTTGAAGATGAAATATTTTCTAGGCCTAAAGTCTTCCTTCTAAGAGCAATAGAGTCAAAGCTGTGAGAGCAATTCAGGGGGATGTGCTCATGTTTCATGTTAGGACAGGAAACAGATCCTTTTGCCTTCCCTGTTCATTGTTCCCAGGTTTCAAACCATGTGTAGTTAGGCTGGGGTATTGATCTTCAAAGAAGTGCCTCTAGGGAAGCCATGAGGGAGATCTGGTGGCTTGAATGAGATTAGCTACCTAGGTTCATATATTTGAAGACTTGGTCCCCAGGTGATGAAACTGTTTGGAAAGGATCACTAAGTATGACCTGTTGGAGGAGGTGTGTCACCAAGTGTGGGTTTTGTGGTTTCAAAAGATCCATGCAATTCCTGAGATTTTTTTAATTTTTATTTATTTATTTATTTATTTATTTATTTATTTATTTATTTATTTATTTATGTGGTCTCTTTGCTCGGTCATCATGAATGTTTACCCCTCTGAAACCATAAGCCAAATTAGAAGCTGCCTTGTTCATGGTGATTTATCACAGCAATGGAAGAGTAACTAAGATAAGCAGAACTGTTTCCTTGTCTCCAGCCAGGTGCTTGAATATTAGTAAGTCAATCAGCCAGTCAGGGAGCATTTATCCCTACTGTGTGGAGGACACATAAACATTCTTCAGATGGTGCAGGACTGCATGCATGAGAAGGGGAGGAAATAGTTCTTCCCTTTGGAAAACTCAGGCCAAAGCAGGTATAGTGGAGAATCATTACAGAAGAATAGGTCTGGTGCATGGAAACAGGAAGGGAAAGATTATATGCACAAATAATCTAGGTATTGCTGAGGGAGCCTCAGGTCCCAGTGCCAGAGCTGGGAAGATGAGGGTCCATCATCCCCACTCACTCACTGGGCAATTTCTGCCTCATTTCGTTAGACAGAGGAGACTGTTACCAGAAAGCCAGAAAGGAAGTACCATCTGGGACTGTGTGAGCTTCCAGACAGATGGCTGATTCTTCCAGTCCTGTTTTATTTCTGGCTGTGGATCACACACCCTGCAGCTATCCTGTAAAAATAGGATGTGACAGGACATGGGATGTTGTCAGAGGGTGTTTTCTTTCGTTTCTTTTTCCCCCTTTCTCTCTCTTTTTTTTTTTTTTTTGAAACTTGTGGTAAAAATAAAATTTAGTCTTGCTTTTATTATTGTTGCAATTAATCCCTTGGTTAAAAATGTAAAGGAATGGTGGGTAGGATAAGAGGGACAGGCACTTGATTGAAAGGCAAAGTTAACCTTAAAGGGGAGAGAGAGAGAGAGATCTCAAATACTCTGGCCACACCGGAGTTCTTTACTGCCTTCCATATCTCCTTACTTCTGTGCTGTTCCTGTCCCATGATGAACTCTCTACTGGCCAGACAGGGATAGACCTCTCCATGAGCAGAAGTCATTCCAGTCTGTCTGCTTCTTGTCTTTGCCAGACCCTGGGTTTTAAAGTCTGGGATTTCAAGGTTTGGCTGGGAGGAAGTTCATATAAATGAGGATCCTCAGCTGCCAAGAGTTGTGAGAGTTAGGGCAATCACTCAACCTCACTCCACAGTCTAAGCCATTGGCTTGTTCAGTAAACATTTATTGATGAAGTACTACATTGGAGAGATGTAGAAAAGTAAAAGATGATTCCCCAAGGCCAATAAAATTCACCAGAAAAGGCCTTGACACCAAATCCTGACTTATTGGCTATGTGATTTGGGACAAATGACTGAATACATCTGTTTCTCAATTCTTTATCTACAAAAATATTTAATATTGCTATTTCCCAAGCCTTGACTTCCATCTGTAACTCTTCAGTGATTCCCAAACTTTGGAGTGCACACCAGTAGCCTGGCAGATGGCTTAAAATGCACATTTTCAAGCCCCTAGTAGTCAATGTATTGTGCCAAGGAAGGGGCCCAGGAATTAGCATTTTTAACAGTTCAGGAGAAAGAGGTCCCCTGTGGGTCAAACTTTAATAAATCCTGCATGAATACTTTTGCCTTTTGTACCAATACTTTTAATTACTTCTGTGAACTCACATAAGATTTCACTGAAGCCTGTAAATACTACTATGGACATACTACCATTACCACAACAGGAAGAGAGAGTCTAGCCTTTAGTACCAAACCACAAATCCAGCTGTCCAATAACTGTATGTTTTTTATCATTTTAATTCAAATGTGATTATGGTGCACCCCAGTCTTTCCCAAATCCTGTCCCTTCAAACGCTTCAATGTATTTAAACATCTGTGTTCAGCCATTTAATAAAACAAAGCAAAAGATGTAAAGATCAGGGAAGCTGGAGCAGAACTGGACTTCATTGTTCAGACAGGTTGAAATACTCTCTTCACTAAAATCATTCAGACTCTCTTAACAATGTGTGACATCGCTTCTCCACCCATTGGAAATAAACTATGCAAACCTATGTTATTTTGAGGCTAACTCACCAAATAGCTTCACATTTAGAAGACGTGTCTTTCTAATTTTGATCTTTGGTTAGACTGTAAAATGATTGACAGCATGCTCATCTTTGTAAAGATACATGTTACTTCTTTTCATTGTGCTGAGAGTCCACCTGGCCAAAGCAGCTTAAGAAAAGAAAGGTTTATTGTGGCTTCTTTGAGGGCACAGCCCATCATGGTTGGGAAGTTACAGCAGCAAAGATGTATCTGTAGCCAGGATGCAGAGAGTGGTGGTCACTGGTGCTCAGTTTCTTCTCTGCTTTCCCTGAAGTCTGAGACCTTTGCCATGTGCTTCACCTCAGCTAACCCAATTCTGTAATCAGTCACTAACATGCCTAGGGGCTTACTTTTTCTGTGATCCTAGATCCTCTCAGGATGACAATATTAATTCTCATAGGATCCCAGGATTTTACCTGGCAGGTAGTGACTCAGTAAGTATCAGTAACCAATTTCCAAAGACAGAAGAAGGAACATAAGTGGAGGATGGAGTTATGGAGCCTATGGAATAGATTTTTACACACATTTAAATCTTGGTAGACCCATTACTATGTTGTGATTTTTGATATCTGATCAGAGTCACTCTCTATAGAGTCAGACAAGAGATTCCCATGATGCCATCAGATAGCTAAGGAGGTTTCTAATAATGATGCAGGTTTCTGTAATTTTCCCCACTTCTAAGGAGAGTTACATCCAACAGGAAGGCTTGACCACCTGTGATAATTGGCCATTCTAAGTAAAAATGGAAGTCCACCAAGTAGGGTTAGAAATGACATATTCTATTCTGAAAAGTTTTAAGTTCTGAATTTTAATGATGTCACAAATTATAAGCTATTCTTCAATTAAATACTCAAAGGAAAAGTTGCTTCAACGTAAACATTGATATGAATAGAAACTTCTGAATTCCAAACCAAAAACAAATACACAACCTAGAATGGGGAGCCTTGAGTCATGAAATTGCTTTTCCTGGCCCTTCGGTGCTCTGTTATGGACACAACAAAGCAACATCTTTCTGCTCTGTTATTTATCACCTTCTTGTCCAGCTACTGCTGTCTCTACCCAATCCTTGATTATGCAAGATCTTCAAGAGGTTACCAAGAGCATTGGTAAAAACATGGATAAATTCAAGGTGTCTGGTAGATAATCACGATAATGAATGCTTAAAGTTGAAATCTTAATAAAAAAGCCCCATATTACAGGATAGCACAACTCTTTGTACCTGAGGTATAGTCTTTGTATAGCCTTTTACCCATTTTATTCATGAGGAAATGAAGGTTTTGGAAAGTTAAAAAGCTTACCTGAATATAAATGAAGAATATACTTGGACTGTGGGTATCTAGTTATCTCCATGGCCCAGACCTTATCAGCTAGGCCCTGGTGGTGTTTTTATGAAACTTCACCTTTATTTACATAGTAGGAAAGGTGAAATTGGTGGAAAAGGTATAGATGAAGAAGGGACGGGTGGAGTAGAATGTTGATCCACAGACACCATGAATGTGGAAGAAACACACATGCATCTGCTTTCCAAATTTTTAAAATAAGAAGAAAAAGGGGATTGTGAGCTCCCCCCACAGAGAGCTACCCAATGAGCATCTGCTCCTTGGATGCTGCCTTTGGGAAGTGGTCAGTGGCTTTAACAGGCTAAGGCAAGCCTGGAACCAATGACCATGTGATATTCATGTCCTTTGATGAGAATTCTTTCAGTGATAAGGCAAGCTGGAGGGAATCAGAAAATCCATTCAGGCAAAGATCAAGGCCTGCCTGCATTAAGGAGGAAAGAGATGTCAGTCACTCTGATAGAGAAAAAGATTTTTATGTTTCATTGCATAAATGTGCACGTATGCACTCAGAGCCTGCCACATTTCAAAGCAGCCTCCAGTGCCCCAGTGTTCTCTTGAAGTGGGAGAGATCTGAAGCCTCTCAAAAGGCTGCAGGTATGGAGCAATCCACACAGGACCCAGCCAACACCATCTCCTCCCTCCTCTATGCAAGGCTCTTCCTTGTACTTACCATCTGTGTTGCTCAGTGGTGCTGAGGAGATGTGTGTGTGTGTGTGTGTGTGTGTGTGTGTGTGTGTGTGTGTGTGTGTGTGTGTGTGTGTGTGCGCACATCCAAACTTAAAAGGAAAGGGGTAAAGGAAGGAAAAAGGTACAGGCCTGGACTAAAGCAGCAGCTATTCATAATGAACGGGGGAGTCATCATGAAAGAGCAGAGGCCCGTTAAGAAAAGCAACCTCCCAGAGGAAGATGTGGAGGCTCTTGAGAATAGCAGCTTAAAAGACCCTTCATTTCTGAGCCAGCAAGAGGCAGAGCAAGGACTTGATATACAACACAAGCCTTTTGTTCTCTTTCCATTTCTCCCCTTCCTTCTTCTGAATCTCATCTTGGCTGAGCCATGGTAAAACTAAATTAGAAAAACCTGCAGAGCATTGAGAGTCTAAATGAAGCACACGGCCAATTTATCACCACGGAGCCCAGTTATCTAATAAACCCCGTATGTAATAAATGTGCTAAGTGTCCACCTTGAACTTCAGCATACCCAGAAGCGGCCAATGGCAGGAGATGGGGAGTCCTTGACAAGTGGATGATGTCAGGCTCAGCCTGAAGCACTCAGCATCTGGCTTACATCACTAGTTCTTCAGCCTGCCCAGCCAAAGTGGGCGATGCCCAGGGCTCCAAAGGTAGGGCCAGCCATGGCCAAGCATTTAGAATTGAAGCAGACATCTGCTTATAGATAGTTTGACAGGTTGGGAAATGCTGTGAGAGCAGAGCTGGAGGAAGTGAGGAGAAAGGTCTCCCTTCTAGCCATTTCATTTTAGAAAATAGTTTAGGGAAAAAAGAAACTCCATCAGCACAAAAGACTTCCCATCTACAGGTGGAATCAAAGGTTCTGAGGGCCTGACTTTTAAGCTGTTTATGTGCTTACCCAGTTAAAGAAACAGAAAAGATGGCATCTGATGATGCCACAGGGGTGAAGAGTGAAGTCAGAGGACCCTTGTTTTCAACTTCAAGTAACCATGGGGGCATCAAGACTGGAGACTGGAATAACCAAAGTTTGGGGACCCAGAAAGAAAAATCAGTTAGGATCAGTCCCTTAGGCTGGCAGCATAGGGTCCTCTTGATAACTGGGTGAGGTTGATGGAGTCCAGCAATTCTACCAGATCTTCTGGGAGAAAGGCCTAAGCATTAAAGAGTAGCTAGTGTAGGGCTCTGAGCATCAGTTTAAGGAAAATTATCTGGCAAGCTTCAGGAAATTCTGTTGCCTGTGTTTAGTTCTGAGGGATACTTTTTTAGCCCTAAGAAGACCATTTATCTTCCATCATCCATTTAAACCTATATCCTTATGTGACTCATATCTTTTCATGGCTGTAAATATTGTATGTTGCCAGAACTTTTTCTTTTAACTAAATGTTTAGTAAACGTGAAAAACAATGAGTTTTTCTGTATGACATGTTCACACATTTGAATTATGTACTTTGCTTATATTTTTGAGTATTTTCAATATGGCCACACTAGCTACAGTGTGTCTGTTTTGTGAACCAATCAGGAGGGGCCTAAATGAACAATCGTGGTGGTGATGGATGAGTGATAGACAACTAACAACTCAGCAGTTTTTTAAGTGTAAAATTCATTACAAAATACTTAAATAAAAATACCACACACCCAAATTTACCAGACTCAAAGCTTATAAAGCTCAGTGAGTTTCTAAATAGTTAGAAGAGGCATTAAAGTTATTTCTACAACGTGATCATTTCTCAGATGCTTCCTTTTCCATTCTTGAGTGTTTTACTATCTCAGTTGATTCACAGGCAATTACATTACCCAGTTTCTCCTTAGTCCTCCATGTTTCGGTGGGATTACAACACACAAATGCACTCAAATAACCAACTACTAACCATCATCCAGTTATCCTGTGGTTGGTTTCTGTTTGCTTGCTTGTTTGTTTTCTAATGCTGCCACTTCATTTGTTTAGGGATAAGTTAAGAATTTTGTGTGTGTCTTGGTGGGCAGAAAATATTTACCATCTCCACAAATGAGTTGAAGACGCAGGTGAGTCTGGAAGCCACTGTGGCAGAGTGAAAATTTAGGCCAATGCACACGAAATAAATAGAAAACATTCTAAAACTGACCCGTGGGAATCAGAAATTAAGATAAAAATACTTCCCCCCACTTCAGAAAGTAAAACATGGTAGGTACTGAGTGTTTCCTACAATTAAAACCAATAGGCTGAGAGATTTACTAGCCTAACAGAGTTGCCCACCTCATTCCCAATAGGGATCAGTTGTTCTTTATATTTACTTTACATTATAATCTATTTGTATCTTGAATAGACTTGATATAACTTAAAATATCTTTAAAAATTACGCGTCCATAGAAATTATCAGAAAAAGAAAAATGTTATCAAAATTAGCAATAAAAGATGAGATAT
The DNA here is from genome assembly GCA_033318265.1 of Phyllotis vaccarum. NCBI lineage: Eukaryota > Metazoa > Chordata > Mammalia > Rodentia > Cricetidae > Phyllotis > Phyllotis vaccarum. Next base: position 24,766,101 of record JARWLC010000017.1, read on the forward strand.
TGTGATAAGTGAATATATATGTTTATGATAACTTTTGATCTTCTGAGAATCCAAGGCAAAAGTGAGATTTATCCTCATCATCTTGAAAGAAGAATGCAGATTCATTGGTTAGGGATGACACCAGATTCTAAGTAGAGTTTATCTAGTATAGATACTAATAACAAGGGCCTTGAATACAAAGTAGACAAATGTTGTTTTCTGTTGTAGACGTAGTGGTAATTTTAAGGCTATTATAGGAAGTCACAGTTCAGTGAAATAATTTCATGCCAGCCTCTCAGAATTCCATGGGGGCACATCTGTGGAGAACAATGGGAGTCATGGTAACAGAAGGTGGGTATCCTAAGTAGTTAAGCATCAACCTATGCTCTTATCCCTGCCTACTTGAGATTGAACTGCTGTTAACATTTTACCGTTAGTCATTACTGGGCCATTTATTTTACAAGGTAAGAAGGTCTTTGTGATGCTCTTCTTTCCTTGTCTACTGTGTGTGGTGTAGGATTGGTTGGTGGGCTTTGGTGTACTTTTAGTCATGAAAAACCTGCTCAATTTGACACAGATCAATGGAAAAGAATTTACCCACTCACGGACATGGGACATGGACCAGGCACCTTCATTCACTGTGCTGATTCCTGCCTTCTCAGCCGATCCCGGCATAGAAGTCAGCGCAGTTAGACACAACACAAGCATCCTTGAACACTCATCAGCACCTCGTGATAGAACAGAAGGGTGATGGAAAGTGAACTTTCCTCAGAAAAGTAAAGGGACATCTTTCTAGGCCTGACGGGAGTCAGGTAAGGTTTGAAAGGATGGACTCAGTTTCTGAGTTAGACTCTAGGGAAGGCCAGCCTGGGTAGACGTATAATGGCTTTAGAAGAGAACAGCTCACTGCATTAGAAGTCCAGGTGCCAGGGTGAGTGGGAAAGAGATAGATAGTCCAGCACACCAAAAGCCAGGAACATACAGAAAACACCATATTCTAGTATAATCATACCTTTAATTTTTGTTGATTCCACAACTTGGGTGCCAGCCAGTTCTGCATCTCTTTGGATAAACTTGCAATACCCAACAGTGCTGCTGTCGTATCTTTCCAAGTGAGCTGAGATTTACTCGGTTCTGTCTTCCCAAGCGTTCTGAGCAGGGCCCATATGGATGTAGGCAGCTCTGTACAGTTAGGAGCCCTTCCCCACATTCCCTGTCTAGTTCCCATGAACCACCAAGGAAGACACAGAAAGGAAAGGCAGTCAAGACTATTTTGCATTCACATCTTAACATCTGACTTATTTTTTTGAGGCCTCCAAGGACCTTGCTGGTTTGGTACAGTGTGTTGAGTAAGTTCAAGTCTTCACAAATCTGTACATTGATGCAACTGGTGAGGGTCGCTGTTTGTCACTCAGATTCAGGTAAGATGATGACGGAGAGCAAGGGGAAAAAGACATGGATGAGCCCCATGTTGTATTCACACTGAAAATAGAAGGGGACAACCCCCAGAGCAGTTGATGGTAGCTTCCAGCTGGTAACCACACAACCCACCCCAGCTGGCTGCTTGCATCTTCCCAAAGAAGGCTGCATCCAGTAACTACTTTGCTGGGTTTCTGCTTGAAACCTAGTGTGAGCGTATGACAGCAGAAATGTTCCCTCAAATCCCATAAGATCTGCTTCCTTTTGTCTATGGCCTGCACTTCTCTCTTCTAGTGCTCAGAGTAGATGGCATTGTAATGATGGTTGTAAGTATTATTAATGATAGTAGCCATGACAATAAGCTGAGCCTGGATCTCTGGCTTTGATGTTAGCAGAGAGCAAAGGGAGGTTTGCATTTGCTTCAAATGGAAACAGATGCATCTAGGCAGAGGAGGCAGTAAGCAGAGCAGTTGAAGTGATGGTTTTACTTTTAGGGAGTCTTTGGAACTTTCTCCTCCACACCAGCTTCTCTGTTAGGCAAATCTTCCCTCTCTGAGATGCGAAGAGAGTCCGGTCCCCTCCAGCATCCTTCTTTCCTTAACATCTTTGTGTTTTCTGTGTTTACCTGAGCAGGGTTTAGTTGAGTGGAGAATGGTACAGGAAGTTATTATATTCATTCACATCTGTGCCTTCCTAGATAAGGTCACTATATTTGTCTACTCCAAGGATGCTTTTAGAAGGGGAGAAACATCTGCTTACTTTACTGCTATGTCTGCTGCACATCTGAAGCATCAAGAATGGTGCTGATCAATTCAGTCTTATCACAATCACAATTACTGTGTGCCTGTTGTTGGAAGGAGTAAAACAAGGCACTCACTGAACACTACCTGTGGCTCATAAGGGAATACAGTTCTCCAGGAAGTTCATTGTTTGCCTTGCTTGGATCTTGAAAAATGTGGATCATACAGAGAACTCAGGATGTATTAGACACAATCCTTGCTTTCAAGCTCACTGTGAATCTGGGGAATGGTAACTGAGGGACTTGTGCTCCTTGGAGGAAATCAGTGATGGCCAGTGGTGCCACCTACCCCAGAAGCCACTTAGCTCCTCTTCTTTATGTATTGTGCTCTTCTTCTCTGTAACCTCTTGGGGCTCTTGGCCAGCTCCCTATCTATCTTCCCTGGTATTCCTCAGGACTGCTTCTTTCAGCTCTTCAGTGCCTATGTCCCTTCGATCTCCAAAACTTCCCAGATTCCCCATGTATTCTTATCTGATCAAAATCACCACTCCCTATACTTTTTGCCATCAGATGCTAAGAATACTTAGTGTGCTACAAGTCTGGATAGAGCATCTTTACCAGATACCTCCTCCTCCTGAAACCCCCCCCCCCTTGGCTCTCAGTTCTACCTCCAGGTTGCTTTTGGAAAGTCAAACCTTACCAAAAAATGGGTGCCATGTACTAACCTTGTGAATATGTGTGTGCACATGCATGTGTGCATGTGCTCGTGTGTGTATGTACACAACTGTGCATGAATCCTAACCAAACTCTTTCTACCAACTTCTTCATTAATTTCCTTAGGTCTGACTTCTATGTCAGATTATGTCTCCAGGTTTCTTTTCTGGGCTCTGAATTCCAGGAGCCTTGATTTAATTCTGAAGGACTTTGGACAAATTAATCTTTATGCCTTCATTTCTGCTTTTCTAGTATAGAGAGGATAATTTCTAGCCACTGCTTCATGCCCTTGTAAAGATTTAGTAGAACAATAATAAATGTAGGGTGCCTTAACAATGTTGGACATAAACATATATGTTTATTATTTAAGAGCTGCCGAGGAAGGGAGATATTACCAGCCAGGAAAAATGCTAAGACCCCGTGTGCCTTGTACTTTCAACTCTTATTCCCTTGTGTCTGCAAAGGAGCATAAAACCCAGGGTGGTAAATGCAATCTTGGGTTCCTGTGGTTTGAGACTTTCTTTTTTCTGGAGGTTTATGACAGTATCAGAGCTGATTGGGAAGTGATTAGAGAGAATTCCACTGTCACTGATTTAGCCCTTCTACGTAAATTCTAGCACAATAATAAAAACACATGGTAATTATACTCGGCCAGTTTCGGAGGACATTTTTCTTCATACAAAGTAACATCCCGACCTCAGAGGAAGATGCTATTAAGTCTTTACTCTCAGGAGTGGCATGCAGTTTCATCTGCAAAGGCAGGAAGAGACGAAAATACTGAAGTTTGAAGAGAAAAAAGACAGGATCCAAACACCGTTTCAAATATTATTTAAACTTCATGTTGTATTTATACGTTTAATTCATTTTTATTAGCTACCAAGATATTTAACATAAAATAATTAGAGCTTCAAGATTAAAACCAAAATGGCCACAATTTTAATTAAGCCATCTCACAGGGAATTAAGCTGCATAATGAGAGGCAGCCTGGTGTGGTGGTGAATATCCCAGAGTCAGGAGACCAGAGTCACTGTCAACAGCTTCTAGATCCCTGGGTATGATTCCCTCGCCTGAACGAATCCATAGACTTTGTCTGTAAAGGCAAGGGTTGTTCCCTTACCTTTAATATCAGGACATCTTTTTTTTTTTTCTAAAGAAAGCATTAAATAAAATCTTAATATAGAAAAGACAGTGAAATTTCTCCCTCCCAGTCCCCTTCTCTGTGCCAGCCGAGTCTCTCCCTGCCAAACCACTTAGGCTCGGAGACAAGAGAAGTCCCCAGACCACTATGAAACCATTTCTCAAGGGTCTTAGTGTTTCCTTTCAGCTATAAAAGTCTATGATTCTGAGTCTAATATGTCCCTATCCTACATTTCAAAATCTAGTGTCCCCTTTGAATCTCATTCAAGGATTTTTTTTTTTTTAAGGGTATCCATGGAGATGGATTTAGTAAAAAGGAGAAGATCAGAAGGAATCTTCTGCCATCCAAACTGTGTCTTTCACACGGTGTCCCTTCCCTCTTGCTTTTCTGCTTCTGCCCAAAACTCTAGTCAGGACCTGTGACAGCAGTCTGGGCTTAGTGGCTATTTGTTACGAGGTTGTTGGTTATACAATGGACAAATTGCTTCTTCCTTCACTGACCTGCCCGCCTCTGCTTGCCAACTCCAGATTGCTCATTGTGGGCAACAGCCTCGTCATTTTTGAACAACTCATACCCTGGTTCCTCCAGTCAATAAGCCAAGGCCACAGGATCATGGGAACTTGAAGATGCCCATCCAGTCGCTTAGTGACTTGCTTACCTTAATCTAATACCAGAATTACATATTATCAATTGGCCTGATGGTGACTAATGTAATATATAAAAAGAACTTGATGTGGTACCATAATTATAGCAGATAATCAGTAAATGCCAACTTCCCTTTCCATTTCTTTCCCACTGGGCCTATCCAGAGAAACCATAACAGACAGGCCAGTAGGATCTCAGTGAAAGAAACTGGTGGCCATGAGTCCTTTAAGGCTCCTCTTACTCACCAAACTCACGTGCTCATCTCTCTGTGTATGCATACCACAGCCATACAACAAGATGTGTCAAATTGTGGCTAGAGAGATGAGTCAGTGGCTAAGAGACTGGTGCAAAGAACATGGGTTCAGTTTCTAATGCTCACAGTGTATTTTACAATCTCTATAATGGCTAGTCTCAGTTGATTCTATGCTATTCTTTAGAGGTGTCAGAGCACCAGACACCCATGTGGTACACATTGGTTCACGTAGACAAAACAAAATAAATTAAAAAGTTTTAAAAAATCCTTCAAATGGGGGTTGGGAAGATGGCTCAATTTGTAAAATATTTGCTGCATAAATGTGAGAACCTAAATTCAATACCTAATAGCCACGTAAAAGCTGAACACAGCCTTGAGCTCTGGTAATCTCCGGGGAGGATGAGGCAAAGGTACCTTTGGAGGTTGCTTGGCAGCCAGTCTAGTCAGACACTCAAGCTTCAGGTTAATTGAGAGAGCCAGTCTCAAAAAAGACAGGGGAATGTGATCAAAGAAGACCAAAGAAATGAATTCTGTCCTCTACATTCACACACACTTAGGCACAGGCAGCTGCACACACACACACACACACACACACACACACACACACACACACACACACACACACAAATATATATGCACGCACCCTTCCCCACTGGATTTGCTAAATGATTAAACTAAGTCAGCTTATTTTGTGGTTATAATGTTCTGTATATTTAGTCTTTTTGTCCATTTGCTCCTGTGTGCAATTACCTAAGTGTGGGCTTGGAAGACGAGAGTGGGACATCGGGCTCTATTTATTAAGATATTCTCCTGAGTATTGCAAGTGCAGGGAGAGAACGGTGGATGGGTTTTAACACACCTCAACTCAAAATTGGAGCTAGTTTACTGAGAATCTGATGTTGCACAGCCCCAAACAGCGTGACTGGGTGATCAGAAGATAGTTTTCCTCCATGAGGTTTACCTCATGCCGAGAAGAGCCAGAAATGAGAGTGACTGGTTTTGAGCCCCCACATGCATATTGCAGAACGTCTTGCACAGACTTATGGGTGAGGCTGCTCTGAGCAACAGAGAATCCACACAAGTTTAGGGGAGAAGGGGAGATAAGAACACAGTGTCATGTGTCATGCCTTAATCTTCTTCACTGTGTTTGCAGTTGGAGTCTCTCTGTACTCCTCTGTGACCCGGATATTTCTGACAGCTTGTCCAATCAGACAGTTTCTCTAAGTTGCTCTCTTGTTCATTCTAACTTTAAGTGTGAGTCTGCATGCTCTCTATACACACATGTGCTTTGGGTGTGTGTACAGGTGGGAGTGAATGTGGAGATGAGAGCCCAATGTTGGGCATTTCCCTCCATTGCTCACTCACTCATTTTCCCCCTGAGAACAGGACCTTTCACTAAACTTGAAGTTCTCAGATATGGCTGCACTGAATGGCCAGTGAGCTCCATGTGTGCCTGGGCTCCATGTGTCATGTCCATGCATACCTTCTGTAGGTCCTAGGGTTCCAAACTTATGTCCCCATGCTAACGTGCTAGGCACTACACTACCTGTGCCATTTCCCTAGACTAGCTATGAATCCAAAATATGGCCTACCACACAGGGATCCTTCTGCTAAAAGGTCTTCTTCTGAGGGGAGGCTCAATCTGTGTGGCTCCAGCAAGAAAACCATAACTCACATGTAGGAACATAAAGAGAATCTTTCATATTTTTCTTCCAGGTGTGGTTTGGCTACAGATTCTCTCTTTGACTTCAGTTCCCTAGATCAATGCCTAACTTTCACTGGGACTCTGTTAATTGGGTCTCACACTGACACCCCTATAATATCAATTCTGACATCTGCTTTGATGGAAATTTGGGAAGCACTTATTTTAAATCTGAGAAACAAGAAAGTAGGACATTGCTTTATTGAATTAAAATTCATGACTGGCATTTATATTTTGATCATTTTAATGCCCAGATCCTAAAAAGCAATACCATGCATGTGTTTAGGTTACAGTGCCTTTGGTATTATCCCAGAATACTCTGTATTAGTGATATTATCTTAACAACTTCAACATACTTTTCTTGTTCTAACCTTTGACTAAACCAATAAATTATAGGACAAAAAGCCAAAATGCCAATGACTTCTGAGAACAGAAGTTTTTCAGTGTTCCAATAACTCTTCAAACCCTGCAAATATTTACATGTTTATGTACCCACATGCGGTTCAGTACTGCTTCCTATTAAAGACAGAACTCATGTGGTGGTGCAAACCTTCAATCTATCTAGGCGACGTGAGACTCCATTTCAAACAGCCAAAAGAAGAAAAAAATGAGGAGGAGGAAGAGGGCGAGGTTGTGGAAGGAAGGAAGGAGAGAGGAGGAAGAGGAGGATGAAGGGGATGATGATGAGGAGGAGGAAGGGCGAGAAGAAAGAAGACACACAAAGCATGCACTATGGTAACAATTTAACGTTTCATTATTAAAATGCAAGTTCATATGAACACTAATTATATTAGACAGATAATTTCCTCAGATATCTTTATGGTTCCCAGAGAAGGCTCTGTGTGTGTGTGTGTGTGTGTGTGTGTGTGTGTGTGTGTGTGTGTGTGTGTGCATGCGTGCATGGGTGCACATATGCATGTGATAGATTTGCAGAAGAAAGTTAGTTTTCTAAGCCCAATTAAAATTTAACACTTGTTTCTTTTTAGCTGACATCCTCATTTTGGGAGGAAGAGTGAGGAAATTCAGTACACAGACACTTTTTACAAAATTAAGATGTTTCTTTCCATATGCAGCTTGGGTTTTGCTCACACAGAGGCACATGGGACACACTCTGAGGCTGCAGTGTGTGGAAATCCCCACGAAAAACCTCTTTCCCAGCACATTCACATTTATATTTTCTCTAAAGATATGCTTGGAGGCTGGCAAATTGGTCTGCTTCTGGAGATTCATATTGGCGTCTGTCTGATGGTCTCTATTACCCAATTTAAATACACAATGGTCGGAAGGTTTGAACACACCATGTTAATCCAGCAACAGAGACCTCTGCTCAGCTGTTTGTTAAAAGAAAATTGTACCTGCTATGCGCTGGAACGGGGCACACAGTTGCTGTTAACTGCTTTACCAAATTGATTCTGACTCCACTCGTTTCAAAATGAAAATGGAAATGCTTTTGCCTTTTTGTGTGGTGGGGAATTGGCTTTACTTAGCACTAAGTGGTATCATTTCTTGTGATTACAGAAAAATGCATCATAACTTTTGATTATGCCACTATTAAGGATGCACGGTAGCAATTGCTGGTACTCGTAAAGTAATGCTGGTGGGTTCGGTGTAACTCATTTTTATTTGGGACTGACTGGAAGAGAAGGATATGGCTGAAGTTGTTCAAAGCTTGACTCGTATAATGAGATCAGACACCTGGGACAGGAAGGGACTCGAGGTAGAAACCAGCCTGCGCGTTTTCTCTCCAATCCATCCCCAATTTCTATTGCCCTGCCAGGCCCTTCAAAAAACAAACAAATCAACATTCCTCTATGCATTTCTTTTCCGTAAATATGTCCAAAGCTTGCCATGTGTAAAGCCCTGGCTAGTTATGCTGGGACTCAAATGAAGGGACCATTCAGAAGGAATTTATTTTATAGGAAAAGTCACATACAGATAATAACTTATAGGCAGCATAATAAAAGCATAAAATTAAATTGGATTCCCAAAGAAGTGGCTTTAATCCTCCAATTAGGGTGTAATGTAAGAGAAGGGATCAGGCCAATTGTGTTCACTACAGCATCTTGATAATGCAGCCTAGAATACAGTGGGTGCTTAATAAGCAGATAGGGAATGAATGAATAGCACATAGGTGGGCTTTGTCTTTTAGTTCACACCTTCTTGGAAGAGCTAATTGTGTCTATTTTTTTTCTGGATTTAGTGATACCCTGTTGACAGTCTGAAATTGGTTATGGTTAGAATGTTTATACCACAGAAATCAGCCACTGTGACAAAGAAATGATTTTACCCTAATAAAAGTAGCTGATTCTTAAGCATAGAGAACCAGCTACTCTCTCTCTTAAGAGAGAGAGAGAGAGAGAGTGAGGAGAGAGAGAGAGAGAGAGAGAGAGAGAGAGAGAGAGAGAGAGAGAGAGAGAGATTTGTTGTTATGATTCCAGACTCTAATTTGAAGGCTTCCTTTACCTGTGTCTCAGGGCAAGCCAGGACATCTCAATTCCCCAGCCCACAGTGCTGTGTCTTCTGTGGGAGAAAGAAAAACACATAAAATTAGTCATGAAGAAGGGTAAGCCAGTCTATGTCCTGTGCTTGTGTATCCTGTGTGTCTAGTGTGTTTCCAGGGAACAAAATAAAACTGCTTCCAGCCATAACAGTGGGTAACACCAAAGCCTATAAAGGTCTAGTTCTCTGGGAACTAGGCATGAGAGGATGAATTGCTATAGTGAGACCCTTAATGTCGACATGTGTCCAGTGATGTAGCAGTCTCTCCCTGAGAGGGGTGGGAGTTAGAAAACAAGGAGGAAGAGAGAAGCTATGACCCTGGGTTGGACTAGGGCATGTCCCATGGTTCCCTTGGGAGGATAAGGGAGTCCCCACAGGCTGTGATTCTCTTGGTAAGGTGGCTGTTGGTGGACTGTGAAGTGATTTGAGTGAAGGGCAGGAAGACTAGAGGCAAGATGCCAGGTGTTCTGTCCAGGTCTGAGACAGCAAGGATCTGAATTAGTATGATGATATCACAGTTAGGAACAAAGGGTTGAAAGCTTATTTGGAAATTGTTGAATACAAGTTGTAGAGGACACAACATACCCTCAAATACAAGCTAAGGGTGACACCAGGTTTGAGGACTGCTTAGCAAGCTGAGCATGTTTTCTTTTAATTTTAAGTTTTTATTTCATGTGTATGGGTGTTTTGCATTTATACATATCTGGGAACACTAGCTTTCTTTGGTGCTTTCAGAGGCCAGAACAGGGCATTGGGTCCTCTGGAGTGACAGATAGTTATGAGCCACCATGTAGGGCTTGGTCTTCTGAAAGAGCAGCCAGTACTCATAACTCATCCATCTCTCCTGCGTGTGGTCGAAAGATTTTCAATGAGCAGAAACATAATGAAAGAAAAGGAAGCCCATAAGGTGACTAGCCTCATGGTGGACACTGTAATGAGTCTGCTTCATTCTTCCCTTCTCTGTCTTCTTTCTTGGGTCATCATACATGAAAGGCTAAAATGACCAGATTCCCATGCCATGTTACAGTGTGGTTATATAACTGCGGTGTATTTGGGTGATGGGGCCCTGGTCAGTGACACATCCATGGAATTCTATTTTGCTTTTACAGTCCAGCCTTTTGTGTTTCTGAGAGATAGACCTTCCAACTCCCATTCTTGTTCCTTCCTCTTGGGAAGCAGGTGTGATGGTTAGAACTGTGTTTGGCATCCTGTAATCATGAAAAAAGGCCAAGAGTGTTTCACAAGCAGGTCTACTATCCTGGATCCACTAAACTTGACCTGGAGCCATCTATTTCTGGGTTTCTTATCAATGAAATAACACCACCAGCAGCAGCGAACCAAATGACAGCACATTGTGTTATGCTATGTTGTTTCTTCTCAACCATAACAGAATACCCTGTTGGCACCATTACAATGGGCATAGTATAAAGTATGAATCTAGATATGTTTAATTTGAGAGTAACCACAGAACATTCAGGTCAAAAATTTCATAGAAGATTTTACAATTGCAAGTTAGCTGCAAATCAATATTGTCTGGATTTTTTTTTAAAGATCTGGGGATTTAAGCATGATATACTTAATCCGAAGCTCAGGGGTGGGTGGAGTCCAAGTGACAGATACTTATGAAAGCTTGATATGCATAGGGTTTCAGTAGGAAGCCCCCGGAGGTGTGTGTCCTGTCTTCTCTCTAAAAGTTGGAGCTAGGGACCTATCAGAATCTCTAGAAGACCGAGGTAGACAAGGACATTCTGAATAGATTTGAATGAGCAGTTGAGGTAGGAAGAGGAGTATCTGGGAAACTCAGGATGTTGAGGAAACAGCATTGTCAGCAAAGTTGTGCTGGATATTGAGCAGTTACCCATGTGCTCAACTTTTTTTTCTTACTTATAGTAGGAAAATAGGTTTCCTGTTCAATATGTTCAAGACTATTTTTAGAACTTAACATCCTTTTAAACGTGTGTGTGATTTATCATATTCATTTCTTAAAAATCCTTGTTCTTTTTACCTTATACTCTTCTATCCAAGCTGTAGCTTGGTTCTCCTGAAATAAGAGCGGAGATTCAGTGAATATGTGCCAGGTATATGTACATACTGACCATTGCTATGATACGGTTATACAATATTGCTACAGAGAAACACAGGCACAGGCCAATCATAGAACTGGTAAGTGGGTAAGCTAAAATTTAACAGGGCTGTATTGCTGAAGATGATGTTGTTAATTACTGATCTGTGCAACATAATGCTTACAAATAAAGGCTTTGGGCTCAAATGAGCCTGGATCACATTCCTTAGTGTCATTCGCTGTTGGAATTGATGAGTCACCTGATTGCTCAGAGGATGAATAATTATGAGGCAGATGAGGAAATGATGGGTTCTTGCCTGAACTCTTCTATTTTCTCAGAGACTAAAGAACTAAAATTATCAGAAGAGAAATACCGGCACTGGAATATTGAGAAGTGTTGAAATTTCTTGAAGGGAATATTTTTATATATCAGAGGAAACACTGATAGTGTTCTCAAGGTCCCATGCTGGGGGATAAATTAATATGGAAAACAAGAATCTGTGGCACTAATGTGAGAGACGAAGAGGTTTTCTCCAGTAGATTTTGAAGTCCTAGATTTTGGAAACACAGAAGACAAATAGTTGGATAGATTTAGCATTAGGTGGTTGAGTGAGATGGAAATACAAAATGTAGATTGATTGAAGATACTATAAAGAGAGGTTGCTGATGTAAACCATATTATGTGAGTTATGAAAATAGGAAAAGAAGGTGAAACAAGAGGAAGTGGAAGCAAACAAAGAAGGGAAAAATTAGAAATAAAAAAAATGATGTCCGGGACAAATTTGAAGTTATTGTAGGAGCTGAAAAGATAGAAATTTGAAAGATTAAAATATGACTGATTCCAATGAAAATGCTGGAGTATTTTAAGTTAAGAGGACAAGAGTGTAGTCATTTGTGTGGAAGACTCTGGTAATGTTCAAAGCAACCAGAATCAAAAGGCAAAAGGTACCGAGACAATGCCAGGACATGTTTCTCTTTACAGGGAAACTGGATCTAATCAGGAAGATCCGAACTCAAGATCAGAGTAGCCAAATAAATCAAGTTATCAAATGCTTCTGTCAATATGAAAGGCTCACAGAAGGTGAGCAGGTGATAATTGGGAAGAGGAACTCCTAAGATGCTCTAAGATTCTTCATAGAAGGGTAAGAGGAAGAAGAAGTAGAAGAGGAGGAGGAGGAGGAGGAGGAAAAGGAGGAAGAAGATGAGGATGAGGAGGAAGAGAGGATTTCCTGAAAGAACAACTATCTTATCAGCTAATGTATAAATGAAACTGAACCTGAGATGAACCCCCCCCCCCAACAAAACAGAGACCTCTGCAATCTCTAAACAAGGATGGTATTAGTTTAAGATCAGTGTTAAAGAGGCTTCAGAGTAGAACGTCATGGATCATTGACTCCAAACATTATGTCTCAGAAAAGAGTCATAGGGCCTGTGTAGCCCCCAAATCATACCACTAGTAAATGGGATGTTGGCTGATTCATCTGCTAGTTCTTCATTATTAATTTATCACAAAGCCACTATAGTGTCTAAATCTAGGGACCCCATGTAAAGGGATGCTAACACATGTACTCAAGGAAATCCAAGTGCTCCTCACATAAGGTTATAAAGGCCAGGAACAATCATTGCAAAGGATATTGCAGAGTCGAGAAGGAGATTTGGAGAGAGGGAGAAATTTAGTTGGTTGCCTAATCTGTGGGTCTTTTTTTGGTTTTAATTGGAGGGATGTAGCTAGCCTATCCCAAGGTGCCTGAGTAAGCTAGACAAAGGTTCTTTTCCTTTGCAGACCCCTGACTAGAGATGCTGAGGGACTGAAGAAAGGACAGGCACACACAAATGTATACAGAAAAACTAGAATCAGTGGGTGGGGCTCTCAGATGGAGAAGCCATAGCATTGGAAAACTTGGTGTATTTATTATTTACAGTTGATTAGGAACATGGAGTTACTGCATACAGCTCGATAAGAAGGCTAGGTTCATGGAATACAAACCAACAAGGAGTTGGTTTAGCTAATCTCATAAGGAACAGTCCCTGTAGGGAGCAATCTTCAGTCTGCAAACATCTAGGGGAAGGAAGCTATGGTGGAAAATTTCTGTTCACATTGCCAACATTTGCACTCACTCTTGGTTTTGCATGTGAGAACAGACAGTACCAGCTCCACACTAGAGTTTACTCAGGAAGTTATCAGGCAAGTACAAGGGCAGAGAAACAGAAGAGAGATCATCTTTCATGTGATGTCAATCAACATTTAAGAGAACAGATGGGTGCAGATTTACATAGCCACACCTAGAGGTGTGCCCTCCATACACAGCATGTTCTGTGCCATGTTGGGTTTACCACTTGGTCACTACATGCCAGGAATTCTTATCTCACCAGGAGCCATGTTGGATTATTGGACTAGCACGTGTACCAGGTAGTGGCTCCATGTCAGGAATCCTTACACTCACCCCTGAGAAAGGCTTTGCCATTCTCTTAAATCTTACCCAGGGAAGACTTTGCCACTTTCATGGGTCTGAAGCATTGGTCCTCAACATGGATGTGCCCATGTCAACAACCCTCAAGATTTTACTCATTTCCTACAGGAATGTATTGCCACTGATTTTATCACATAAGAAACAGAATTCGTATTTCCATTTCCACTTACTTGTTCTATAATTGAGTTCATGATGCTTCCTGGCACCATGAAGAAAGGCTGAGAGGGTAAAAACCTGAGGTCCTAATCCATAAATGTTTAAGTCCAATGAAGAATTATAGTTATTGCTTTAGAGTTTCAACAAGGCTACACCTACTCCAACAGAGCCACACCTCCTAACAGTGCCACTCCCTTTGGGGGCCATTTTCTTTCAGGCCACCATGGTTATCAAATCTCTACCTTCTCTTCTTAGCAATATAGACATTGCCACAACATAGTTCCTGTAAAAACAGAATAACAACAGCAAAATGATAACATAGCATTAACAAAATGAGAAGAAAGTCTTCATTAGACAGAATGAGACTATAATGGAAGTGAGCTATGATATTAGACTAGGCAACGTGACAATACTTCAAATGCCAGTAGTTGAACTTAACCAAGGTTTATTTATTATTTATCTTTTTTTTTTTTTATTACTTTTCCATGTCAAGTTAGCTAGGACTAGCTTTGTTGATCATTCTCCACTCAGAGGTGAAGACTGGAGAAGTGCCTGTCATCTAGAGACTCACTAGTTCCTGAAGCAGGAGGAGAAAAAGAACTGGGGTTCAGGCATAAGAAATACATATTTTTATTTTGAAGCAGTGCACATCATTTCAGATCTACTTTATTGGTCAAAGCAAAAGCCATGTGGTCAAGCTCAATTTCTGGGATGTAGAGAAGCATAATCCTGCTGAACAGGAGCAACACATTTGTTAAGACTAAGAAAAATGGACATGGTGATGTATAACTGAATTTCAAGTTTGTAAAAAAGTAGAGGAGGGGAATTGAGAGTTGCAAGTGATCCTGTGCTACACAGAAAGAATTGTTTCAAAAGCAGGAAAACCAACCAACCAACCAGTCAAAGCACTCTAATAAAAATCAAACCGAAAGCAAACTCCTAACACTAGCAGCTCTTCGCAGCATCCTGACTAGCAGCCCTTTGTTTTCTCTTTCTTAAACCTCCTCCATGAATTTTTGACACAGTACTCTTCCTAAGTATGGAATTCTGCCTAAAACTTACCACAGATCCTCTTCTTCCTCTGAGTCAGACTCCAAGTCACAAACCTCCATCTCAACCTGATCACAATTGTCTCAAGATTATGTTAGAGGATTCCCTCCAACATTTACCTCTCAGTCCCCACCTGTACCCATCATAGGCAGTTAGGTTTTATTCATTCTTCAAAAGTAAGCATAAATGTTATTATCCCCACAAAGCTTAGTATTTTTATGATCATTTACTTTGCGTTATGACCTTGTTAGTGTTTTGTAGGGAACATTACTTATGGGTTTTTGATGCCTAAGAGATACTTATATCCATGTTTAGTGAACTCTTTTTTTGTGGACAGAAATGGTGGTTTTGTCATAATTATGTGGTTCCCTTCTTGCCTTTGCCAGAGCATGTAGCTCAGTGTTTACTGTGTGGTAGGAATTCACTGAAGACTCTTACATTCCTCTTCTTGACTTGATCATTCTTCAGCCCTTATGCTTGTGTCCTGCAAGGACACTCATACTCAAAGTTGTGGTATCTAGTTTGTATTCGCTATTAATATTTGATTTGTCTGAGCCAAACAGCTACCAACTGTTGTAAAAAATGTAGCTGGAAGGAGTTTTCAGAAAGTAGAAGCCAGGGGAAAGAAAGCAGGAGAAAACCATGCCTTCCTTTATAAGATGACAGCAAAAAGATGAATCCCTGGAAGACACAGTGTTGTTGTGTTTTCCTGGTCTACACAGGCCATCATAAATAGATCAGGTGTCTTGGTGTGCACACATGAGTTTCTTCAGCAGCCTCTTAAATTTTGTGTGGTTATGTGTATGGTCTCATTCCACAGCCTATCATTTTACATTATTGGAGAGATCGGATGTGAGAGAGATGACCTCCTTTCCCTCTTAAACATGAAGAGCCTGAGCTCAGAACTCCAGAGAACAGCAGCATGTTTCCTTCTAGGTGTGTTGTGTGGACATCCACAGATTTCATCAGGTCCTCTCCTCCCACCCTTCTACAATGTGAAATGGGAATGATGACTAATGATTAGATTGATCAGTGGGGTTGGAGTAATTGATTTCATGAGTTTACTCAATATAGGTTACATGTGTGCTGCCTTGTCAATCACTGGAACTTGAAAGAAAAATGACGTAACATCAAAAAATGGTTCAAACTCCAGTCTACAATGTGTCAGAAGCCTGGAAAGACCAGATGTAGAACCTGTTCATCACTTTGTGCTCCGCAGAGATGTTTTACATGTAGTTATACAATCATGCTGATTACATACATTTCAGTCATGTTAGTTTCTGTGTGGACCTATGCATTGAGTTTTGTAGTCATTTGCTCAAAAATTTCTAGATAAATTAGCTTTTTAAATGAACAAAGGGGTGGCGTGATGTATAAGTAGATTGCCATTCATCTAAGCATAGATTCACAGCAAAATGGGCCCAGCATGGGTGAACATTCAGAAAGCAGATGGTTTGACCAACCGACCCTGACTTACACTATACACATTTAAAATGACTGTGAGTTGCTGAATGGAAGTAGCGAGAGAGGAAATAACAATGACATTAAGACCTCAAAAAAAAAAAAAATCCATGAGTTCTGTTTCCATCTACATGTTTTATATTAGTTATTAAAAATAGCTATATACTGATCACAGTACACATATGCTAATTACTTTATGCATCTTTAATCACAGAAGGGCAGAGGAACTAAAAAAATAAAATATCTAAAGCAATCTCATCTCCCCATTGATCTCCGTCCGACAGAGCATGCAAAGGTGGTTCTCAGGACAGTGTTTTGCAGTCAGCAGAGGAGGGTGCTTGCAGAGAGAGAGGGATGCTGAAGGTAAAAATGAGGCAATGGAACTACTCAGGAAATTAAAACTGTAATAAGGTACCAGTGGGTTGTGCTTTGGTCCCTCTGCAATAACAGGATGTGAACAAAAGGGTCAGAGGGCAAAGGGTAAAGTTCAGCTTAGAAAATGAAGGCTGTCATGGGGCTTCAGGCTGTGCATATGGCAGGTGGAACCAGGCTGACAAATTAGACAGCACTGGGCAACCTTCACGGTTGAAAATCTGGTCTCTTCAAGACTGCCACAAAAGAGCGAGTCTGGTGTTTATAGGAAAAAAGAAAAAGTGCCATTTCACAAAGTTTGCACATGGGTAGCATGCTGGTTTTGATGGCAGGAGGGAGGAAGAGGCAATGAATTGAAAATAAATGGGTGCTTGGTATGAGATTGGGAGTGTGTGAGGTAAAATAATGTAAAGAGAAAAAGAGGGATGAGGAAGGAATGTGAGAAGGTGCAGATAAAAATGATTCTGGAGCCAGCATGACCGAGATCTGCGTGAGAGGGGAAATACATTAGAAGAGCCAAACACCCAGAAGAAAATGAGAGGAGAGCAATAGACAGGGTGAGAGATAAGGGAGAGAAGACAGAGAAGCCAGCAGGAAAAAGAA
Source organism: Phyllotis vaccarum (assembly GCA_033318265.1). Lineage (NCBI taxonomy): Eukaryota > Metazoa > Chordata > Mammalia > Rodentia > Cricetidae > Phyllotis > Phyllotis vaccarum. The sequence goes on from JARWLC010000017.1 coordinate 24,783,364, forward strand.
ACAAAAAAATCTAGGCCTGCCTTCGTGCAAGCAATTTCAAGGGACTAACTCCTGTCAGTCGGTGCCAGGACATGCTGGGGACAATGGGAGAGAGGCAGAAAGCAGAGGTGAGTGTCGGGATCACAAACACAGGGCCCGTGTAAGGCCAGAGACACAACTGTCCCCTCTTATCTGCTTCCTGCTAAAGCCTAAGGCTGCACTTCATTTATTCACTTACAAGCTATCTCTGTCTCACTAGCCTCTTGAAAGCCATTAAAATGCTTCAGCAAAGCATCATGGTTGCTGCGTGTCCTGGTCATAATGTTTGAGACACCGGGTTGTTGCGAGGGAAGGAGATAACAGGGTTTCCCAAGTGGGTTTCAGTAATGCCTAACAGTCTGGACCAATAGGTGAGTTCTGTGAAAAGCAGATTAATGTTCTTGGCATTTTTGCAGTTCCTACACCATGCCAATTTCAGTGGACAAACTATTCCTTCAGGGATTTGTGTAGACGAAGAGCTGAGGGCACCTGCTCTGTCCTGTCTCTGGCTTCTTGAGGTTTCCAAATGTTGTTTTCTGGCTTATCAGAGCCCAGAGATGCTTTACTTTTTCCCCTTCCAGGGAACATCTGCACTTTGGTTGAACACCTACTCTGTACCAGATGCCACTAGGCACTGTGAGATACACACAGAATTACTGTGGAATAATTCTTCTGTACACTGTATGTGTTGTTCTTACCTTTTAAAAAGCTCATTGGCCAATAGTTAGTAAGGATTTGGGGGCCATATGGAATGCTAGGAAGAAGGGCAGAGTCTCTGGAGTCAGGGCAGACACAGAGAGGAGCAAGATGAATACGCTGTGTTGAAAGAAGGTACTACCATGTGGCAGAGGGTAGGTAAGAAGTATGGGTTAATTTAAAATGTAAGAGTTAGCTAATAACAAGCCTGAGCTATAGGCTAAGCATTTATAATTAATACTAAAGTTTACAAATAGTTATTTGGGAGTGGTTATTGAGACACTTACTAATTTTACCCACAAAGAATAATAATGTGTCTTGTAAACTGTGGTAGTGAGCATAAATCTATGCTCATGTCTTGATAGTGGGTGTAAATTTACACTTATAGGTGTTCTATATCCTTGGTTAAGTGATCTGGTATATCTTTCTGTATGCTGTGAATATGCTTTATTACTACTGGTTAATAAAAAAGCTGTTTTGCCTATTGCAAGGTGGCTTACCATTAAACAGGAAATCCAAACAGAGATATAAGAGAAGGGCAGAGTCAGATAGAGACTGCCAGCTGCTGGGAGAACAAGATGTAATGCAACATAGGTAATACCATGTAGTCACGTGGCAAGAGATAGATTAATAAAAATGATTTAGGTTGTAAGAGATAGATAACGAAAAGCCTGAGCCATAGGCCAAGCAGTTTGTAATTAATATAAGCCTCTGAGTAATTATTTTATAAATGGCTACATGACTGCAGGTGGGAGAGATTTGTCAGGACCTCATGCCTGGGTGGGATAGAAAAACTTCTGGCTACATGTCACAATGGGCAGAGACACACAGAAAATCATGTATTTCACTCTTTGGTTTTCTTTGAATGAGAAATGAAAAACACAAATAACTATAAAAACATATATCCTTCCATGTATACTGAAATAGTTAAGGTAAAGGATCACTGATGGCAATTGACTTTGAGATGCATATAAAAGAAGATGGATTAGTGATTAGAAGAAGAAATGAGTAGACAGATAAAGATGTGCTAAAGCAAAATCAGTAAATGATCAAATTCTAAGTGGTGGGTACATAGTTATCCACTGTAAAATTCAATTTCACTGCATTTGACATGTTTAATTCACTTTGTGGAATAATCAGTAGACAATTAAAAGCTGTTGATTTGAGGAGTTCAGACAAGAAAGTGATGGAGTAAAAAATGCAGAAACTGTGTCAGAAAGAAGGAAGCTAATAGAAGATAATTATGTTAGTTATCCATTGCTGCAGAACAAATCACCGTGAAATGAACTGGATTAGAGCATCACACAGGTGCCAGAATCTCGGCTGCCAATGAGGAGTCCAGGAAGAGTCTCGCTAGATGGATGATACTAGCCGAGGTAGTCTGTGAGTTTGCAGCTAAGATGTGTTAGATAACAAAGTCATCTGAATCCTTCCTGGAGCTGAAGGCAGAATGGCTCTCTCACACGGGTTATATGAAGGGCTTTCATTTCCAATGACTCACTGTGTGGTTCTCTTTATTTGTTACCAGAGTGTCCTTGTCCCAGGCAACTAGCTCCTGCAGAGAAGCAGGACCACCCACTCGTCTCCTCATGCAGTGCCATTTCTGCCTGGTTTTATTTGTTATATACAGACACTAATTCCAGCCAATGATTAATGAGGGAAGGCTTTATTTTCTACTTAGGAAAGAGCTGAAAATGTTGGAGACATGTTTGAAAACCATTGTTTAAAACTCAGGTGGGCCTAGGAGTTGTGGCTCACACTTGCAATCTCAGCATTTGCAAGGTGAAGGCAAGAGTTTGAGTTTGAGGCTAGCCTACACTATGGTGAGTTATGATCCGTTAGAGTGAAGCCCTGCTGCTTCACCATCATCATCAACAGTAATAGCAACAAGAACAAACACACAAACAAACAAAAAACCACAATACAAAAACATTTTAGGTGTGGTTTGGGCAGAATGCCAGCTTTGCAAAGCTGGTAACTAATGAAGTCAGGTAGTAAAGCAAAGCTGAGGAATGCTTACGATGTTACAACCTCTTCAATGAGAAGGTTATAGGTGTCTCTTGAGGCTTCTTAGTTAGGGTTGAGTGAGGCTGTAAAAAACAAAAACGAAACACACACACACACACATATAAACACACAGATACACACATATACACACAGACACACACATATAAACACATACCTACACAGAAGATACCTACACACAGATATACACAAATATAGACATATGAATGCACACAGACACACAGACACACACATATAAACATACAAAGTCACATACACAGACACACACACATACAAACGTACAAAGTCACAGACATACACATACACATACGAACACATACAGACAGACACATACCCACAGACACATACACACCCACCCAGACACCCAGACACAGACACACATACATACATATAAACATGCTAACACACCCGTAGACACACACAGACACATATACACACATACACAAAGACACACAGATACACACCAACATATACAAGGTCACATACAGAGACAAATACACAAACATACACACAGACACGGACACACATACAAACACACTTACACACACACACCTTTTCTTTCTTTTTGTTTATTTTTAGTTGCGATAAAATTTGAATAGCCAAGAATCAGCCCTTCAGCTGTTTAACATATCTCTTAATTCAAAATGCTAACAACACTCATCCTACTCCTCAGTTCCAGATTGTCACTGCAGAGAAAACACTGTGACCGTGAATAATGTCTCCATCTTACCCCTTCCCACATACCAGGGGAAAGAAATCTACCCAACAACAGTAAACACAATAATATAAGTAAGCCTGCAAAAACTTGCGGTCAGCTTATGAACTTGAAAGCAGTGAATGCCACTGCCCATTATACTTGGACATTAGGTGAAAATTACCAGTGATTGTAGAATTTCAGTGATCTGTATATTCAAATTTTCATTAAAAAAATTCCCACATTATTTTTGACTGTTTGAAGTTTGCAATAAAGCTCTCCAACTCAAATTGGTTATGTTGTTCCAGCAGGAAATAATAGGGTGCTGACTAATGGGCCTTGAAGTTGGCTCAGTGCCAACAGGTCTTGTAACAAAAGTCTACATTATGAGTTCAGTACGTGGATCCCAGGTAAAGGTGGAAGGAGAAAACCAACCATACTAAGCTGTCCTATGACCTCTACATGACATACACACAAATAATAATAATAATAATAATAATAATAATAATAATAATAATAATAATAAAAACAATAGTAATAATAATAAATTTTGTTGTAACTGACAGGTGATAAAGAATATAATTGTGGGTGTTCCTTCCAGGCTATCTAAAGCAGCAGGAATTCCTCTGACATTGAACTCTAAGTTTGTTACCTTGAATGACTCATCTTATTGCCTAGTTTCCTCTTTTCTCACAGAACCATGGCCCTTAATTTTTTTTTTTTTTAAGGAATATTAAGTGAGCTACACATTAGAAATTTGTCAACATGGCCTGCCCTCTGAAAGCATGCATGGATGCCAATACCCACAGGTATTCCATGGAAGGAATGTTCTTTGGAGCAACTAAATAAAGGTAATGTTTCTTTTATCCAATTATTTTAACATACAAAATCCTCCGTATTTTACACTAGGTCCCTGGGCAGACGGAGTTTTAACTGTTCATGGCATAGGACATGGTGAATGATGTTACACAAAGTCGGTTCCAATGTCAATCTGCTGACAGTAACCATTTCCCTTTGACATTTCTGGAAATCGGGACACCATCTTGAACACTTCAAGTGTGCAAAAGAGCTCAAAGACCCTCCAGGCTTGGACAGTATTAGCCTATATCTGGAAGCACTCCTGAGAACTTTGCATGTTAGGATACCATACCTCCTGGGATCTCCATGTCACCAGCTCTTTTTTAAACAACATTGGAACTGTGCAATAGAGAAAACATTGTTCTATAAACTGCAAAAGGCTGCTGCCAAGTCTGGGGGAAGGAAAAGAAACTGCTGAAAGATTTAATGACTGTGGATCTTCTGACTCGAAGCAGATATTCAGCCTTTGAGTGAGCTTTATGTGGCTTAAGTGGATGGGCAAGAGTGCGGCCTCCAGGTCACATGACCACAGGGAACCATAGGGATAGGCACCTCCCTTGCTTATTCTCAGACACACAGCTGTTCTGATAGTGACCTGCCAACACCCATTGTCTGCATACAGTCACAGACAGGAAAGGAAATTGCTAGAGTCGCTTATGTACAAAGTACCAGAGATACTGAAGGTGATCATTTGGTAGCCTGTCTGTTAACCCACCTGTTAATCCATCGTTCTGTAATTGTAAGCTTCATACAAATCACCACTTATTCTTTCTGTCCTGGAGATGGTACCCTAATTTAATGTCTGAATGTGGGAAGAACTGTTGGTTGAAATAGGGGACGAGAAAGAGAGGGTGAGGATAGGATTTAAATATCCAGGTCCTGTGTGGTACGTTCCTATCATCTGGGTGTTAGGTGGCAGACAGTGGCCCCATACAAACTTTGGCATGTGTGCCATGTCTTTGGAGAGTGTTGAAGCCTCAACACTGTGTTCAAAGATTGCTTGCTGCTAGGCAATTGACATCCTGCCTCATTTATGAACCCAATGACCTGCGCTGATAAAGATGAGCTGAGTTTACCAGCTAGAAGCCATTGTGATTTGTTCCTGGCACTCATTCACCTTCCCAATCAAGCTAGTTTGCATTAGCACATGCTCTGCAGTTACCTCACAGAGACTTTTGTTTTTTTGTTTTTTTGTTTTTGTTTTTGTTTTTTTATTGCTGAGTCATTTCAGAGTACGTGTTTCTCTCCTGATCGCATTTCCTGTTTCTGTTTTGAAATGTGGAGGCTCAGACTTGCTGTGTAATTTTCCCCACATTTGGATTTCTGTTATTTGTAGTGGGATCAGGCACTATTTACCTTGACCTAGAGGTGTGGCTTTTAGGTCCTGAGGACCCATGTACAGGGTATTGGCAGGCCAGTCAAAAACCCTATGGATGCTGTTCTACCTTTCTGTTCTGTTCCTAAGCTCCTGGAAAAAAAGATCTGAACCAGCTCTATCACTGCATGGACCAGTCCAACTTTCCAGAAATTTCCCTAATTTTCAATCTCTGTATCAGTGAGTGTTTCATACAAACCCTTAATAAATATTTATCTTTTAATATAATCAGTTGTTGGTAAATAATTTTTACTTTACCTGGTGTCGAGATGGTCCTTCAGGTTTCTTCTTTGCAGAGAAAACTGCCAGGCATTCTACAGGACACAAAGAATAGTGACTGATGACTATATCATAATAGGCAAAGCAAATTTCCTGCTTCACTAAAAAGTCTGCCAAAGACTCTAGGTCTGTAGGGTAAAGAGAGATGATCCAACATTACAAAAATCTTTAAGTGACTGTCAAAGTAGCCAGATGTCTCTGTCATTTCTAAAATTTAAAAGTTGTTCATAATGCCCTGCCTTTCTCAATTAATATTATATCCTCCCGTGGTCTTTGATAAAGTTAAAGGTTAAGTAGTTATAATTATAGTTTTTTTTAGGTATAATAAAAGATAAATTTGACATAAAACTTCAGACTCACAAAAATAAGATAAATAATAAAGTATTTTCTTTAATTTTACTAAATACAAATAGCCTAGATATTATAACTGTAATTCTTGTTTGACAGCTGTTTTGTTATATATAATTCTTGTATGTTAAAATTAAAACCATCCTTTTTAATTATACAAAAAATGAGATGTCCTTTTCTATGCTATAAATATCATTAGTTAATAAAAAAGAAAACTGTTTTGACCTATGACAACCCAGCTCATAGTTAGGAGGGAAATACAAACATAAATTAAAAATAAGAGGACAAAGTAAAGAACAAACAAAAGCAAACAGCAAAATCACAAGTCAGCTGCCCCAAACCAATACATAATAGAGTACAGGTAAGCCACAAGCCATGTACAAGACAAATTAATAAAAATAAGTTAAATTAAGACACAAAAGCTAGCTAACAATAAGCCTAAACCACAGGCCAAACAACATATAATTAATAGAAGTCTTTATATGGTTATTTAAGACCAAGCAAGGCTATAGGTCCAAACATTAGACTAAGCCAGGCCACAAGCAAAAAAGAAAAAAAGAAAAAAGAAAAAAATCATTTAGACCATAAAGCTAGAGTTGGGCCAAATACGCTTAATTTAGTTATTTTCTTTAAACGTCTCATTAGTGTGGTGCTCTCACTGTGTTCTTCCTATTTAATATAGCAATTTTTGCTTTTTTCCAGACATCCCTACATGCATGCACCAGTACACATACATACATATATTCATATCTATACATACAAACATGAGCTTGCACACACATAAACATGCTGACATACACATCCATACTCAAACATACATAAATATGCATGCACACTCACACAAACCTCACACCTTTATATACACATGAACACACACAAATACACACATACAGGGAAACACACATATATACATTCACATATACTCATATACATATATACACATGCACACACCCATACAAACCTCACAGCTCCACACATACATGCACACTACACACATACAGATACATACATGTTCACATATGTATATACATTTACACATACAAATAAACACATATAAACATGTATGCACACAGAGACACACAGATGTATGCATACATATACATATACCCTTACAAGCCCCCCCCACTACTTATATTTATATACCTATACACATACATACATATGCATGCATACACACATATATACCCCATATCTCTACACACATGGGCATATACACATACAAAAATGCAAATACACATTCAAACATATATACACACATGCACACATACTTATACACATAAATACATGAAGACTTACACTCCCCCCCCCCACACATACATACCAACATTCACAGTTGGTAGGTCAGCAGTGATCTCTTAAAAGAAGATTTAGAGAATAAACTGCTCTCCCCACAGACATCTAGAAATCTTGTCTTGATCAAGTACAAGCAATACTAAATTGGTCCTTGGAAGAGCTTCAGCCACTAGGGAGATAATATAGACAGTCTGTTTAGTACTTCCCTTTCTGAGCTATCTGAGGGTCGGACACCTATTTATTTGATTGCCAAGTCTATTCCCTTAGCGAAGTAATTTCTGTAAGGACTAAGAAGACTTTTATTTCAATACGGTGGTATAGAAACAGAGATAACAGAGACAATTATACTTATTAGAGTTAATATCTAGGAGTAGCAACCTCAGTCACTGAGAACTAACCATATTTTCCAATCCACTGGAGTCAGTATAAACAGACAAACTGATATTTAAAAGTTCCATTTTCACAGTCCACAGAGAAGGATAGAATTCAAAGTCCATCTGATACTGCTGCTGAAAATGACCTTAGAATAAAAGTCATAGAAATGTGCCTACTTGGGCTGTTTGGAGGAGCCATGACAGTTTTTGGAGCCCTTGTTTGGTGCATTAAAAATGAATCTTACTAATGAAAAGTGCTTCTACTTTGTGGTTAATCATACTAAAGAAATATGCCACATAATTACTGTGCAATTGAATGTTGGTAAATGTGCTGCTTAAAATATATTCAAATAGTTTTGTATATGTTGAGGAATAGGGCTGAGACACTGGATCATGATAAACAGCTCTGGCTAAGAGCCACTCACGTCAAAGGCCAATACTTAATTGTAGATATTGCAAGATCTGTTCTAAATTCAGAGTCTGGTTTCTGTAGTGCAAGGTTTATGGCTCGAGCCTAGCCTCAAGGTTTAAGTCCGCAGACCCGCAGACCCGCAGACCCGCAGAGACACACAGATGCTTACAATAGTTTTAGGCTGATTGGCCTAAGGCCCAGGCATATAACTTGCTAACTCTTTACCCTTAATCTAACCCATCACTCTCATCCTGTTCAGCCATGTGGCTCGGTACCCTTTCTTAGAGCAGCATAGTTGTCCTCTGTTTCTTCCGGCTTCTCTCTGGCATTCTGTTCTGTTTTTCCAGTTCCCAGAGTTCTCCTAGTCTGGTAGCTCCTCCCACACTTTCTTTCTGCCTTTGGCCAATCAGTGCTTTTTATTAAACCAGTGAGTGGGACAATTATTTACAATGGAACAACACAATCCCCTACAACTATCAAGTGATGAAATTTGATGTGGCTGCACAAGTGCATTTAATGAATGCTCTACATTTTACTGGAACCATTTAAAAAGAACAGAGCCCAGCCATTTTTGAATCTTCTTTGAAGCACAACCCAACACTCTGTGGCCTGTGTACAAAAACGGTCTCCAGGAGGACAGTGATGACTGCTAGGTTTCTTCTCTTTAAAGTCATCATCTTATTGACTTTTGAGAGAATCCTCAGATAACACGCAATGTATTCTCCCTAAAAATCAAACATCTGGGTAATGATTTTGATGACGGCACTTAAAGAAAAAATTTTAGCCATTTTGGTCATGAGAAAAAATTATGCCACACAGTCACAACTAGAAATAGTTTCCTGGCAAAGTGTCATAGAAATGATTAGGAATTTCAAGGATATTCTGCTTATCAGCTGGAATATATAAATGATAAATACAAATAATACCAAAAAAGCTCTAAACAACTAATTGTGCAGTCTAGAACATAAATTCTGTGTGAGGAATTATAATAGAAAAGTATTGATAACATGTATTTTATAATGAAGTGTTATATTTATATTTTTTAGGAAATGCATTATAAATAAAGGAATTATCAAACACGAGTATACAATTATTGGGAATATTTTGAATGTATTTCTTTTTTAAAAAAGTGAAGCATTTAAGAAGCACCGTTGATAGAAGACCCATAGACATATGAAGCAATCTCTAAAACCATCAAGACCAGAGGTGCCTTTTTTTTTTTTCTGGGCAAATTGACATTATAAAGAAGTAAAGATGGGGCCATGACATTTACAAGTGATTGAGTGACTATTCTAGGTCTGTATCTTTATTGGTATTATCTTAATCTTTTAAATTACCCTGCAAGAAAGTTCTTATTTTATTTCACACAGGAAGAAACTGAGAACTACGAAGTGTATGTCATTTGTCAACATTACAGAGTTGGTAAATGCCAGAGCTGGGATTTAAATCTGAATCTGCCTGACTCATAGCCCATAATCTTTCCAGTATGCAATACAAAATGATGTTGAATAGATAAACAAAGGATGTCATCCCTGTTTCCTTCTGCTAACATATGTGACTGATGGGCTTCTAAAGATGTGTGTTACTAAAGGGCTTCTTATGAAGAAAGAATGCTTGGGTGAGAACAATTATGAATGTATTCACTCAGAAACATGTTGTGACTTTTTTCCATGTTTGTGACACTCTATGGAGTTTTAGCAAGTAGTGTAAAGGCCACTCAAATTATGCACAAGTGGTGCTTGTCACTGAAATTATGCAGACACGTCACTGTATTGTAACGTTGGTCTGCCAGGGAAGACTCAGGAAATATGATACTTAAGAGCATCTGGGGCAGTGGTCTGTGTTGGGCACAGAGTGAGGATGACTGAGCTTTATTCTGAGAACCCAAAGGCTTAGAATGGCACAAGGGCATCTGATGAATTGCCAGCTGACCTTCATTCTTGTTAAACCCAATAAATAATGTAACTGAGTGTCTTTGAGAGTCCAGAAAGGATCGTGCTTTTAGTGACTTAGCTTCCTTGTGAGCATTACAGGAGAATAAATTCTATGCTATGAAATTCAAGTTATTTTACGATTGAATCTTAGGAACTCAAAAATTTTAAGTTCCAAATAAATGAAAAGGATCATTGTGGTGATATATTGTATATTGTATATATGCCGTATATTGCATACTGTTTATTCTGTTACATAAAAAGCCTTGTCTTGAAAAAAAAAAAAAAACAAAAAGCCTGAAGAGATGGCTCTGTCTTCTGATGTTCAAGACTATCTTTTTATTAAATATACAACATATAACTACAGCTCATTAGCTTTATGAAATTAATGTACATTCTAAGAGCCTTCTACTATGATGGAAATCATTCAAACTGTACACAAGCTTGTGATCCAAAAAATCTTGTCATCAGAGGGATGCTGATGAAGGCTATAATAAAGTGGTTAGACATAGAACGTAGTCATTTGCTTAGAATTAGAGATTGCTATTCGCTTCAGCCCCTCAAAGACTTTGTAGCAAGTCACAAGTGATATTTGTTAAATTTGAAATATCTACAGAATGATAGTGTCATTTTCCGCTTTTTTTTACTGGTGCTAAGTCATTTAATATGAATTTTAAAATAGTAAAAACATCATGAGTTTTGAGAAAAGAGTAGTTTGTGTTTAAATGATTCTGTGGCTTTGTACCATAATATGTGTGTGTGTGTGTGTGTGTGTGTGTGTGTGTGTGTGTGTGTGTGTAGTCAGTCAAGGAAGAAGGTATGAGAAATAAGCCTATTGTATTATTTCAGAAAATAAGCCATATATGGTAAAGGATGTCAGCACTGCATTTGGCATTTAGAACCAGGGAGATCTACGGCTGCACCTTGGTTATTTTCTTCTTGTATCTTTCTAGAGGATGCTCATCTTACAGTGGCTAGCAGGACCATAAAATTCCCTCTACTATCCATCATTTTACTAGCTGCTTGTTTCCTATTGGTGAACAAGTCCCTTTCCAAGAGACAACTCCATGCTATAGGAGGCTTATGAAGATGATGTGTTAGCCTCCTGATATGATATAATTCTAATGCTTCCTAATCATCAGAGTTGGAATGATAACAAAAGTATAGTCTGTTTATCTTCTATCAGGTGATGTATAATATTTTAGTTAATACTTTCCAATGATCAAACCCCCTGACTAAGGAGAATACTGCTTTTATATGCTTTATAAAGGAAGTTACTGTATCATTAACCTAGAGATGACATAGATTGACAGAAACTAAAGCTGGGTCACTTTAATAATGCTATAAATTTTATGAGTTAAGGGTCAACCAAAGATACAACTCAGGATTTTCAAATGTAAGTAGTAAAATCAAGTGGTTAAACTAGGTCATGGACAATTCATATTTGTCTATAATCACAAACCCATATTTATTGTTCAGCAGACTACAAGCTCAGCAGTCCACGGCAGGGAAGGAAACATACGCAACAGTAAGATACAGAGCCAAGACCGAAGGAATAACTTTGGTCATTAGTTCAAATCTCTCCAGTCTTCTCTGTGGAGAGATCCAGTTTGGTAGTGAGGACAGAGGACTAAGAATCGTTGCTGGTTGGATGAAAGCATTGTTGTGATTATATCAAGAGTGTTCTCAAATACCCATGATGTGGACAGGTGGAACTTCCTATTGGGCAGAATTTCGGTGCCTCAGAAAGGCATACAGGAATATGACCAATAGTAGTTGTCACAGTACCACTAGTACACAAGAGTAGAGGCAATATTCTAAAGAAAAGTCAAGATAGATGAAGTCAGAGGAAAACCTGGAACCTGAAAGACGTGAAGGCATCCAGACCATCTTCAGCAAACTCATCTTCAGGCAACAATACCAACTATACACAATTTGAACAACCAGATTTAGTTCTAAATTTGGAGGCTTTAGTAGTATGGAAATTGTTTTCTAAAGGTTCATGTTCTAGAGGCTTAGTCTTCATGGTGACGGTATGAGAAGGTTCTGGGACCTTGAAGAGGTAGGACTCTGTGGGTGGTGATTAGATCATGGTGGCAGAATCCCCATGAACTGGCTAATGTCCTTGAGAATGTAGATTAATTAGATTTGATATGTCAGCTTTATGTTATGATTCTGATGGGAATCTCAAGACTAGATTTGGTTTCCTGAGTGAGCTAGGTCTCATGGGATGAGAATTGTTGCTACAAGAGTGAGTTGTTACCGAGTGAGCTTGGCATCTCTACTTTGACACTCTTGTGCTCTTGTCTTCTCTTTCCAGATAGACACTTTGCATTTTTCTTCTCTACCAAGTTGCAATATAGCATGACGATAAGAAGATGCTGGTATCAGGTTCTTGACCTTGCTTAGCTACAATATCTTGAGCCTTCCCAAAACATATCTTCTAATTCATACAATCTATGGTCTTGCATTTTTTTTTTGCTGTGACTATACACAATGGAAAGCTGGAGAGAGGGCTTACTTTGAAGACAAGAGTTGAGTCAACAAGACTTAAGTTGCAAGGATAATGGTGGAATTGTCACATCAAGCCCTATTAAATCCCAGCATTGATGTCAGTTATTATATGAAATCATCCTTTTTGGAACTGTCATTGCCTATTAGATAATTTGAGAACAACTGAATGACATTTCTATAGACTGTCCCAGTACTTGCTTATACAGGGCTGACAATGCTGGAAACAGAGGCAAAAGACATAATAGTTGAGTTTGATGGGATAGGCAAGTGAGATAAAAAGTAGAAGCTAAGCCTTTCTGTGTCTCCTGGAGTGGCATGCTTTCCACTTTACCCCTTTCCTCTCTGGCCCTGGTTTTGTGTTTATAAAACAAAAAGGAACAAGAAAGTATCCATTGTTTCTCTTTTCAGAATCCCTGGGAAGGGTCCTACAAGTTTGCAGTTTCACCTGAAGTTCTGCAAAAGTCACCTGCCCCAGCTTTTTCTACACTTATAGGCAGGGGTGATAGAATTTCTTTTATCTGACTTTAGAAACTTAAACTTTAACCCATCCTTATGTTCATGTCTAACCCCACTGAAGACGATGGTATAGGGAATATGCAAAAAAAAAAAAAAAAAACCCTCCAAAAACCAAAACAAAATAAAACAAAAAATCCCTCAAAAACAAAAACATGATAATCCTCCTTATGCTATTCTCTGTTTTATAACCATCTTAATCTTGTAAGACTACTTTCTGAACTTTTCTAAAGAAACGTCACTTTCTCTGTAATCGTAAGTTCAAAGACTTAAGACCTAGGCCCAAAGTACTAAAATTATGTTTCATAATTTAATACTCTCTCACACAGAAGTTTCAGTAATAAACTTTGGAAGCAAGAGATGTAATGGAAGGAAACTGAATGAGAAAAAGTCTGTTGCCCCAAAGAAAACGAGTTTTGTTATATGGTTTTATATATAGTTTTGTAGATTCAAACTAATATGTTTTCCACAGATCAGTCAATTTCTGAATAATGGAAAGCCAATCTGAGGAAAGGGGAGCCATATAGCATAGGAATGTCATGTCAGATTTTGGCTGCTGCTTGTATAAACTGATAACATGACCACTCCATTGCATGGTTAAGGGGAAGGTCTTTGTTGTAGATGAGACAGAGAGAACAGCCAGAGGCATCTGGAAGAATCCAGTGGACTTAACATGGCCAGAAGACTGTACCCTGTCATGAGAGAAGCATAGAGGAATGAGAAATAGCAGGATTATAAGGAGAATGGGCAGCTGGGGGAGGGGGGGAAGTAAGGCTTTAGCTAGAGAGTTTAGGGTAGTGGGGGGAGTTGAGAAGGGCTAGGATGATAGCATGGGCTTTTAAATGTAATACTGCAGAGACCTGGAGGCCAGCCTGGCCTTTGGTATGCTAATAAGTCCCATAGTTAGCCACTTGGCCCTTCTGATAGTGATAAGGGAAATGGTTCCTCTTGGTAGAGGGGAACCGGGTTTCCTAAGTTCCTGAGAAATGCTAGATTTTATCTAAAAACCAGAAATTCATTTATAGTGTAGGTTGAGCCTATTTCTAGATATTTGTACCATCCTTTGGAATTTGGGGAAGGGGAGTTTCCTTTGTCCCTGACACTGCTCATCATAGCAATTCTTCTAACAGATACCCACAGGCGGGTCTGTGAGTTCTTAGCTAATAGACTTATGGTAACAGGATTTCTTACCAGGGAAGTGAGTTTAGATCAAAAGTGTGGTTCTACATCTGTAATCCCTTCTCTGACTCCTGCCTAGGTACTGCAGAGAGTGTGGCCGTAGGCTTAGACTGGGAAAATACCCCATTAAAAAGGTACAAGAAGAATCTGCCATATGGGCCCAAGTCTTTTGTCTTTAGAGATTCTGGCATGTTGTCTGTCTCTAATGGTGGACCCTGAACTCTTCTCAGAGCCCCTACTATGCTGTTGTCTATCTGTCTGTCTACAGCACTACATTAAGTCTAGTAGCCTGGAGGAACAATGTCTGTCTTAGTATATTCTCAGTTGGATCTGAGACCTTTTATGTGGGGAATAAAACAGTGTATAAAAGTTGAGCATGAATCTGTTGCTGCAGCTGGAGTGTTCTCAAGGGAGTTGCCATTTCTAACTATCTCCATTCTTTCCCATGAAAAAGGAAGGAAAGGAAATATCCTCAAATGATCTTGTAATTTTCATTCTCATTATGTTCCTCCTGTTTGCTCATTATTGCACACACTCACACACTCACAGACACACACACTCTCACACACACATACTCATACACTCACAAATGCTCATACACTCACACAAGCACACACACTCACATACACACACACTCATATACATACACACTCACACACAGGCACACACACACACAGGCACACAGGCAAGCACACACATGTACACATAAAGACAAAAGCACACAGCCACCTTCTGCCCACAGAGGTACACAAGTACACACACACACACACACACACACACACACATATACACACACACACACATACACACAGGCACATACACATAGGCGCACACACACACAGGCACATAGGCACATACACACACACACACACACACTGCTGTTTTAAATCCTCACCAACATAACAGAGTAATGACTAGACCATGAATGGCACTAAAGAAAGCTAAAGGTTTTGGGAAAGAGAAGAGGGGCAAAATCCCCTCTGCCCCTGGAAGAGAGCTCTTTTGGCCAGAATGTAATAGCTCAACACTGCCCCACAGGTCAATTCACCCCACAGTTAAGAAAAAAAATGCTGGTACCAGAGAGATAAAAGGCATATAATGAAAATGTAAACGAAAAACTTTATACCAGGCATGGCCTGACAGAGGGAAGATTGATATCCCATGATGCTTTGTCTTGATGAGACAATGAAAAATAACCACCACAGCAGCTGTGTCAATATCAGACTTGGTAATGCACCACTGGCTGTGGGTTTTTATTTAATCCGCTTTGCTTTAAGATGATAACCGTTGTTACTTTTCAGTGCCTGTCTGTCAGCGCCCAGCATTGCAATATTCCTCCGTAGCTCTGCGAGCGGGTTTCATTTATTTTAAAATACCATTTCACACACTGCTGACTTTTAACAGTGTTCTGTGTGAGTTTGTGAGATTGAATAGTGACAGAAACAACACTTTTTATGAGAATACAGAATATTAAAAACGGGGCACAATATACAGATGGCAGTTTTCACTACAGCTTGTTTTTCCCTTTGCTTCTGCTACTGAGCTTTCCCGCTGACTGCATTTGTAGTAACACCATAAATGTCACTTTCACTGACTGCCTTTTGGCATTTTACTTAAATGGAATTCAACTCTGGCTTACTGCTGCCGAGGTGGCTGCCGCTGATACCAACTTGCTTTGTGGGGGGCTCTACTTTACACCATCACCTTGTTGACTTTATTTCTCATTGAATGTGCTAGAACAGGGAACAGATGAGTAAATGGGTCTAACCCTATGCTCCCACAAGGATCTAGGGCTTCTGAAAGAAGGACTTTACCAGGGATGTTGCTGTAGCCAGCCCTGTGTAGACACACTGTGCAAAAATATTTCTCAGCTCCAGAATTACTCTTGGTAGAAGCTCAGATGTCTCCCTTGTGTTGGGTCAGAAATCAAGACATCACCTTTAGCCCCTCCAAGAAAACACTGAGGGACAAAGCTCCAAGTGACTTATCTGGGCGATTTATTAATTACATTGACTCAGAATCCTTTGGTATTTGAAGTGTAAGACTTGCACCCTGTTTCTCTCTGTCGATCCTATCTTGACTTATGCTGTAGGGCCTCTAGACATGATCAGGGGTGGCATTTCACTGCCGACATGATGTTGACATGTGCAAATTCCCCCTTCTCTCCATTTGCTCCTGCACAAAATATCCATTGCTTCATCAGTTCTCAAGACTAAGTAAAATAGACAGGAGTGGTGAAGCCTTTTCCTGGGAGAACCTGCAATTTGGGAAAAGCCAGCTTCTTGTCTGGGCCAAATGAGACTGGAAATGAGATGCTGAACACTGTCTTAGAAATGTGTCCACATCTCACAAGCTAAGGCCTGAATCAGAGAGCCTGAGAGATTTCCAGCAGAGAGCTTCAATGTTCAGAAAATTGGAAATCTTTACAGAGGCACATTCAGCACCACCAACATACATTCAAAGGCTCAGAAGTGGTACCTTTAGATGGTACCATCCAATGCTTTTGTGTGCAATGTCCCTTAGAGACAAACAAGAGATGGGACTTTGCTCAGTAGCTTCAAAAGCACTTTCACAGACCTCATTAGTTTCTAAAAACATTTAAGATTTGTCGTGATCTCTTAGCAGCACTTAATTATAAAAGTAAGAAAAGGAAAGAGATAGGAGGCTAAAGAGACAGACAGATACACACACACACACACACACACACACACACACACACACACACACACACACACCTGAAGAACTTTTGCTTTGGATTATCTATGCTTATTTTAAAATAAGCTTTCATAAGCATTTCAGAGGTGCTAAGATAAGGGCATCTGGCAAGTTAAATCAACAAACTATTTTAAATAAATTCATGAAGTGAAACTATGAACATTGAAAAGAAGAAGAAAGGAAAGAGAAATAGACTGGGAATTGGGCCGGGGTAAAGTCTTCTTTCAAATTTATGATAACACTTAGCATAGATGTCTGTCTCTTCATGCACATCTCCCATCACAGTGGATAGAAAAAATATATAAGCAGTTTCCCTGAGTAGAAATCTCCGTGTCATGCTTAACCCTTCCTCACTTGGCAGACCTCTCCTGATGTCAGTCACTATCTTCTGACGAGACATTTGCTTTCTCGGACTGCAGTGCATCGATTTCTCTGACCTCGCTGCAGCTGGGCTCCCTCGGTTCATAGTGGATACACGTGTTCTTTCCTTGTCTCCACATCTTGCAAATCCATCTTTGATGCTGCTGCCATGGTAATGTTTTACAGCAGTGGTCCTCAAGCTTCCTAATACTGCAACCTTTTAACACAGTTCTTCATGTTGTGCTGACCCCCAACCATAAAATTATTTTGTTGCTACTTCATAATAGTAATTTTGCTACTGTTAGGAATCATAATGCAAATATATGATATGCAGAATATCTGATGAGAGCAACCCCTGACCCACAGGTTGGGAATCACTGTTCCCAACATCTAAACAAACATCTAGCCAAGGCATGTCACCTATGAAAATGTGTACATTGTTCCTTGCTGCTCTGTCCTCATGAAAGGGGGTTCTTCTCTGCAAGCCCTTGAGCTCACACAGCTCTTCTCTTTTTCTTCCCATTTTTTGTCTTGGTCTTTGTTCTTTTGTTTGTTTGTTTTGTGTTTTGCCTTTTAATTTTCATCTGCATTTAACGTTTTCTATCCAGATGTTAAAGATCACATTTGTCTTCCTTTGGTATTCCACTCATTACATAGTTGAGGTCTGGATCCGAGGATATCACCCTAGTAATTGGTCTACCAAAACATCAAATTGTTCCCTTAGTATTTATACCAGTCTATCATGCAACATGGCTTCTGAAATTTGATGATAATCTACCACTTGTAATGAAGGTGCCTGAACACACAGGGGGATCAGCATCGCTTTCTGCATGGGAACCACTGGAACTTTCCTGAGCACCATAACCTCAAGGTTTGTCTAGGAAAATCTTGGGATAGAGATGCTATATCTACCTTAAAATCTGCCTACCTACATGTATTTATTTCCTTTTCCTTTGAGATTTGAGACAGAATTAAGTTCAGGCATGGCTATTGAGAAGACTAAGGCACATTTTCTTTCTCACACCCTCCTGGTAAGACAGAAGGGTGATTAGGGATATCCTTTCAAGGGCCCCCAATTAGCCTGGCTTCCTGAAGGCAAAGTTGGTACTGGGTATGAGAAGAATAGAAACTTTTGTCTCTAATCCCACTGCCCAACACCTGTATCTCTGTCATTTTCTTCTACTTCTTTATTCTTGAGAAAAATCTCACTAATTAGACATTATAGTTAACATTGAAGTTAGATTCATCGTTGATAGAAACATCTTAGTATGCTATGTATCCTGAGATGATACAGCTGTGAGATTCCTCTTTCTTTTGCGTACTTCTACACTTCTGTTTTTTTCCATGTGTGTTTCTCAGCTTCTGTTCTCTGGTGACTGCTCTGTCTCTCTTCATGGCCTCTACTTAGGATTGAAACAAATCTTTAGAAGTGGAAAAAAAAGAACAATTTTTAGCTTAAACAATTTTAATAAAACAATTCAGCTCAAATCTCAACCTCCCTTTTAATTAGCATTTAAAAGAAAGAGCACAGAAAGTCCAGGCCATCAAGTTTGTATTTCAGTATGAATCAACGGGCTCTTTGATAAGGGATACTAAGTGACCTGTGCAAATGTCAGGACGTTCATATCCCATTGACTCCAGAAACACTGTCAAGGTGAAGTTGTACTAGGTACAACTGACTGCTTCTCTAGAGACTTCCATTTCAAGTACTTTTGTATTTTTTTAGAGAAAAAGAATTGTCTGTCTCTCACATCATTCCTGCCTGAGTCCAAGAGAAAAAGTATCTCCAAAGTTTCAGGATGAAAATCTCAGTCATCAGACACTCTTTCATCAGACCCTGCTTCCGACCCACCTCCAATCCTTGCACATGGTCACTAGCAGCCTTCTGATGCTTGAACATACAGTAATAAGCTTCTCCAGTCTATCACCATCTACTCAGTTAATCTCAGGCTCCTAGGGCCAGTCTCCTGCTTTATCATGGCTCTCCTCCCTCTTCTGCTACAATCCAGGTCCTGGAGCAGTGTCTGCCTTCTAGTGCTATCAAATTTTATTTTATTTTTTATTTTTTGAGTCAGGGCCTTACTATTTACTCCTGAATAGATGGCCTAGAACTTGCTATGTAGATCAGGCTGAACCAAAACTCCCAGAGGTCCCCCTGCCTCTGCTTCCTAAGTGGTGGGAATAAAGAAAGATGTACTCTATTGTCTCTATCGTGACCATCTTAACATACTTTAGGCAGGTCCAAAGGAAACTCCAACTCACCAAACTCCAAAAAGCAATGCATGTATCTAGAACTGACAGTCTTGGCTCAGCTCAAGCTGGACTATAGGAGGATTGCTAAAAGCTTAGAGTTAACATTTCTCAGGAACCTGCAAAATGGGTTTCTGCTACACACACATGTACACACACACACAGCTGTTATGTATTTCGAAGTCCACACGAATCTCCTGGTTCTTCTCACCTCTCCTACAGTAAAGATCTTCCCTCAACTCGGGAACATCCATTTCTATGGTTTCTTTACAGACTTCTTCCTCACAACCTTTTCCCTCTCAAGACATAACTATTAATTCCTTTCATAATCTTTAAAAAATGACCTGAACATTTGGTTTAAAGAAACAAAAGGTCCTGGTAATCCCCAGGCCACTTGTAATTTGGAGGAGACTCAGTTTTGCTGTATTTGCTAAAATGACAGCCAATGCCTCCAAGTTATAGTTCACTGTATGTGCAATTATAACCCTTATGCTGTTTACCGTCAGTACCTCTATGGGCTTCTGTTTTCCCATCAGCCTTCATCCATTCACAGGTTTTTAATTTTGCTCCTGTTGCCCTCTGATCATGTTGTGGCCTCCAGTTCCTTGACTTCTGTCCCCCAAGGCCATTGGAGACCCAGCCTGTCTCTCTTCTCTCTCTGGCTAGGATAGCAGCTCCAGTCTTTTAGCTGGGACTTGGCCCCACCTGTCCTGTTCTCTTGACTGCGTGTCATAGCTATTCCTGAGCTTTGCAGAAGCCTTTTCATGTCCCTACCTCAATTCTCCAAACAGCTCTTTCACAGCTCCATTCTTTGTCTCAAATTTCTCACCCCACCGTCAGCCTTCCCACTTCTGGAAATAGAGGCTCTTCTGCGAAGGTATGTTCACTGGTGAGTTCTTAAACCATCCTAAATTAAACCACTTTATACTACAAGGGATCCCTAAGTTGTGCTTTCAACTCCAGCTTGGTTTCTTCTCTGATATTTGGGATCCTGAACTCAACTCTTTGACAAATAGTCTCTGTGAGCATATCACGGTCCCTCTTCCCAAATCTGCAATGGAAAGTAAGCTTCACCTTGTATTCAAAGATCAACTACACTAGAAGAAAAGGTGGATTATATAAAGAGTACTGAGAAGTAGGATTAATAGGACTGAAAGGTCAGATGGCTATTAGGGAGAGTGAGGCATAGGATACTGTGCAAGACTGTGCCTGGGGATCTGGGATTCAGACGTTTCATAAGACATGGAGAAATAAAAAATAACAGTTTCGGGAGTTTTTTAAAATAGGGTTGTTTTGGACAAATAGGTAGGTAAGTGGTTCTAAATCAAATAAAAATACAAAGTAACAAAAAGACCAAAACCTAATGGTACAGTTAACAACTCCAACTAATAGACTTGGAGTTACTGGACTGAAAATCCTGTCCAGATAGTTGATTCACTACCAAAAGTCCAAGAGTAAAAGCCTCAGGAAGATGAAGTGCTCCTTGCCCCAGTCAATACACCAAACAGTTCTATCATCTCAAAATGTTCTGTGACTCTGTAGTCACTCCAGTCTTTGCCATGGCTTCGCTATAGCTCTGCTTTCTCTAGTTTCAGATCAGCTTTCTCTAGTTTCTATTTTGTGGCTATGATACCACAGATGTTTATTCTATGGCCGTCATTAATACTTTTGTAATCGTACATTCTGCTATATATTCAAGCTATCATTTTTTAAATACTCAGTAGTCTTTGATTGCATACGAGTCTGCTCATTCATGTTATATATATAGATTGCTATCATCTACTTACTAAATAGAAAAATTTCGCGTCCATGTGGGAACATAGGTTCTATTTTGTAAAAGATTACCAAAATGTTTTCTAAAGTAGGTGCAACTTCCAAAATTCCGACTAGGACAATATAAGATTCCAGTTGCGGAAGCATAATTGTTTGATTTCTAACAGTCTCATCCCAGAGAGTATAAGTGACTTCTCATTAAAATGCTAACATATTTTTCTTCTTACTGAATGACTCTATTTTTTCTGAAGTTTATTTTCTAATAATTTTTAAATTAGCTTGCTATTGATATCCTAAGATAGATTGAGAAGTATGACTCGCCTTTTATTTTCCTAAAGGGTTTGTATAAGTTTAGTCATAGGTCATTTTAAATTGTTTGTTTGAACTCACAATATAATCATTGCTAACTGGATTTTTCTTTGTGGGAAGAAATTAATAAAAACATCAACTTGTGTTCAGGTATGTATAGGAGTGCTTTTATGTCACTATCTAAGAAATTAGGCATTTTGTGTAAGTTGTCAAATTCATAGACAGATGATAATTTTTTCGTTTATATCTTGGAGCTTAAATCTGAGACCTTGTAGATTCGAGGGAGCCACTCTGTCATTGAGCCACATCTTCAACTATTATAGAATATTTTTAGCAATCTATTAACCTCCTGATAAATGCTTTTTTGAAAATGCTTTAAAATTCACCAAGATTGGAAAAGAAAAAGTAAAAGCTATGAAACTCATAAGAATGAGTGAAATGATTCTTTCGTGGAGACTATAAGTGGTTTATTACAGAGACTGAAAACATCAGAAAGGCTTCACAAAGAAATTCTGTAGGTAAGAACACAATTTAAATTGTTACAGAGAATTTCAACAGTGACTCAGCCAAGTAGAATCATCTACTTGGTAGCACTGATGACAGGTAGCATTGAAAACAAGTAAAACATCAAACTAAAAACCAGGAAACAAAAGTAAGAGGTAATAATTAAAAAAAAGAGGGTTTTTTCTTTTGTTTTCCCAAAACTGATAGAAATCAATTGCAGGGAATCAACTAAGTAAATGCATATATCAATTATGACTATCTCAGAGGAGCACAGACAGAACGCAACAAGAATCCATTTAAAGAAACAATGCCAGAAGAGCCCCAGAGCTGGAGAGAGTGGGCTGTGGTGGGATTCAGGTGTCAGCTGATAACATCCAAGGATGCTTACCCAGGGTCCCGGGCCCCTGAAGGGGGCGTGGCCAACTCCATTGATAAGGGGCTGCTGGGACCCTAGAAAGCCTGTTTGCCTGGTTCCTGGCTGCTGGAGAGACTGGTTTGGAATCCATCATCCATCGCTCCAGACTCCAGTCCCTGTTCAGGCTCCACTATAAGCTGTTACCTGTATTGTGAGTGTTGGTTTATATTTTAATAAATATTAATCTTGGACTGGTGCCTTGTAAGTAAAACTCTGCCTATATCTGGCGCCCAATGTCCCTGGGCCTGTGCCCACGGGCATAGGAGGTCCATTTTTGTTTTGAACACTGTTGGAGTCAGTGGCCCCGTCTCCTTGGAGCGCGGGTGAAGCTTAGAGATTACCGCTGCTCAGCCCAACAACCAGGCTTGGAACAGGCGGGTCAAGTTTAGAGTGTGGGTTGCCTTTGGACCACGCAAGACCTGGCCCACTCTTTGGCGCCATGGTGATTCTGCCCAGCGGTTCCCGGGGTTACTGATCTCAAGTTTAAAGTGTGGCCCCGGTGCCTGACTGTGTGGGTGGCTTCGCCCATCTAGCCCCAGTAGCCAAGCGCACCCTTCCCCCCTCCAGCCAGCCCACGTGGTTGCTGATTGTGACTTGGGCAACTGCAAATTACTCAGGCAAGTGAACAAAGGAAACAAAAACCCTTCTATTTTGTGATTGACATCCTGTATTAATTTGTGAGAATTTGTTTTTTCCAAGGATTGTATTCTGCCTGCTGGGGCCCTTCAAAACCATGTAGGGTCTGTAGGTAGCCTCCTGCTGCTGAGAGTCTCTGCATCTGCCATATAGTGGGCAGGGCATCGAACACTACTGTGACACCTGTGGACTAAATGTCATCACACCTGAATTGAGGTAATGGCTGATAATTATTCTATTGATGACTTCAGGTCATATTTTTCCATGGTGACTGACAAATTTTTAAATGAATATCTTGAAGGCTTCAATACCCCAGTTCTACTATTTTTTTGCTGGTTTCTCTATTTTGTGTTTCAAAATAAGAGAATGATGAAAGAGGTGACAAATGGAAATCAACAATTTCTGTCCAGATTATGTGTTATGGAAATATCAAATGCTACGGTGGCAGATGAGGTTAAAGAGGTGAAAAATGGAAATCAACAATTCCTGTCCAGAATATATGACATGAAAATATCAAACACAAAAATAGTAGATGAGGTTAAACAGGTAAAAAATGTAAATCAACAGTTGCTGTCCAAGATATATGACGTGGAACTTTCAAACACTAAAATGGCAGATAAGATTGATACTCTGGAAATTGGTTACAACAAGCTTTTGCATAAGGCTTCCTCTTTAGATATGGATAACTGTACAAGAAAAATGTAGGCTCTATGTAAGTAATGAAAACAAGAAACTTGTTGACTACATTAATGATGAGAACAAGAAAATTATTAATTATGTTAATGATGTGGTTCGAAAAATTGCTGGCTTTGGAAGGACTGCTTCATCAGGAAAATCAAGCTGTAGAAAAATCAATAGTATCTAAACTTCAAGAATGGGAACCTGTAGTATCCAAAATCCAAGAATGGGAGGACTGTATTGCAATACTGGAAAAGGGTAGTGATGCATCTTATGCTCAGAACAGTTCAGGTCAACCCCCAATGGGATATTATGGTACTGGAGATACTCTACCTAAGGTGGTAAACATGACAGAGCTACCTTCTTCCCCACCACTATTGTTCCCGGCTACTATTCAGACAAAGAAGGCACCTGGGGGATCCTCAGAATATGTAGAGTATAGTTATGAGCCAGTACATATGAGAGACATCAAGGATTTTAAAGAGGCAATATCAATGTATGGTATTCACTCTATTTATGTAAAGCAGTATTTGAATTCATGGTCACCAAAAAACTGAATTCTCCCAATTGATTGGATGCAGCTAACAGCTGCTGTCTTGGACCAAACTCAGAATTTGCAGTGGAGAAGCTGGTTTAGAGAGGAGGCCAGGACCTTAAAACAACAAGGAAAAATTAGGGGGTTCTTTGCTTCTCAGGACCAAATCCTTGGTGAAGGCATGTTTGCTGATGTGAAGGCTCAAACTACTTATGGCAAGCATACTTTATTACTATGCCGTACTGCTGCACTGAATGCTTGGGAAAAGATTTTGGGCCCAGGTCAAAAAATTGAGCCTTATACTAAGGTCAAACAAGGCTTAAAAGAGCCTTATACCGACTTTCTACAGAGGCTTACCACAGCTGTACATAGAGCAATATCAGATCCAGAAGTTAGGAAGCAATTAATACTTTCTCTGGCCTTTGATCATGCTAATCTGGAATGTAGAAGAATGCTTATGCCTTTAATGATCAGAGCTGAACCTATAGAAGAATGGATTCAATACACAATCAATGCTGAATCTCTCCATTGTAATGAGGAGAATTGGGTAGGCCAAGCCGTTGCTAATGTTAGGGTGAGGAACCAAGGCATCACTTGTTTCAACTGTGGTAAACAAGGCCATATAAGACGGAATTGTACACTAGGTACTCTTTGAGATAATGACCGATCTAGGATTAATTCGAACAGAAAGCCATTGCCTTCTGGATTATACAGAAGGTGTGGCAAGAGACAGCATTGGACCAATGAATGTAGATCTACCAGGGATAAAGAAAGCAATCCTTTACCATTGGGAAATGCCTTTCGGGGCTTTCCCTGGGAAGCCCCCAAAAATCAGACTCTAAATTCAAGGACGGTAAGATCATATCCAGTCAGAGTAGAAGACCAGCATTCTCAGGATGAATAGAGCATCCAATATCTGATCTAAAAGATCATACAGTATTAGATAATAACATACATTCAGAAGAAAAATCAGAAGTTCCAAAAAGAATCACAAACCAAATATTTTGGCAGACTTCAATAAATGAACAAAGACCAAAATTGCAAAATATGGATAGATAATATTTATATCCAGGGTTTAGTCGACATGGGGGCTGATGTTTAAATCATAACCCCACAATCATGGCATCCAAGATGGCCTTTACGGACAGTAGATATCTAATTTCTGGGTATTGGAACAATATCTCAGGTGAAACAGAGTGTGAGATGGCTTGAATGCATAGGACCAGAAGGTCAGAAAGGACGGTTGAAGCCATATATGGCTGACATAGCAGTGAATCTGTGGGGTCGTGACCTTCTAATGCAGTGGAATACCTAGATTAAAATCCCTCCCAGTTCCGATATCAACTGGAGACTCAATTATATTTCAAAAGGTGATGCTTTAAGGTGCTATGAAGAAAATTTACCAGCCATTCATGTTGTACAAAAGAATTGCCCAATAATCACAGAACCTAAAAGGACATTCACAGCACTGCCTTTGAAATGGTTAATAGAAAAGCCTATTTGGGTTTAACAATGGCCTTTGACGAGAGAAAAACTTCAGGCTTTGGAACAGTTGGTACAGGAGCAGTTACAGGCTCAGCATATCGAAGAATCAACCAGTCCATAGAATTCTCCTGTTTTTGTTGTCAAGAAAAAATCTGGAAAATGGAGGATGGTGACGGATCTAAGAACAATTAATAAAGTGATTCAACCTATGGGCTCTTTACAATCTGGTATTCCTCTGCCTTTTCTGTTACCTAAGGAATGGTCTATTATGGTTATTTATTTGAAGGAGGTTTTTGTTTTTTTTTTTTTTTTTTTTTTTTTTTTTTTTTTTTTTTTTTTTTTTTTTTTTTTTTTTTTTTACCATACCTTTACAGGAACAGGACAAAGAGAAATTTGCTTTCACAGTGCCTACTCTTAATAATTCAGGACCAGTTAAGAGGTACCAATGGAGAGTCCTTTCCCAAGGAATGTTAAATAGTCCCTCCTTATGCCAATATTTTGTACAACAACCACTAGAAATACTATGCAAGTGCTTTGTAATAATCATTTACCATTGATTATTGATAAATCATTTACCATTGATTATTGATTGATAATTACCATAAATTATTGATAAATGATATGTAAATATCATTTACCATTATATAGATGATATTTTGTTGGCAGACCCAAACACAAAAACATTAGAAACATTGTTTGAAGAATTAAAGAAAATATTGCCTGGTTGGGGATTACAAATTTCTCCAGAAAAAGTACAGAGGGAAGATTCTATCAATTATTTAGGATATAAAATAGGTTTATAAAATATTAGGCCACAAAAGGTAAAATTAAATAGAGATAAATTGAAGACTCTTAACGATTTTCAAAAGTTACTGGGAGATATTGCTCATATATGGCCCATGATTGGTATAAAAAACTATGAGCTAGTTAATTTGTTCAAGACTTTGGACGGTGACAAGGATTTAAATAGTCCAAGAGAATTATCTGATGAGGCCGAGAAAGAATTAGAGTTGGTGGAAAAGAAACTTCAAGAAGCAGTTGTAGATTGTGTGGATTCAGACCTAGATTTCATACTTGTTATTTTACCCTCTAGACAATCTCCAATAGGAATCTTAATGCAAAGAGAAAGCATTATATTAGAATGGATATTTCTTCTGCATAGGCCAAGCAAGAATATGAAGACATATATCAAAAAAAATTCTGATCTGATTTTTAAAGGTAAATTAAGACTTCGCCAATTGACTGGAAAGGACCCTGCAGAAATTGTTGTGCCTTTGATTAATGAAGAAATTGATCGATTACGGGCAGACAGTGAACCTTGGCAAAAGGCTTGTAGTGACTTTTTAGGAGAGATTAATAATAAATATCCTCAAAACAAGAGAATTAAATTCATAAAGGAAATTAATTGGATCTTTCCTCATGTGGTACAGAATAAACCCATTTCTGGAGCCCCTACATTTTATACTGATGCGAACAATTTAGGAAAGGCTGGCTACAAGTCTGAAAGCTTAATTAAAGTGGCTCAGAGCCCTTATAACTCTGTTCAGAAGCCAGAACTATATGCAACTATTATGGTGTTGTTGGATTTCACAGAGCCTCTCAACGTAATAATTGACTCTCAATATGAAGAAAGGGTTGTTTTACATATTGAAACTGCTGACTTCATTCCTGATGATACAGACTTGACTTTACTGTTCACACAACTACAAGATATCATCAGAGATAGGATACACCCTATGTACATAACACATATCATGGCGCACACGGGTCTCCCAGGCCCTCTAGTGCAGCGTAATGATGAAATAGATCGGTTACTGATAGGAAATGTGCTAGAGGCTACATAATTTCATGTTAACATGAGAAACATCATGTTAACAGCAAAGAACTAAAGAAGAGTTTTTCCATCACTTGGCATCAAGCAAATGAAATAGTAAGGAATTGTAACACTTGCTCTTTCTATAACCAACCGTCTTTACCTGCAGGAAGTAATACTAAGGGTACACAGAGAAGTGAGATCTGGCAAATGGATGTGTTTCACTTCCCAGAATTTGGAAAAATGAAATATGTACATCATACTATTGATACTTACTCTGAAATGCAATGGGCGACTGCCCTGCATTCTGAAAATGCTGATGCTGTACTTACTCACCTTTTGGAAGCCATGGCCATAATGGGAATTCCCATTCAGATTAAGACTGACAATGCTCCAGCTTACGTTTCCCGAAAAATGAAGCTGATTTTTGGATACTATAATATAAAGCATATTACGGGGATACCACACAATCCTACAGGACAGGCAGCTGTGGAGAGATCTCACCACACATTGAAAGAGATGCTTTATAAACAGAAGAAAGAAATGAGAAAACCCAGGGAAAGGTTGCACAGTGCCTTATTGACTTTAAATTTTCTTAACGCTGATGAAAAGGGAACATCAGCTGCTGAGAGACATTGGGTAATAGAGAAATCTTCCAAGATAAATCAACCCATCTACTTCAAAGATGAGTTGACTTCAGAGTGGAAGCTGGGGTATGTGCTTCAATGGGGTAGGGGTTTTGCTTTTGTTTCAACAAGGAAAGAAAAGATATGGGTATTGACAAAACTAATAAAAGTCTGCTTTGAAAAGGAGTCCCTTTCTGAGGAGGAGAAGTAATTGCTCATCCCTGATATGACAAATGGATACATGGTAAGGAAAACACATTTAACAAACCTGGGGCAGGGTCTCAATTTTGTCTTTACAGGAAAATGGATACAACTATTTTTACGACATTAACTAGACATTGAATAATTACTCACCTGCGATCGAGGAGAGATCGATGATGAAGGAATGTAAACGACTGACTATGAGACCAACTGATACACAAATGCACTACTGGGTAATTTCTCAATTCTTACTGCTTCGCATCTTGCATCTACACCTCAAAAAAAACAAAACAAAACAAACAAACAAACAAACAAAAAACATGGTCCTGATTTGACTATTAATAGGGCTGGATTTGGATTGGGAGCAAGTGGCTTTCTCCCTCTCTAAACCCAAGCATATTGGTAAATAAAATGTGAAGAATTCTATCTCATATCAGAAAAGCCACCTGGTGTGAGACAGAAGACAGAATGTTTAGGGACCAATATTATTGTGACTTCATCTTAAACCTTGTTTCCCTCTGTTTCTGTACCTTTCAAACATCCTGTCTGCATACAATCTCCTGAAGTCATAGAAGATATGAATATCTTATTTGAGTATCAATAATGCTTAAGTTTTCCATTGTAAATAACATTTCCTCCTATCAGCTATCTACAAAGAATCTGGAACCGAGATGGGGCCCCCACTGCAACAACTCCTACTAGTGAAACAAGAATAAAAGGGAGAGTATGAGAGAGAGAGAGAGTAAGAGACAGGTAGACAGACAGACAGAAGCAAAAATTGAAAAATCAAGAACCTGGTGCACACCAATCAATGATTGTTTTCAGAAAATAGATTATTCAAAAATGGCTGCAAGATAGCTCTCGATGATTATCCTTCAGATCACACTTCTAATTAGAATTCCAGATGGAGTTAACCACTATTGTGAGAATGGTTATAGATGTATATAGTCAGTCCATTAAGATCTAACCATTGTTTTAGCTTTTACAGGATTCCAAAGAGATGTCATTGCCCTTAAGTCAGCAGGAAGCAACCTTATGAAAGACTATGCCCCCTTTCATAATAAGTTTTGTGTTCTGAGGGTTGTGGGTAATTATTATTCTAATAGAATAGTTATAAGTTAAAATTGGGTGAAGGACAGAAATATAATATAACATCTAAGATCTCTTTTGAAGAAGAGAAAGGGGATAGATAGGAGAGATAAAGGTAGATTGTTCTACCTACCTATATACAATTCTAGCTGAATATATGGGCTAAGCTAAAGACAATTTGCACTGGCATAGATATTTGCATATTGATACAAACGTGAAATCATTTTACATGTTTAATTGTGATAATTTGCACATTGGCACAAAGTTTAATCTGAAATTGCTTTATATAACCAAAGCAACTTATACATCGATATAAATCTGAATCTGTAACTATTATGTAAAATTGAACTTTAATTGCTATATTTTATATATGCTTCTACCTCTGTTTAAAATATTTGCACATCATTGTCATGTACACTATGCAATTACTACCTTCATTTAACTATACTAGATATAATGTATGATTGCACTAGTTATGATATATGCACAAGATGTTTTATATACCTCTATTTAGATGATATATATGTATATACATGTCTAAAATGCTGTGGCCACTTTACTTGGTAATATACCCCTGGATGATGTTTGATAGTCATACTAAAAGTCATTGTTCAGAGATTATATACCCCTTATATAGGTATTCTAATTTTTAGTACAGGGTTTATTCCTTAAGATGATAAAAACTGCAGTCAACATTACTTAAGGTACCATATCCCAGTCATCTCAGATACAGGTTAGAATATCATAGATAGACAGGAATCTCCAACCACTTCATAGACCCAGAGAATATGATATTTAACATTTGAAATTCGACCACGAGAGACACGACGACTCCTGGTGTCACTGCTCCTTTCCTGAGATGGTGCTGAGTATCGAGGATACTCCTTTGGAGTTTGTCCTTTTGGCAGAGAATGGCCGGTTGAGTAAGGAACTGCCCTTACCTTGACTGCTGACAGTACACAAATGATGTCCAAGCTGGATGAACAAGTTGATAGATGGAGACTAAAGAAACCTACCTGGACAGGATAAGACAGTCCCTCCAAAATTGCCCTGCTTGTGAAAAGATCTGTCAGATACCATAGGCCTATAGCCAATATGATAGGTGCTCTAATGGCGCACAAAACCAGAGGTGATTGTCCAGGTAGCTGTGTTGCTGTCCTCTCCCAAATTTTGAGAGCCACTACTTCCATGTACTTCTGACTTTCAGGTGATACATCTTCCTTCTCAGGTCTTGAAGGGGTTGAAGAACAGGTATTTGAGGTTACTACCCTTTTATCCCTTAGAAAGGAACATTCAGGTGTTGAATTTTCACTTTTGAACCTTTTGAAGTAATTTATACACCCTACCATCTACCAATATTCTAGTAATATATGATGTACTTTATATATGTTAGGTTTTAGTTGTAATTGTACTTTAGCCTCTCCCAGATACTATCTCATCATAATTCCTATTGTACATAGTCTTAGTTTAGAACCTTCTTAGTTAGACAAAAGGGGGAGATGTGGTGGGATTCATGTGTCAGCTGATAAGATCCAAGGATGCTTGCTAACCCAGGGTCCCGGGCCCCTGAAGGGGGCATGGACAACCCCATTGATAAGGGGCTGCTGGGACCCTGGAAAGCCTGTTTGCCTGATTCCTGGCTGCTAGAGAGACTGGTTTGGAATCCATCGTCCATCGCTCCAGACTCCATTCCCTGTTCAGGCTCCACTATAAGATGTTACCTGTATCGTGAGTGTTGGTTTATATTTTAATAAATATTAATCTTGGACTGGTGCCTTGTAAGTAAAATTCTGCCTATAGTGGGCT
This sequence comes from Phyllotis vaccarum, assembly GCA_033318265.1. Classification (NCBI taxonomy): domain Eukaryota; kingdom Metazoa; phylum Chordata; class Mammalia; order Rodentia; family Cricetidae; genus Phyllotis; species Phyllotis vaccarum. The sequence goes on from JARWLC010000017.1 coordinate 24,815,068, forward strand.
AATAAGTTTAATGGGCTAGGAGGGAAAATTCTGTTAATTAAAATACTCTTGTTATCAAGTCTTCCTCCACAAATGAAGTTGAGATAAAGACTCTCAGACCAACAAAATCTGTGGACATTATTTCCATTAGACCCACATCACAAGCCATGGAAAGCGAGTTATTCAGCTTGAGCTGTAAGGATGCTAACAACACAGAAGCTTGTAGAAACATAGAACCCATTGTAAAGTAAAAATAAAATGTGATTCACAAGGCTCTAACAGTGTCAGAGGCATATCACAGCAAAATTTAAATGGCAATAGTATTCATTAGGATTAATATTTAATAAATACTATCTACTAATTGTATGTATAATAACCTGAGGATTGGCATCCAATATATGAAAGATATAAACTGTGACAAAAATCATATAAAATATGGATTGAAATATAGTGTAGATTCTTCACAAAGTCATTTAACTAAGCAGTTTAAAATAGTTTACACCTTGATACATTTATGTATTCCCTATATAGGACAAAAAGAGAACCTTGCATATCTGCAACATTAGGAAAAATGGAATAAATACATACCTACAAAAATACTTCAAGAAGCTTTTCTATCAGAAGAGGAAGAGAGAAGAAAGAGGCAACCAGTCCGAGAATATTTGAAAGAGGAGTAATAAGGTGTTATTTATCTGTATTTACCTTGAATGCAAGCAGAGGTAATTTGTTAGTAGAGAGACACAGTAAATCTTCTGGGATAGAAAATAAAGTGTGTTGCCTATAGAAGACTCACTTTATGGGATAATTATAGACTAAAAATAAAGGGATAAGAAAAGGCAAAGGCATTCCAAGCATATGGAGACCAGAAGATGGCATTTGTCTACATGTATGCCGTATCTATATTAAACTATACTTATGCCAGGCAAAAGACTTTCAGTCAAAAAATGTTACAAAGGACAGAGGAGGCCTAACAATACAGAGATAAGTTTGTAAAGGAGGTATAATTGTAAACATATGTGTACTCAACATCAGAGCACCTAAATGCATAAAGTAAATTTCAACAGAACCAGAGATAATAACAGTATAATAAGAGAAAAGGTCAACACCTCACTTTTAACAGTGGATAAAACAGAGATTTAAAACATCAATAAAAAACTAAGAATACTCAAACCATACTATATGCATAATGTCTGTAGTAAACATGTGGAGAGCACTCCATCCAATGACTATGAAAGGTTATTTTTGTAAAACAAGCATGATACCTTCAGGAATAGAATATTTATTGAACCACAACGATTTTTTAAATTTAAGAATACAGAAATCATATAAGTATATCTTATGTCCACAGTGATGTGAAACTAGATATCTCTATCAGCAAGTAAAGCAAAAAAGGCGTGTGGACAAAAGTAAAGAAATCAAAGTAGAAACTCAGGGGGCAGTGATGGGAGCTTCAGGCAGATGAAGACAGAAACAGAACAAATAGCAGTTCATGCAATGTGGTAAAACTGTCTAACAAGGAAGTTCAAGGCATCAATGCATATATTAAGACAACTTATTAATCAAATACACAGTCAAATTCTATGTCTTTCAGAATTAAAGAAATTACTAAAAGCTAAGGCCATGGCAATAAAGGAAGTTATAAAGAATATGCCCCAAAAGAATGAAATACAGACTGAAAAATACATAGAAGTGGTCAACAAACTGAGCTAGTTTTAAGAAATGGTTTGAATACGAATGCTCTCCCCCCATAAGCCATATATTTTAATGCTTGGTCTCCAGTTTGTGGAACTATTTTCAAAGGATTAGGAGGTGTGTTACTGGGAGTGGGCTTTGAAGTTCAATAGCCCACCCCCTCCCTCCCTCCCTACTGCTATTGATCAAATGTGAGCTCTCAGCTACTACTCCAGTGCTATGCCTTTCTGTCTGATGCTATGCTCCCTGCCATGATGGTCATGGACTCTACTACCTGGAATGGTGAGCCCCAAATTAAGTGCTTTCGTTTCTTTTATTAATTGCCTTGGTCATTGTGTCTTATCACAGCAACAAAAAAAAAAAAAACGTAACTAATACATTTTAAATATTTTAAATACTAAAATATTGGCAAACTTTAGCTAGACTAAGAAAAGTCTCTAAATGTAATAATAACTGGAAAGGAAAGGCAATTGATACGACAGAAAAACAAAGAATTGTCAGAGATACCTGTGAGTAATGTACTCAGCACACAGAATGACTGAGAGGAAATTGTCAGTTCTTAGATATATATGTCTGACTAGTGAGAAACAACAAAGTTGAAGAGAATAATAAAGTGTAAGAAGATGTATCAGTAGGGGAAAACTCCTTTTAAAGATTGGCGTAAGACCAGCCAATTTCACTGGTTAATTTTCCATAACTCTTATACCAGAATTAATGCCAATGCATCTCAAAGGGGTTAACTGTAAGTTTACTTCAGCAGGTCAACATTACTTTCATTTCAAAGTAAAACAGAAGTAACACAAAAAAGAACTTTAAAGGCAAAAGGACTTCCCAACAATGAACACAGATGTAGAAATTCTTAATAAAATACTATCAAATTAAATTCAACAGCACATGAAAAAGATCATGTACCACCATATAGCATGTCTTATGTTTGGGATGCAAGGATGGTTCAATACCCACAAATCAATTTAACTGATGCACCAGAAAGAATGAAGGATTGTATGGCCTTCTTAAATTTAGAAAAAAGCAAGCGATAAAATTCAAAATCCATTCATGAAAGGAATATATCAGTATATTTAGTGTAAAGGAAAAATACCAGACCATAATAAGGGTGGTGTAGAACAAGCCCACACCTAACATTATACTCAGGGGTGGATACCCAAAAGCCTTGATTGTAAGACCAGGGACAAGTGAAAGATGCTCACTTTGGGGCACTTCGGCTCTGTAAGAATGGAAGTCTTAATTAGAGCAGATTGCCTCTACGTATGTCTATTCTCTCCGAATACTCTAATTTTTGGCTTCTTACCTAGGGATGTGCTTAACTTCCTTTAGTTGTTATTTTGGTTATTCCTGATTGTTATTCTTACAACTTTGTCATCAGCTGTTTCCAGAAATACATATTTTTCCTTTTCTAATTTTTAAAATTTACTTCATAAATTTTATTTCTGATGCAGGACAAAGTCTTTCCATCGACAGAGCTAAGAGGCCCTGTTATTTAGAGGGAAGGAGTGAGAAAGGCACGTACTGGGAACTGGGAATATTTTGTAAGTCCCCAGATTTTTATCCCCTCCCCACTTTTCAGCTGAGGGTAATCATTCCTAACTATCATTGCCCTCAATCAATCGTTCCATTAACACACACACGCACACCTGTCACTATTAGCAAGCCTGACCACACCTTAAATATCAGGTAGGGTGTCTTTAGCCTGGACACTAAGTTATTAGTCACCAACGTGGAGTTGGGGGGAGCTATTATTGTCTGCACTGCCAGCTCCATCCCTGTGGTGTCCTGCAGCAAGCGTTTCCCTCCTCTTTGGGCAGCTGTGCACAGCCGACCACTGAGGCCCAGCTGAAACATGGATCACATGAAAGGAAGGGGGTTCCTCTGAGTCTGTGACACAGATGAGGGTTATTTTGGTATTTTGGTATCTACAGAATGGGGGCGGTGGTTGTTATAGATTACTAGGACATTCTTGGTTTCCAGCATTGCGTCTTTGACGTAAAGGACCCCCAAAAAGGAGAACAGTGGTGTTGGCACCAAGCAATGTGGACCGGACGGGTGAGGGGAGGGACAGGGCCACTCCGTAGAAAGCCATGAATATGAAGCACAGCAATCGAGAACAGAGAGCATGGCGGACACTGGATTGGGGGAGAGGAGCAGAGAGGGGAGGGGAGAGGATGGAAGGAGGGCCTGAGATAAGATTTCTATTCTCAGATTTAATTTTTAAGTGTGTTCTTGTTCTTCCTGCCTTTTTTATTACATATCATTTTTAAGGTATGAAAAAGTCTACTTAATCCTCCAAGGCGTTTTGTCAGCTTTTACGGTTTTCTTTAGATTTCTATGTGGTTTGGTAGGATTTTTAAAACTTAAAGTAATGTGTTAGTGTGTGTGTGTGTGTGTGTGTGTGTGTGTGTGTGTGTGTGTGTGTGTGTGTGCATGTTTTTGTGTGTATGTGTGTATAGTAAGCTTGGAATGGGTATGTAACATGGTGTATCTGTAGAGCTTGTCTGTCAAACAAATTTATTAAATGCTATCGGGTGAATTTAGCAAGTTAGAAGGTGGCAAAAATCAGACTCAGGTATTAAGGCTTGGCAGCAAGTGCCTTTATCTGCTGAGCCATTTTTCCCATCTTTGACTGAAAGAATTCTGGGAGACATGCTAAGTTTTCAGCCAAGTGGTTTACATGTATTAGACCAATTCTCAACTGAAGTATCTTCATTGTAGTTTTAAAGATATAATTAAAATCTAAGCTTAGGTTAATAGAATTTAAGAATATTTTCATGGGTGGACCTGGTCTAATCAATGATCCCTTTACTAAGAATACACATTTTCTAGGGATAAGGTTTGTGGAATGAGTGAGAACTGAATTCACCAAGGTTCACCATGCCCATGGGACTAGAAAGTGGCCATTGCATAAAGCTAGGACACAAGGGTGTAGTTGCCCAACCACAGGGGACTAAAGTGAGTTTTGAAGCTGGCCGTAGCATCACAGTGGTGTCATGGAGAAAGTGTTTGGTGCTCAGAAATTTTATGTTGAGAGCGTGGAGTTCTCATTTGGACACTTATTCTCTTCATATATCACCTTTATGAGACATGGATGCTTGTGTCTCCTCCTTCTAAAGTTGGTCTCACTGTTCTACTGGCCACATGGGAATGACACTGTATAGCTGTACTCATTCCTCAGTGCCTCTTCTGTCCTGTCCTGTCCTCAGAGCCGGGTTTTACAACAAGTATGTACAAGTCTTAAGCTTCCATTGTAGACTAAGGATCAATACTTCTCCAAGAAGATTCTAGGTTCTTGGTGTCAGAGTGAGCTGCTGAGGTCTCAGCCTTGTGGATCAGGCAACTACTGAGCTGCTGGCTTACACAGTAAGAGACAGCCACGGTGGGATTTGTTCAGCTGCTGAGGCACTGAGCCTCAAGAATGGGGCAATTATCAGGTTCCCAGTTTCAAAGGTTTGATTCACCTATTGTGGCAAATTTATTGTAATGAGACTTAATAAATTCCTTAGTGTTTACATATTTATCCCATTGAGTCTGAGATGGTCCCGTACATTTCTTTTCTTGAAGTAACTTTGTTGGTTTTTAAACGTCAAGCTTATATGCTTACAAAATGAACTAGAAACTCGTTTCTCTGTGGTGGGCGAGTCAGTGTAAATATTTGCATCTTTTTTTCCTGGAGTGGCTGGTAGGAGTTGTTATGGCCATCTGGGCTTGATGGTCACATTGCAGGAGGTTTGAATTTACAAGCTGGAATTCAGATGTTCTGTTTTTATTATATTTGGGTAGTTTGCATTTTTCTCTAAAACTGATGCATTTTATTGAAAATTTCAAATTAAAAACTTGTACTGATACTCTTTGGGTCTAAGGCTTATCTGACAATGTTTATTTTCCTCAATTTACAAGGGCAATTTCTCTGTCTTTTTTCTTTTGATCAGTCTTGTCAGGGATTATTTCATTAGTTTTTCAAAGACTCATTTTTGGTTTTGTTGATGCTATGTTGTATATGTGCTTTCCAATTCATCAATTTCTGGTTTTATATTCTCTTCTCCCTTTTATGCTCTGGAATAACAAGACCTTGTAGCCAGACTTTTGAATTGTATTATTGGTCCTTTGATCCAAAGCTTTTTATGGTCTAGTAGTCCACTTTAAGGCTATGCATTTACTTCTATTCATAGCCTTGGATGCACCCTCTGTGGTTCTGAAGCTACATTTGTTTATTGTTTTATGTGTGTCTGTGCCTGTGGATATTCACCATGGTACCTGTATGGAGGTCAGAGCTTTCTATCAGGTGGATTTGGGGATTGAACTTAGGTGTGTCAGACTTATTGGCAAGTGCCTTCACTCCCTAAGCCATCTTGATATTCTCTTGTAATTTTTTTCATATATCTATTATGTATACATTTTATATACATTTTCATTATCATTCAAATACACAAGATTTCCAGTTTCCATCAGGTTTCCCTTTTTGGTTTGCATTTTGTCTAAAACCCGGCTGACTGGCTGAGTTCTCTTTTATTATAGATTTCTAGTTTTAGATATCACAAGCCAAATGAATCTCCTCACGATTTGTGTTCTTTCTACATTGCTGATGATGACCCTCTGGTCAAGTTTGAGAAATACTTTTTTGTGCAATTGAAAGAAAAATGTATTTCACAGCAATTTGTCCATGTTATGTGCATGTGTTATGTACAAATCAATGAAAATGTTGATTAATCATGACATTCACATATAAAGGAAATTATAGCCAGATATAAAGAAAAGTGAAATTATGAAAATTGCAGTAGAATAGATGGAACTGAAATACGTTATTACAAACAAGTTATCCAAGACTCAGAATAATAAACACTACATGTTTTCTCTCAAATGAAGGTCTTACCATCTTCTAAATAAGTGTATCCAGGTGGAAGTAAATATGGGCAAAAGAGGTTGGGAGGGTACAGCAAGGAAGCAGGGTAGGGACATGAGGAGAGAGCCAAAGTGAAATATACCAAAATGAAATATGTATGAAACCTATTAATTTGTAAACTAATTAAAAACTTTCTCGAACATTTACTAATGATGATATTCAAATCTGATATGTGCCCTTCTGACTTATCATGGTCTGCTACTTCTACCATTTGAGAAAAACACACACAATTTCAATTACAATTGAGAATTTTATATTTATCCTTCAATTCTGTTAATGATTCCAAATTATTTGTGTTGGGGGCAGATTATATATGTATATTTAGACTTGCATGTTTCCCTCTTGTAGATCACCCTTCTCAGTTTGCAGAGCTGCCCTTTCCCTAAAAGTCTCTGGCTGTCCAATTCCTATCACGTGGGCTCAGGCATTTTTCAATTAAGAGCCATGTAGGCACTATCTGAAAAAAATCTATAGAAATAATTTGAACCTAGGATGGCATTCTTCTTTTTCACACATTTAGTTAGGCCTCAGAATCTGCTGTTGCTCTAAATAGAGTCAGAGTTCCATGATTTTTTTTTATAGATATACATATATATATATTTAGATATACATAGATATTTATGTGTATGTGGCACGTAAGCAGAAATACCCTTGTCTAAGGGCGATGAAGAGACCGACGTGAAGGGGGAAGAAAAACAAAGCAGGTAGGAAGGGGACTGGGACTATGTTTAACATATAATTTATACATGTGTGAAAACTTGAAAATGAATTTAAAAAATTTTTAAGATACTTTGGCATTTATCACAGTCATGCTAACTCTTTAGTTATTGTTAGTTTTCCTATGTGCTCACTGATGTGGAACCCCTAAGGAGATGTGCTCACAGGTTTCTTCATGGTACCTCAGGGCTCTGATTTTGTCTTCCTACCTACTGGTGGTGTGAGGTATTGCTAAGGGGAAAATGTCTCCATACTGTGATAATTTTTTTCTCTTTGAAAATTATTTCTTTTTTGATCACTTTACCAATAGTCTGCCTATGTGAAGTCTGATGAAAAAAAAAATCCCTTTTGTAGCCAACCTCTGCTATGCCTTCCTCTTTACTGGGCTTCAACTATGGCCTATGAAGGTTGGAACAAACCTCCAATGTGAATTCTGACAGCCAAAAAGCACATCGTTACATGACTTAACGTGCTTTCCTGAAAAAAATAAAAAAGAAATCAAATTTATTTTACTCTTAACTTTTTTTAAAAAAAATCTCATCAGGCTAACATTGTTCACTACTAAGTTTATTCCTGAGTTTCTAGTTTTAGAGTAGTTACTTTGGTTTATAATTAAATGGAAACATTGAAGTCCCACAGGTAGACAATTGTTAGTAATTCAGGATGCAGAACGTAGGTCTTGTCATAACATAAAGAGGATTTACAATGGGGCATAGGGCATAGAGCAGAAGACAGATATAAGAAAACTACTTTGAAATATATATATATGAAATGATGGTTTAAGTTGATTGGCATTTTGAAAGGATGTAGACTTACCTTGGAGACAAATCTCTGAGAATGTCAATGAGAGGTTTTCTAGATTAGATTAATTAAGAAGGGAAGACCTATCCCAGCTGCCAGACTGAATGGAAAAAGTGAAAGGTGGTGGCGTACCAGCATGCATTGCTCTCTGCTCCTTGACTACAGATAGTGTTGAGGGCAGCTGCCTGGAGCTCTTTCTGCAACAACTTTCCTGTCATGATTCCCTGACCCCAGAAGCAATGATCCAAAGCAAACCCTTTCTTTCTTGAGGTACTTCTGTCAAGTAGTTTGTTGTAGCAGCTAAACAGACGACTCACACCTTTGATTTTGTGTTTTATAAAATGTTTTCAGCTAATCTCTTTGGTCTTTTTCTTAGCCATCATAGCTAGCATGGCAATTTGCAACTCAGTTCACTGCTGTTCAGCTTTTCAGGGTTTTATGTTGCATGGAAACATACATTTAGAACAAACGTCTTGCCACTCAGTTTGATGACAAAGCTAAGAGCAAAAACCCTAGCTTTATCTCAGAGGGGATAAAGCAGAATTTATTCAATGAGTTTTCTTTGACCATTCATATGGATCTTCTCATGAATCCAGGCATAACACAGGTAAGAGGCCCGGATGGTTGACTCACCTACACAGGACATGTTCTATGTCCTCAGAGTCAGAGGAGTCCCAGAGTGGGAAGGAAACGTGTCTTTGTGTCTCTGGGAGGCCTGGGAACATGTGGTTGGCACACTTCCTATGCACCCTCACAGTGTGTTGGATCCTCAGGCCCTTTGTATCGTGTGACAGTGTCTGTTCAGAGCCTGTTCTCCTTCGCAGAGGGGGATGGGATGGCGATGGGGGAGCCAATTATGGCAGCTTCTTCACTGCAGTGTGCAGAGTGGCTGAGTTGTCATTCATTACGGCCTAATGTTTAGCTGCGGTATGCAAACCACCAATGCTGTGAGGAATCACAGCTGAGGAGGGAATGCCTGACAGAGGCAATAAAGCACCTTCTTCTTCAAGAGGCACCACCGCAGGGTCATAGAATTTGCATGCAGTACCAGTTGTGCTTGCCACTCAGGTTATTAATTATTATCCAAATCACCCCCCTTGTTACCTCCAAGCTCTCATTATGGCTGCAAATACAGGTATGTTCAACTCCCACCTCACTGCCCTCATATATTACGCCACCACTTTGTTATATAACTGCGGAGCCCAGAAGCCCATCAGAGGGACCTTAAACAAAATAAACACTCTGAAGAAGAGTGCTTTCTCTTTGTTTGGCTGAAGGGATAGTAGCAACGTAAAACACCTTCACACTCAAGTCTCACATCCATACTCATCAAGACCTTAGATCCTGGATTCCCTTCTGTCATTTTGCTACTATGCATTCACTCTGCAAAGGGCAGAACCAGTCAGGGACGCCTTTGGCCATCTTCCCAACCAGGCCCAGCTGTAGATGGCAGGAGTACCTCAGAAGGAAAAGGTTAACCTGATCATTGTTGTTTATCGAGGCCCATATAGAGCCTTTCACAAACCTCAGAGCTTTATGCCCTGCAGACTGACCCCATAACTCTGCCTGCTGGAGAAACATGCCTGCCCTTGCTTTGGAACTCTTCTCTTTTGTAAAATCACCAGCAATGCAGCCATAAACGATTTTCTGTGGAAGAGTGGGCTGTCTCCTTGCCCTCAGCCTCCCTCCCTCTCATTTTTACTCCCTCCCTCCCCTCTCCAGTGCTAAAGAAAAATCTCTATATGGTTAACCTGGTCCAGTCTCCAATGCCAGCTGATGTACCAATAAACCCAAACCCTTCCACACAGTTTTGAGTTTGTTATATTTTACTAGTAGCTTCAATAGTGATATTTACAGTTGACAATTGTATTAGATATATCATTTAGTTCAGTATTGGTGTTTCCATCAACATTGATACAATTATTAAATCATTTTAATAAATATATTTAATTAATGACAATTTATTAAAGGCTATCATCATGAGACGCTATGCCTTTATATTTATTATTTCACTCTTTCACACTAGACTATATAAACTGTATATATCTCTCAGTGTCCATTTTCTCTTCCTCTGTGTGTTATGCACATCAGTGTATAAGTGTGCATGTTTGTGTCCACATACTATACATACCATAACTTTCTGATGTAGAACTTTCCCAGCATATGCAGAGCTCTGGGGTCTTAGAATAGGGAGAAAGAGAGGGGTGAGATTAACTCTACAAAAAAAGAAAAAAAAAACCTTTGGTTCCATAAATATTTGTATGATTTACTCTGAATTTTGATAATATGCCAGCTCAATCTGGACCTTTCTACCAACTGACTTAATAAAGTACTGAACAAGTCTCCACTTTATTAGATCTGTCAAACTAGAGTCACCACTGACGAATGTTCGGAGTTCAGACGATTATATCTTATCCACGTGACATTTTTGTTTTCTGAATGCTCAGAATTAATTCTTTGGCTCATCTGTATGTTAAACCCAGAAGCATCAGATCTGGGATCTCTGTGCTCCACAACATCATGATTCTTTCACTTGTTCTAAAATACCCACCTTGAAGCTGGAAGCTAGCTTTGAAAACTCTTGGGCTTTGCCCTCTGCAACAGGGAAAGTAGCATCAAGAGAACGCCAACCATGGGTCACCAACCTAGTTCCATGATCTGCACACCTCTTTGCATGCAGGCATTATTCACTTATTACAACTGAAGACTGTAACACGAACAGCAATCTCCCCCCCCCCAAATAAAACACCACGAATGCTTTCCAAAGAGGCAGAGTAGAACTTCAGCTCCAGAGATCAACCACAAAGATTGAATTTTCATCACAGCCCATGTTTCTTCCCCAAGTGTTCCGCTTCACAGTCTGTTCTTGGGAAAGGCTCAGGCATCTCTATAAATTTCTCTTAGGGGATGTGCTGAACAGCTTTTTCCCCAGGTAACGAAAACATCAATGTCATCACAATATTGTCGCATCTGGTTTTTGATCCAGAAGCACATCACTCACCTTAATTGTCAGACATGGCTTTTGCTTGCTTCTAGAAATTAAAATCTTCACAAAAGCTCAGAAGTTTGCTTCACTTAATATACAGATTAAAATTAATGAAAACTGTAAAAAAAAAAAGTGACTTTAAAAATGGATTCATCCATGAAATAAGTATTCAACTTGTATGTGAGTCTACTTCTTTACCAGAACTTTTCAAGCATGCGCAAATCTCTTCTTCCGTCTTTCTTAGCAAGGGTTTTTCTATGGCCCTAAGCCAAGTGGAAGACATGGGGGGACCATGTGGCTATGGGTTCCTGCAGGATAGAATCTGTTAAATCCCAATCTTGGGCCCAGGAGTCAAAATAAAAGACCTTGACTTTTGGTGTGTGGAGAGGCAGTTGGGGCCATCAGAATATGGACTTGAACAAAGATTTTTCACTGTGCCATCTTCCAGCAATGAGGCCAGATTTGTTTTACTCTGACTATAGCTGAGTATCAGCACTGTTCAGAGAGCCTTTCAAACCACAGAGTAGTGAAGTGAGTGCATAACACAGTGGCCTGGTGAGGCAATTTAAGAAAACTCAGAAAAGCTGCTCTTTGTGACAAGTGACAACGAGATTCAGTTAGAATCCTTGGAAGCTTTCCAGAAAGTCAAGGGCTTCAAAAACAGCAAGAATAGAGATTGAACAATGGTTCTTGGTATGCTATACACTGAAAGCTGTGTGGTAGGTGGGAGAACTTAGGGATACCTGTGTCTCGTAAGGAAACAACAATTCTGTAACATCCATTTACAGTGTCAAAAATAGCATTTGATGGTTACACACCTCCTCTGTATAAGATAAACAGTGTATGAGAGAGTGCTCATCCCACTGATTGACATTTAGCAAGCATTTAATATGTGGCAACTTTTATCGAAATGTGTGATCTTCGCAGAATCACAGCAAATGAGAAAAGTGTGAGAAGCTTAAATGGGCCAATGCTATTTTGATTTCTAAAATGAAAGAAAAGAAATCAAACTTTAGAAGTCCTAAGATCGCAAGGTAGCCTTTACAGAGCTTGAGCAGATTGTGAAGTGGTATAAGTCATGACTAAGGTTCAACTGATTCTGGGCTCATTCATAAAGAGCAAATCATGCTGTCTCAGCCTTTTTCTTACTTAGACACACGACTAGACGGTTATATTAGGAAAATGAGGTTGATGTGGCTGCATTTACCAAGGCAGGTAACAAGCTTGTTCACGATACTCTGTGACCATGGAGAAATTTGAACTGGATGCAAGATAGTCAAATCAGAAAGTACACAGCTGTATTCAAAAGGAAACTAGTGGGTTATAGCAACTCAGAAGGTATCCTTTAATACTTAATAGGAAATATACTTGAGAAAAGTTCCCACTATATAGCCCATGAATCATATGTAAACCACTATATAGACCTTGAATTCATGATTCTCCTGCCTCAGCTTCTTAATGCTAGAAGTCTGAGGTATGTGCTATCACACTTGGCTCATTATTTTTTTTTTTTATAGAGTATATGTATGAAGTAAGTTTAAATGAAATATGCCATCGTATTTGTCCACATACTCTATCTTCAGGAGAGTTTTATACTTATGAAGTGTGGACCAGATTTGCTTTTTTCCGCTCTTCCTCTGCTGTTTTTCTTCATATTCTGGAAGAGATGCCAAACACAGTAGGGACAGTCATCCAAAAAGATCCATTTCTAAAATTCTGATTTTTACATAGAGGACATTTTCCCATGCATATATTTAGAACCCCATCGGTCCCCAAACAATGTTACAGGGAAATGAAACAGCTGATGATTGTAATTGCTGAAAGCACGATGCATTGACAAGGCTCAGCTATGACTTGTGAGAATCCATGACAAGTGTGCTGTTTGCCATCCCCTTTGCTGACATGCCTCATACATATTTGCTCAATATTTGAGGAGCACAAAGCAAGACTTAGAGCAGCACCAGAAGATCAACATTGTCGTCCTCTGCCTGTGTTCCACCCACTGATTTCTCATAAAACTCTTAGTCTGTTTGGAAGATGAACAGCCTTTTGGTTACCTGAATTATGCTTCCAAGAGGGCAATTTAGCCACCCCCTGTGGTGCTCTTCCTGACCTTTGCATAGCCCAACTGGTACTCCAAAGTGGTCTTACCACCTAGCTAGACGATTTTGCTCAGAAGCAGTTTGGCAGTCCCTTTCCGGTGATGTTTAGGACCTCACACTTTGGAACAGGTGGTTCTCACCCCTTCTAATGCTGTGGCCTTTTAATACGGTTCATGTTGTGAACCATACAATCATGTCACTGCTCCTTCCTAACTGTACTTTGCTACTGTTATGAATTGCAATATAAATATTTGCTGTGAAGGATCTATGGTATATTACCCACAGGAGAGTCATAACCCACAGGTTGAAAACCACTGGTTTTTAAGCATAAGAAAGAGAAGAAATCAGATCTGTGAACCAATAAGAATCCTGTATCACTCAGTAATCAGATAATTTATCATCCAGCCTAAAAATCCACTTGAAAGTAAAAGGTGGAATTATCTCTAAGTTGGTAGTGTAACAGACATCCCGTAGAAGTGTTTCAGATTGGCCAGGTGGCAAGCATCTTCTTTACAACTAGCCAGCTCCTACAGAGACTAAGAAAGGCTGTGGTTTCTGATGGCCCTTGAAAAACAAACCCAGAATGTGTTGGTTCTGTATGGTATCATATTTAGTTCCTGAAAACAGAAAAAAAAAACCCAAAAAAACGAAAAACAAAACAAAACAAATGAAAACCTCTACCATCCATCCTCCCCTGCCTTTAGAGGACTTACATCACACTCTAAACTCAGGCAATTCCTTTGTTCTTCCCTTAGGTCAGGACTAAGTTTAAGTTCCTGTTCCAGTCAGTCTCTGACAGGGCAGGGTCAAATGTCAGTCTCTGTATCTCATAACCTCCAGGACAAAGTCATATTCTGTTCTTCAGGAACTTTGTTCACCTGATTTAGGGCATGTAGACTCCAATCAAGCATATGGTTTGCTAGGGCTATGCATTGGTATCCAGTATATTCTGGACACTAATGGCTAAATGTTCATAGAGCATGCTCCACTTCACTTCGGAATTCACTTTTACACAATACCTGGGACTTTATTCTTGGCCTTGGGAGTCCTAGCCAAGGAAACTTTCCACTGTAACTTCCTGTTATGCTTTTAAAGCATGTTCTTATAAATTAGATCTCACATGTTTCCTTCACAGATGTCTGTGGTGACCTTAATTTTTGCATCAAACACCATTCTTTTGGCAGATCCTTCCAATCTCTCATTCTTTACTGTTAACAACATTCTGATTTAATTTGGGATGGTAGTCGTCCTGTTGAAAGAAAGATTCATGATCTTTAGACTTCCTTGGGAACTGAGATGCACACATAGCAGGGTGCCACCCAGTTATGTGGAAGTGGCAATTTCTGGGAAAGCTTTTAAAAAGGACACAATCGACATAAGCCTTTCACCTTCTGCTCTTCTGTCTTCTGCTGTCTCGAAAGCAGGCAGGGTGCATACAGGTGTAGCTGTCACCCTGAGATCATTAAGGATGGCAGAGCTGGATAGGAGATGCACAGTCCTCCTTGCCCCTCGAAACTTGCGACGCCTGGCAGTAGAATACTTTAGGTACAAGGCATTGAAGGTTTTGCCTAAGACTTACAATTAGGTTCTGTTTCTGATGGGCAGAGATTTCTGATAACCCAGGGTTTTTGTTTGGTTGATTTTTGCCTTACATATGAAGGGATTGAAGCAACTATGCTAGCCACACGCACTAGCATGAAAGGAATCCTTGCCTCCACTGTGTTCCCCAGCCCTCACAGGATACGGTTGGGAAATGGAACAAGAATTACAAGAAAGTAAAGCTACATTGTGCGCCACTAAGATCCCCTTATGTATTGAACCACAGTGTGCTCTGCTTTGTAGCCAGCTGTAGCCCAGTCTGCTTGTTCTTCCTGGAATCCTGATCAGTGAGTGAAGGAAGAGAAGAGAAACACTAGGATGAGCACGACCCACAGTCCAGAAGCACTGGATGGAGAAGAAGCCAGAGGAAGGTTTATCCTGGGATGGCCTAGGTATGGCAAGAGTTTTGATGTCCTCAGAGTGTACCTTAGTTACCATTTTATTGTTGTGAGGAGACATCATGACCAAGGCAACATATAAAAGGAAGCATTTCATTGGTGCTTGCTTAGCATTTCATAGGGTCAGCCCCTGGTTATCATGGCAGGGAGTGTGTGGTGGGCACCGTAGCTGACTGCTCACATGAGTCCCACATTTCAGGGAGAAAGAGACCCTGGACCCAGTCTGGACTTTTTAAACTCCCGAAGCTCACCTCTAGTGACACAACTAACAAGGCCTCAGCTCCTACTCCTTCCCAAACATTTTTCCTAACAAACATTCAAACACACGAGCTCTTACCAAATCACCACAGAATAGATCACTAACTTCTAGAATCAATGAATTTGTGAGAAGGGTGTTTTTTTTTTAAACCTTTGTTTCCCAGCCCAGACATATAAATGTATGTTAAATATGAGGGAATAAATACAACTGGTAGTGAAATAATCTTTTAAAGTAAAGTAGCAAGATAGTGTAAAAGGTTGAGCCAGCATTTTCAAAGTGCTCAGCTAACTTCCTACCTTCTTCCTAAAAGACTGTGCCTATGAAGTCGCTTGAGGATACATGAAATTTGTCTTTCTTTCATTGAGGATGGGGGTTGTAGTGTTTTAAATAAGAATAGCCCCTAAGCAGCTCATAGGTTTGGATATTTGGGCACAGTGGAAGCATTTGGGAAGGATTTGGGGTCTGACCTTGTTGGAGAAGGTGTGTCATTGGGGGTAGGCCAGACTCGTGCGATTCTCTGGGTATCCAGTCTCTACTTTTTGTTTGTGGATCAAGATGTGAGTCCTACATTCATGTTGCTGCTGTCTGCTGACTGCTGTTCCACTGTCCTGCCAGAAAGTTACCCTCTGAAGCCCAAAGCCCAATTAAACACTTTCCTTTACAGGTTGCTTTGGTGTTTACAGCAGAAGTAGACAGCAGCTAAAAACCAAACAGCAGGAGATGAATCCCAAGCACAGAATTATGGGGAATGTCTATTTGTAAGCCCATACTGTGGAAGTATAGGTGCAATTACGTGTCCCTGTGTGTACATCTATATATGGAAGGCAGAGCATGATCTCGGGAGTCATTCCTAGGGAGCTGTTATCCTTTTTTTTTCTTTTTTCCTTCTTTTCAATTTTTTCAACAGAACTCTTACTACCTTGAAACTCACTTTATAGGTTAGGCTGGCTGGTCAGGAAGACCCAGGGTTCTACCCATCTCTGTCTCTCCAGTGCTGGGATCACAAGTGTGTGCCACCAGGCCCAGTTTTTTTTTTTTTTTCTTTCTTAATGTGTATTTGGAGGATCACTCTTAGATACTTATTCTATTTATTTATGTATTTGTCTACTTTTTGCACATCTGAGTACAGTGTTTGTGTACTTTTGTGCAATTATTTAAGTCTGAGCAAGCATAGGGTCCAGAGGAAGATGTCAGATGTTTGGCTCTAGAGCTAGGTTGGTGGCCAGCAAGCCCCTGTAGTTCTCTCCTGTCTGCCCCCTACAGAGTCCTGGGGTTATGGGCATAAGAGACTACTCTCAACTTTGTATATGGATGCTGGGGATTTGAACTCAGGACTTCATGATTGGTCAGCAAGCACTTTATCCAGAGAGCCATTTATTTCCAAAGCTCCCTATCCTAGTTCAGACAAAGCAAGAATGCCTCTTACTAGTCAAGAGAGCTCTTTATTCATAATCTCTAAAAAAAAGACCCCCAGTAATCCAGAAAACCTGAAAAAGAATTCAGAAGGGCTGATATTTCAGGAGTGATGAGGTGGGACAAAATAAAATTTCTTCTGTTCTTCTAGCTGTGTCCATCTCCCCTTCCCAAGCATATGATGGGCCTTTGCTTGTTTCTGAGGGTACTTCTGTGTGTAGATTGAAAGGTGATGAAGTATGTTCCTTACATTGGTAAACCAATGAAGGAGATTTCAACTGTTCCTACTAATGGTAATAATGACAGTAATTGCAAATCTATGGTGATAATAATCATAGCTATGTTATATTAAGATACTATTATTAGACATTACTCATGGTTAATCATTACTTCACAAGGGGCAGGATAGGAGTGTGTACAGTGGGTGAGTTATAAAAGTGAGTGATGTCAAACAGTGTAAAGTAATGAAACCTGGTATGAAAGTGAAGCTAGCCTTATCCAGAACACTGATCACCTGGAACAGGGCATTGTTCTTAGGGAGCAGGAGGCTGATCATAGGGAGTGAAGTGGGGTGGGAGATGGCGGTTGGAAGAGTAGGGGGTGGGTGGGAGGGTGGTGGTGATCACCAGGGTGAAAGGGGCTGATAACTGCTTTGTTGTACTACATAGGTTGAGCCCAAGAATTCTGACATAGTGAATTCTAGTATTTCAAATGTTTCTAAAATTTTAGGAAAACAAAGAAGGAACAGAGGAGAGAAGGAAGCCTCTCCAATAGCTAAGCAGCTGACTCCATCCACACCACCCCAGGACAGTCATTTTCCAGGCTCCATACTATTCAGTTAGCAAAGTGGCTGCACAGAAAATGGTTGCTGAAGCCTTCCTGAGGACACTCCTACAATCCTCCCAAAGATCCACAGATCTCCCACAGATCCCGAAATGACCCTCCTACAATCCTTTCACAGATTCACAAATCCCTCCCCAGATCATGAAAATCCAACCGCAAACCTCCCATGATCCTCACAGATGCTCCTGCCGTCCTCTCCCCTCAAATGGTGGAAGGCTGAGGAAGGTACAGTGTGGTCTTTTGTCTTAGCTGGTGTGGGGTCTAAGGTTGAGAAGCATTGGAAGGATGAGAAAGACAGAGTTGTCCTAGGGCTATTCCAGAGAACATAAAAGGACTCCAGAAGAATGTTTCAGGACTAAACTCCATCCCTTTCCTACCCCCAACTCCCAGCCAGGGGCCTTCTGTAAACTTCCTTGGGGACTGAACTTCTGAGTTCAGGCTGAGACTGACTTGCAGGAATATAAACATCATGTGGTTCCCATGGGAATGACGCTTGTGTTGCTGCACTATTGTAATTTATTAATCGCAATTATTTCAAGATGAGAATGTAAGCTTGCTCTCTGGCCACACACACATGGTACACATAAAAGGCTTGAAAATATCAGAAGGGCAGATTTCTACACTGAAAACAGAGCTAGAGACTCCAGCTTGAATTGAGAAGAGTCAGGGCTGCAAGGTCATAACACAGCCCTAGGACTGGGGTTCTGTTTGTGTCTTTAGAACCTTTGTTATTTCAATAGCTGAAACCCAAGGTACCTGTGGGGTTAGCTTACTACAATGAAAAATACCCGCAGTTCAAAAAGATGTCCCTGAGTATCTTAATCACTGTCTTTTTTAAATCTTTGCGGGCAATACACCAGGGCAAGGGCCTGTGGGAACTGCACTGTAGCGAGAATTGGGGGTCGAGGGTGTGAGCCTTGTGTCTGCAGTGTCTGGGCTTCTTTGTTCCTCCCAGTATACTCCGAATGCAGATGCAAAGAGAATTTGGGACATTAGGAAGGTCTTAAAGAAAGGAGAATTATGGTCCCCAAGTTGACTTTCTTTGTTATCTTCCAGGGGAGTCAGGACTGCAGCTCTGAGGTACCATGAGAGGATAGACTAAGTAAATTGTCAAAGGGGAATACTCCTCGGCCATGCCCTTCTCCTACCCCAACACATCAGCAATGTTTATTAAGCGATGGCAAGTCTACCAGACCTCCTGAGGAGCCTTTCACATGAAGCTCTTTCCATACACCTAAGGAGTTTCATCAGTCTCAAGCTTGCCCTGATTTCCAGAGCAGCTGAGAGCAAAGACCCATCCTGTTCCACCTCCTCTCTCTAACCATCTCTCTCATTTCCTTCTCCTTCACTGGTGCTTTGAAACATGACAGGAGGGGGGAGGAAAAGGGCATGTTGTTTGCACAAAGCATTCCAGGTAAACATATGGAACATAGCAAAGCAGGAACAGGCCCCTTTCTCCAGTGTTCCTGGCTTAATGGGATAGATAGACTGTAGGAATAAAAACTGTTGCTGTGCACTTAACATGGACATGTTATAGTATTGATAGTATAAAAATGGCTTGCAAGCTTCATAATATACATGCCAATATTGCACCCATCTCACAGACAGTCATCTGTCTGTCTTTTTAATTATTAAATTGCATCTAGTGAGTGAGGACAGATTTATTTTGCCTTTCCCAAATGCATGCATGCCTGCATATTTCTCCCCACTCGTTTCTTTCTGGAAACAATCTTTAGACTGTGATTATCAACTTCTGCTGCTCAAGGAAAAGACCCATTGCTCTGTGTAGGAGGCAGAGTTGATATGAGTAACTAGCAATTTCAAGTAGAGTCACTGAATATGTGTCTTTCAAGTATTTTCTGTGCCGCAGTGTTCCTAAGTCATGCATGCTCCACATTCACTTTTCATCAGAAGGCCCCTAATCTGGGCCACACAGCTCCAAGTCCTGAAAGACACTGTCAGATGGGACAATAATACCATTTTTAAATCTCATGAAATTTATTGAGGCTTACAAATCACTTTTTGGCACTGGTTCAATATTTAAACCTTTCCATCGAACACATCATAAGGTTGTTTTTTATTTGGAGATGGAAGAGAGAAAATTATTTCTCTCTGCCATGAATGCTTCCAAACAGTTTTTTTGAATCTTGTTCTTTACTATAATATGTGCTTTTCAAAGATTTTGACACTTGGCTTTGTTCAGAGAAACGAGGAAGGTCATGAAAAACGGCTCTTTTATCCTTCGTGCGGCATCTTTGTGAGCTTAGCCGAATCAGATAGGAATGAAAGATTGGGCTGGTTTAATTCTCACTGGAAGGTCTATGGGAGACTGATCTGTGTGGAAGGTGCTTTCTGAAGCACAGTTCCTGTGATTTTTTTTAGGGAGCCCTATAGCTCCAGAGGTAGTGTTTTCAGGAATCTATGAAATGCCAGCCTGCCCAGAGTTTGCGTCTGCTTGATTTCTGTAGATGAGGCTTCCAGAATATTATATGTTACAACATGATGTTCAAGTGTGAATCATAAGTATGTGTATGTATGTGTGTGTGTGAAAAAGAGATAGATATATATAGAGAAAGACAGAGATAGAGACACACAGAGAGAATACAAATAAGTATTTTAATGTGAATGATTTGTGGAGGTAAAATCAGCTCTGGGTAGCTAAACATCACCTTGTTAGATTCAAATGAAATTGTATTGTATCCCCATTTAGGTGAGGAACACCAAAACAAGAAGTGACTTCTTTCATGAGAAAATAAAGCAGATAAATGTGTTTTCCAAATTAGTTTATGAAAGATCTTTTCTCCTATAAAAAGTTGAACTACCTGCACTGGAGTAAAGTTTTGAGTTCTGGAACTTTTTTTTTTTCCCCCACTAGAACATGATTCTATTTTCAGAATGAATAAGCCTCCTCTCTCACAGTCAAATGTGCTGTGGTGTTTTTCAAACTGCTTTCAGAAACATGAATTAAATTTCACTTACTTATTAAGGTGTGTACCTCAGTGGGGTGATGTATCTGCTGTGGTATATGACCATTGCCACAATCAACTTTAGAACATTTTCTTCCCCTCAGACAGTCCACAGTCTTTTAATATCATCTTCCAGCCTGATCCATTGGCAACCCCCAAATCCACTTTATACTGCTACAGCTTCGCCTCTTCCGAATATCCTCATATCAATGTAATACCATAATAAGCACTCTTGCGATTGACATATACTTTGCAGAATGTTTTCAAAGTTTGCCATGTTGTATGTGCAGGCTCCTTATTCTTTTACTGATGGATAACAGTTTATTTGTGTCAGTGAGCAGGCTAGTGGACTTGCTTTCAATGTTTGCCTGTTAGAAATAAAATTTGAATGAATATTCATGTACCATTTGGAGTGTAGGTTTGTATTTCACTCTCATAGACGTGTAACTTGAGGTAGAATCCGTGGTTGATTACCTTTGGGGTGGTCTTTGATGAGCTGCCAAAAGTTTTTCAGCATAGCTGCAGCACTTTCCACTTCTATCAGTACTATAGGGGATCTGAGTCCCCACACCCTCTCACTTGTCACATTGGTTTTTGATGCTAGGCATACTTCTGTGCATGCGGTAGCATCTCATTGTGGCTAGCATGTATATTTCTCAGATGCTAAGCACAGTTTTCATATGTTTATAGACTGAAGATTTGCTTTAGAGAAATAGCTACATAGATAACTTGACCATTTTAACTTGAGTTCTTTATTGTTTTATTATTAAGTCATAATAGTCCTTTGCATATTTTAGAAACAAACCCCTTTTCTAATATATGATTTGGCAATTTTGTGGGTTCTTTACGTTCCTTCTTGTGTCCTTCAGGACACAGAGCTTCTGCATTTCAATGCTGTGCCCTTTATCTCTTCTTTCCATTCTTTGCGTGTTCCTTTGAGGTCATGGCCCTTTACCTGACTCTTGAAAGGAATGCCATAATATTTGGATTCAGAAACTCCAAAGGAGAGCTTTCTTGATATCAGAAGGACTAAAGGTTGACAAAAGGTGATCTTCAGAATTATAACTTACTACTTCAGACATCTTAAGCATGCATCAAATTATAAGTTTTTGGTTAGGAAAGCATCTGATGACTGCTACTGCCTGTAGCCTTCCAGTATATGTGGAATGGATCTCTAAGACATGTTTAGGATTTCAGGCTATGCACTCATTACCAAGAGATATTGTATAGAGTGTGGCCACCAGGTGGTGACAGCAGCAGTGTTAACAAATAATCTCACTGAACTGTAAGAAATATGATTTATAAAATACTTAAAATATCTAACTAGTCTATTACACTTTCAAGAGTTACTTTTTCAAACTTTGTTAACAAAATAAAATTTCTAATAAGATCCATGCAAATATTAAGCATGTGAATTTTTAAGGTTCCCTGAACACTTATTGAATACTTTATAGAAATTATTTTTTAAAGAGATAGTTTTCAAACTTATTTGCTATTCTCTGATGGGCATGCTTACACAATATTGCTATTACTTAATTTTCTTTTGAATATGTATTTTATTTTCAAGTATGTGGACATATGTGAGTATGCGCACAGGAGTGTAGTGCCCATGGCAATGAGGGCATTGGATTCCTTGGAGCTAGAGTTCTAGAATATGGGGGGTTGTGAGCCACCCAGTGTGAATGTTGGGATCTAACCTGGGTCTGTAAAAGCAACAAGTGATCTTATCCACTGAGCCATCTCTCTGGCCCGTTAGTTTTCCAGAAGAAGCACTTGACCATTTTATTCAGTTCTTACAATGCTTTATCAATATACTGTTCATATCCTCAGCTAAAAGAATCTCTTTGTCCAGGGTCTCACAGAGTGACACACCAGAATTCAGGCTGCCTGATTCTAAAGACAATACACCTGCTTTTACTATTGTTCCATATTTGGAGGCTCTAAAACAGGTAATAAACAATTCTACTATACCAGGTTCCATGATTATTAATTCTCACCAATGTAGACACAGTTTGTACTTTCATTACTTCTAATTGTTATTCAGCATTGCTTAATACTATTTTCCCCCTCTCCAAATTGGTAAGGCTATTCCTCCCTCTCTTTATTCAATTACCACTTCTTTCTTCCCTTCTTTTTCTCCAGCTCCCCCCCCCCCCCCCGAAAGCTAGTGGCCCCTACAGGCTGGTTATGATTTGAAGGAACCAGTTTAGGACTTGCTAATAAAATTCTCTGTAGAAGTGAGTCAACAGCTTCCTGACCATTTCATTCTTCTCTGAGCCTAAGGAGACCTTTCCAGCACTTAGCATAATTGATGCCAACTGGGTGGCATGAGGAATTGCCCATACACCCATACAGTGGCATCCTGTACCTTGTTCTTCAACACCTCCTTGGTTCTACAAAATGCCTCCACTGTGGAAGGACGTAGGCATTGCTATTTTTGCTTTCTTCTCTTAATACCCAGCTACATAACTACATCTTGACTGTAGTTATTAATTCCAGTTTTTAATCTGAATTAGGATTGGACACTGAGTTCTTCTAACCTTCATATCCACAGCATTTAGAATCCCAAAGGCGAGAAGCACGAAGCCCTTAAAGGGATCTGCTATCAGAGCAGGCACCCCAACCCTTTAGGCCTCCTAGTTACTGTTTCTCCTGGGAACTCAAATCTTTTTCCTTCCTTTAAAAAAATTATCACCTGTACAGTACAGTTTCCCTTTCACTTAACATGGACGTTAAGCTGTCAGATGTGATGGACATCCCCTTCCAGTCCCCCTTCTTTTTATTCCTCCCTTCCTTCCAAACAACAGTAGAATGTTTCAGATCTCTATAATCTTATGAGCCACGTTTACCAATAGGTTCTCATCACCTTCTCTTACACGTCCTCTTGGTCTGCGTCTCTGAAAAGATCCATCTGATACAGGTCTGAGTAGCTATGCCAAGGTCTCCTTAGCAACAGTTTCTAAACTATCCAGTGCAGACTTTGTTGTTAACTCCAGAGGCACTCTGCCCACAACAGTATGCTTTTTGAAATGCATTGTCTTCTCAGATCCTCTTCTTCTGTCAGCCCAGTTTTCTGATCTACATGACCTTACCTTCATAATGTAGCTCTGAAAACCCAGGGCTTAGAAGCCACTTCCACAAAGCCTAATGGTAGAAGAGAGTGCTTGAGATTTGGCAACTCTTTGTTCCTCTGCATTTTGAACTAGCAGAGTGCCTAAGTCTCTACATGTTTGCTCTTCATCTTTCATAATGCACACCAGGCCAGTCTTCTGTAGCAGCCACTCTAGAGTTTTGAATAAGATCTTCCTGGGAATGGAATGGCTTCAACAGAGAATGGTTCTGCTGGAATCTCCAGCCACTGAGATGGAAGGGCAGGGGAGTTTTTTGGAGAGCAGATTGTGTTCTGAAGTTGTCCACATGGTTCCCTCAGAGATGGCTCCCTTCCCAGATTTTGAGCCCTGACCCCAGAAAGATTATATCACTGTGGTTTCTTCCTCTGTAATGGCGATCTAGAATGGCTTTAATGTGCTTTCCATGTGTGGAAACAATTATGTTCAAAAGATGTCCTAGTGAAGGGTGGATTTGGAAAACAGGAAGGGATGGAGTGGCAGAGATGAAATTTGTGCAGAGAAGAACCAAGTCAAAGCCGTAGTAAAATTCACTCCCTTGATCCATCACAGTCCTACCTGGTGCTCAGAGCTGCCTTCACTCTAACCGTTTTTAGGCTCCATCATCAGCCACATCTGAAAAGTTAGCATCTTTCTTTCTTTTCATATATTTTACTGGTATATATTAATCGTACCAAAGCAGTGGCTTCAAAGTTAAATGTATGTGTGTTTCATATTTATTTACTGATTGAGGGAAGGGGAAAAAACATGGGGCAGGTCATGACAGATGTCAGGACAACTTGCTGGAGTTGGTTCTTTCTTTCCCCTACGTGCTCAGTGATCAAACTTGGCTCTTGCGGTTTTTACCCTCTGACCAATCTCCCCAGCCTGCTTGTATCTTTTTTAGTTGTCACTTCTCCCATGTCCCGTGAACATTTATTGTTTTATAACAGATATATAGCCAGGCTCTGAGGATATCTACTGAAAAACTTGTCTCTGGGAAGTAAACTGGAATCCTATGGAAGAGCAGCATGTAGCCTGGGTTGCTGTGCCATCTCTCCAGCCCCCAAAATGTCTCTTTTTGAGCTGTCTTCTGACCACAGAAACAGAGATGGCTAACTGGGACAGTGAAAACTGCAGCCAGCCTTTCTTCTCTTTACTATGCTCTGTTCCAAACTCATCACCTTCAGCCACTCATTGAATGTTTACCCCAGTGTGCAGTTGGTACCAGCCACCTTTCAGTAGACATGGCTATCTATCATTGTCCCCATTTTTAAAATGAGAAGGGGAGGCTGAAGTTTAGAACAATTAAATAGCTTGCATAGGTCATGTATTTAATAAATATCCAAACTTGGCTTCATTCTTGGCTGTAGACTAACTGCACCCTGTAGCACTTTCTCTACTCTCCCAAGCTGCTATATTGAGGCTGAGACTCTGTATTGATGGACACCTCTAGAAGGTTCTAAGAGGAGCTAATTTCCAGTTCTTGAAAAATAAGTGGAGGTTGCTTAGGCAGGGTGGAAAGGACTATGTGCAACAAAGTAGGAGATTGCCAAAATACATACATACATACATACATACATACATACATAAAGGCAATGTCAGAACCTGAAATGTGAAAGACAGAGGGTGGAGCTTGGGTGCAAGGTATTATGGTTCTGGAAAAGCTTGTTGGGTCAGCAGGAGCCAGATGTTATAGAAGCTTCTGTCCAAGTTAGGAAATGTGGACTCTATCCTGAGCCCTGTGCAGATCTTCTAATGCTTTCCTTGATTGGCATGGAGTTAAAACCATGATCATGTGTGTATGTTTTCTGATAGGTCTATGGGAAATCTAATTGTTTCAAAAAAATCACGCCCTCCTTCTTCATGATTCTGCCCCCACATTCTGTATCTGTGACCCCTCACACACTGGCTTCTGTTGATTATTTACTTATTCACCATTTACTCCATACTATTTCTTGAACATCTATTGTTTTTAGTAATTGAGATAAGTGCTATTATAACAGATAGGTGAGTGAAAAGCATGGACTGTGCTAACCAGGGAAGGGTTTATTGGTAAGAAAGTTACAAACACATAAGATTTTAAAGCATGAGTTAAGATGCTGTGTAATGTATATATTTGAAGGGAAGAGGATGGATGGTAGAAACAAGTATTAATAAGTAAGAGCAGTTACATTGCTCTGGGTTCAAATCCCAGCTCTGCCTTATATTTGCTATGCTATGTGACATTAAGCCAGTTTCTGAGTTGCTCTGTGTCTTGGAATCATCATGTAATAACTGCAAATCTTAACATTAGCCACCTCATAAGGTTGTTATGAAGATAAACCGAGTGAACGGAAGTTAAAGTTACTTGCTCCAGTATGAAAACAGGAACCATGAAGTGACGATGTTCCCCAGTAGATGTCACTGCTACATAGCAAGTTAGGTGAGATAATATCTGTGTCTAGGTTGGCCACTTAACCATTTCTTCTGGAAGTTGATACATAAGTAGCTTTCTTCTCAAAATGCAAAACCCAAAAGAAGGTTAGTGGAGTGTGAGCTGTGCAGCAGTAAAGAAAACCCATCACTATTTCATCAAATTTTGTCACGTGTACTTCCAACATTCTCTATACTGGGCCTCTGGTAGAACCTGCTTTTTTTCTATGATTATAAACAAGCATGGATTGAGTTCCATCAGCCATGTTGGAGAGTACACATCCTTTGTGAGGAGGTATGCTGACAATGACTGGTGGAGACTCCAAAGGAGCTGAGGTGGGGAGGTCGGAAAGTGGAACAGGCACAGAACCTTGAGAGGTAGCAGCAGGTGACTTCGGAGAGGGGTGACTTTGTGACAGTGAGGGTTGAGATCATTGCTTTATTTTCTATGAGGCAGGAAATATCAAATGAAGTCGTTCAGGGTTTGATTGCTCAGGACCTCTAGGATTCTAAATGTAGGCACAGCTGTGGGTGAGATTTCTTTCTAGTTCTTGATTCTGACATGGCTAGGCTTCGAGGTAAAATTGATAAGCTAAAAGCACAGAGGTCATCGCAGACGCCTTTCCCTAGACTTCCACAGACAATTTCCTTTGGGCTTGGTTTTGTATTGCATGAAAGGATACAGAGATGAATAATTCATGGCTCATTTCTTCCAGCTGTTTACAGTCCAGGCTTTAGTGGGAGAGACAGGCATGTACAACTGTGGATGCAATTCAAGATTTTAAATAGTATTTTTAAAATGCTAACCAAGTTTTGAAGGAGAAGTTGAGGTGACATGTGGCCTTTGTATTGAAGGATGGGTAGAGTTTGTACTGTGGAGGGGAGCAAAACACTTCAGGTAGAAATATTAATATATATGCAACTTAACCAAAAACAAGGAGCCTTTGCCATGAGCTGAAGGTCTAGATGCTTGGGCAAGAGATGATATTCTATCTTGAGCTTTGGTGAGGTATACTGCAGCACTGAGACAGACTGGAACTTTTATTATCAGAATCAGAACATTTTTTATTTGCTACCACATTTCTACATTGTGGAGTCAATTGATTTTATAATTTCTACTTCCTAGCTAGGCATTGAATGCTAAGCTCAGAACTTTGCAAGGGAGAGTAGAGGAATGTCCTTTCCTTTTCTTACAATACTTGTATTAAATGTCTGGTGGTCTTCTCTTATCTGTTCTCTGCTGATACCATGATACCTATAAGATGTTCAAGGGCTTACCTCAGTTCTGACACCTATTACCTGAAGTTAGCATGGAACCAACACATAGAAGGCTTGATTTTGCAAGGGCCCCCACCTCCTGATCCAAGCACAGGAGCATTTCCAAGACACCAGGCTTCTGTTACTTTGGTTGCTAATCAGGAGACTCCCTTGTTTTGGTAAGTTACATCAATGACACACAGAAATCTGAACAATACTGTTTTTATATCTACCAATTGCTTATACATGCCATCATCAAAGATACAAACGGACATGAGTATAAGGGAAAACTAGAAAGGGCCCTGAGTATGGCAACTGCCTTGTCTCTGCTTGGGGTGTGCTCCTGGATACTTTTTATCAACCCAGAACTCTAGACAACTTGCTAGGGTTTTCAGGAGGTTTTATTGCACTGGCATCTTTGGGTGTTAGTGATTAGCTCAATTGTTTCTTTCTGTGGGGCTGAAAATTCCTGTGACTCTAGGGATGTAGTTGATTCCTTTGGCAACTAAACCTTTTCCAGCTATGTGGGGGTTTTCAGACGCTGGTCATCTCATTAACTCTCACTTCAGCAGGTTTCTTTGGAAGGGGATTCTTGGGTAAAAGACTCTTCCCTCACCCTTCATTATGTGCAAATTCTGGGGTCAAGAACTAGAAATGAAGACCAAATAAATGTGACTAAATAAATGTTTGCTTGTTTTTATCACCCCATAATATCACAAAGGGTAACTTGGAGCACATAGAAGAGTTTGCTGTGGCCCTTTTGAGGTATGTCCCTGGTTAAAGAGCAAACCATCAACCTCAGCATGTATTGACTAATAACATCAATGATGTCGATACCTGCTCACCGTTTTGAATACTATCAATCGAGAGCTGTGATAGATGCATTATGGATATGAACTCATCTAAGCCACATTGTAATCCTACAGGAAAGGCAAGATAGCATAAGGGTACACAGATAGAGCCAATACCACCTTTGACCAAGCTATCTTGGTTCACATTCCTGCTGTGTGAAAGTAGCCTAGCCCATCCCAGTGCTCAGTGCTTCCATACCTAAGATGGAAATCACCTCGCTTACCTTTGATGTCTGTACAAACTTCTGGGGAGGCAACTCAGGAGCTTAATTGGGAAGCAAGTTGCCTTTGGCCTGTAGAGCTTACACTTTTCAACCTTATTCTGTAGCCAGCTGGTACTATCCATCCTTCGTTGTGAATGAATCCAAGAAATTCAACAGGTACAAGCAATCAC
Source organism: Phyllotis vaccarum (assembly GCA_033318265.1). Classification (NCBI taxonomy): domain Eukaryota; kingdom Metazoa; phylum Chordata; class Mammalia; order Rodentia; family Cricetidae; genus Phyllotis; species Phyllotis vaccarum. Next base: position 24,843,759 of record JARWLC010000017.1, read on the forward strand.
CAGAAAGCTATTTGTTGTGATTGAAAAACACTCAAAGAAATGGAGTGCCTCATAGATGATTTAATATTTTAAAGGTGGTGCATGTGAATGAGTCGGCTTGGGGTATATGAGTGAGTTTACATTCCACATCAAGGTTTTACTTAAAGTTTACATTTTGTTTAAATTAGAAGTAAGATCAATGTAATATGGCTTAAACCTTTCTTAGAAATTTATAGCTTCTTTTAATAAACCCCATAAAAGACACTTTTAAACATATGCAGTGTTCTTAATGTAATGGTTCCATTCTCAAAATATATAGTATTTAGGTTGCATCTAAAATGCTGTAAAAGTATCACAAAGGCCGTAAAAATATTGTTAACGGGAAGAAATCTTTTAGAGGAATAAATATTTTCTTGGAAAGGGAAAACGCTCTAAACCTTTTAGGCAGGGAATGGCTTAGTTTTGAAAAAATAACAATTTGCTTTCTTTTTTTAAAATGTCCTTTCTTTGGTTCCACTCTAGCCAATTATTAGATTAAAGCAAGCTGTCGCTATGTGCCCTAGAAACTCAGACGGATTTGATGTTGTACCCTAAGTTTGTGAGGACAAGTTCCATTTAAAACTTTAATGAGGTCAAGAGAATAAAGAAAGAGGCTGGCTGCAGCTTTTGTGTTATTTTAGGACTGTATTTTAGAATTATGAGGTTTGAATAAAGCCATGAAAAGAATACAGGGTTTAGGGTTCCAAGTCGCTGCATGAGACATGTGTTACTATTAACTAGGTTTGTGACCCTGATTAAAAAAAAATAATCTCTCAAGTACTCTAAGGCTCAGTTACTTGGTTCTGGAAAATAGGGTTAAAAACACCCAGAAATACTATATGATCTTACTTGTATGCAGGGTATAATAAAGTTAATCTCTTAGAAACTGAGGGTAGAGTGGTAGCTACTAGAGACTGAGTAGAATAAAGGAGGGGAATGGGAAAAAGTTGGCCAAGGGGCATTAAATTATGGTTAAAAAAAAAAAGAGTGAGGAGCCCCGGGATTCTGTCACCAGCAGACATTTCTTAATGAAGATAATATCCAAAAATCTGATCCTGAGTGGTCAGCATAGAAAGCATGACCAATGTCTCTAGATGCTCCATTGTTCCCAATTTGAATACGATATAGTGTATAGTTGGGTCAAAACATACACAGAACCCCACAAATATGCACAATTTGATGATATATGTATCTGTTAAAATAAATTAAAAATACAGAATGTCTTAGTTAGGGTTTCTATTGTTATGAAGAGACACCACAGCTACAGCAGCTCTTATAAAGGAAAGCATTTAATTGAGATAGCAACATGTTACTATATGTTGATATACAAACAATAGGAAGTAGACTGAGCATCACACTGAGCGAAGCTTGAGCAAAAGAGACCTCAAAGCCTGGCCCCATAGTGACACACTACGTCCAACAAGACCACACCTATTTCAACAAAGCCACATCTCCTAATAGTGCCCCTTCCTTTGATGGCATTTTCCTTTTCAAACTGTCACACAGAAGAAAGAATCTTGGCTCTGCTTACTTTGCCAAGGCTGCTGTGGAGTATGTAAGATATTGCTTGGTGAAGAGTTTTTTTGAGCAAGAAAGCACACATGGACTTATTTAGTTGAAAAATATTTGCTGACCTCTTACTATATGGAGACATAAAATGCCTGTGATCCAGGATGGCCTTGCTGAAGTTCTTCCGATTATGCTTGCTATCCCTCCCACTTCCTTTTCTCTTCACTGTATTTTAACTGAGCTACTTTTGCATTTTCTGTACAAATGTGCCCCTTCTAGTCTTAAGAATGTTTACACTACTCTCTGGTGATTAGTTATGCACTCTATTACTTTGCTCCCTTTATTAGTCATGGTTCTCCTTAGAATATTTTCCACAAAGTGCAATTAACACGTGGATTAATATGTGTTTAGTAAATTCCAGGTCCAAGCTCTGCATATTGCAGATGAGCAAATAAAGGTATTCAGTAGGAACATACCCTGCCAAACTCAGTTTGAATTTGTCTCTTGAGAGACAGGAATAGAAGCCCTAGATACGTATGCAAGTATACATGAAGTGAAAAGGCCTCTTGTGCTGCCTACACACTGGACTGTCCCACATACACAAAGCCTACCCTAGTCTTCATGAATAGACAGCCTTGAAGTGAGATGTTCAACAAATGGAGGATTGAGGTAAAAACACTAAAACTTGATCAAAGAGAAATCTTTAACTCATTTAGTGTCTCTTTCTTACATCCTACTAAATATTATCAGTGTTTATCCCGTGGCTCTTAGTTAAAGTACATTGAAAAAAGTTAACCAATCTAACAGACTATAGTAAGTCTGGTGCTGACAACCATTAAGCCTCTAAGCTAATTTCTCTGAACTGTAAACATTTTTTCCTTTTCTTTTTCCTTTTTTTGAGACAAGGTCATAGAGAGCCTAGGCCGGTCTTGAATTGTCTAACCATATCGGGCTCCCAGGCCCAGATTTTCTAGCTTCTGCCTCCCAAGTGCAGGGATTCCAAGTGTACATTACCTACCTCATTCTTTTCTTCCTAACTTTATAACAGTTTTCAGTGACAAATCTCAGAGCAGTTAACAAATAGCCAAACAGAACCCTGAAACACGGAGGACAAAATAGCCCAAGATTAACTCCATTTTAAAGGGATGATGATGATACCTTGCAGGTCTCCTGACTGAGTCTCAATATGCAAATGAGGGGGAGGGGAAAACAAGATTCCTGGACTAAGTGGTTCTGGTGAGGCCATTTTAAACTCTCTGGCCTGTCTTCTGCTGCAGCATTCCAATGCCATCTTAGTCCTCACTATCCGGCCCTGGGCTTGAATCCTCACTTCCTTTTATGTGCCGCTCCCATGGAGTTGTTTAAAAATCCACACTGTATGCTTCAAATGAAGATAACAATGGATGTTCTGAGAATCAAAATTTCTAACACACGTAATGATCACACAATAGTGCTAACACATGGTGTCTGTTCAGTATGTTACTGATCATTACTTGCCTTAACAGAAACATGACTCACAAGTACCATGACATACACGCATATATACCATACATATACACATAGACATATGTCAATACATATATGAATTTATGGTATTTATTTCACACTTTAGTTAGCAATACATTTTCAGTCATCAAAGGAGTATCCTAGGATGCATTTTCTTCTCTTCTACTTCACTTATCATGGACATGATTTCCAGGCTGAAATTATTGACTAAGATCATCCATTTTTAGTTGAGGAAGATCTTTGTCTTATATGAAATCTCAATAATTTTTCTAAGAGGATTATCTTTTCTCCTTTGTTCTTTGACAAGCTGATTCTGGAATGTGTTTGTTAATTTTTGTTTTAGTGAAGGAGCTCCAACTCAGGATTTGTGTGTGCTAAGCAAATCCTTTCCCAGACTGAGATACAGCCCCGGCCTCTAATCTGGAATGATCTTCTTTAGTTTCTCTGATGATCCTTCATGTTTACATTTTTGTTTTAAATTCTCTTTAAAAGTTGCACCCACTTCAGCCTCATTGCTCCCGAAGAGCAATTTCTTCACAGCCAACTTAAAAATCAGAAATGCAGTCTGTATCTAATAAATGCCACCATTCCATGGGATTATAGATGCTTTCAGCCCCACCTAACATGTTCAGGATGCTTAAGCTTCCTCATGTGCTCTGTAATCTAGCCCTTGATGGTTTCTTTCCTACTGTTTTCATCCTTTCTTGTCAATGATCACAGACATGGTATCTCACGGAGGCAATTAATGTCTCCGTGTCTCATGTTGAGTGCAATCACTGATATAGCTGCCCATCATGAGCTGCCTTATCACCAGCATCACTACCAGATCTCATGAAAGTGTCACAGTTATTGCTTATACTGTGAGGATCAAGACCCAGGTAAGCTACTGATGCCTACATAGACCTCTGAGCCCAACTCTTAGAAATTCTATCACCCTCTGTATTGAAGTTCTTAAAGTAGTTCTGTTTAGTTATTTAAGGTACTGGACCTTCGGGGCTCTATTTATTTAAAAAACTTGATCCCTTTAATGTCAGTGGCTCTTTTCTATTAGAACTTGGGTATGAGCCCGGGGACCTGGCTGGTATAGACTCACAGAGATTATGTCAGAGCCTTCTTAGAAATCCCTCCCTTTAACTTTGGCCTATTTTTCTTGAAGCAAACTTATTTAGCTCCGCAACCCTATGACTTTAGACTCAAGCAGTTCTTAAAATACCCACCCTCTATATAAAACTTTTGTGAACATCTCACGGCAATTTTTCATTTGTTTATGCAAGCAGATACTTGTTTAGCAAGCCCTTGTTACAAATTCACATGCGTCAATGAGAGGAGTTGGCTAGTTGGAAAGCATAGGCAATTCTTATAGTGGGAACAATAGATCTGAAGCCCAGAGTTGAAATAGGAAGTGCTCTGAAGAGTGAAGCAAGGTCATGCATACCTAAAATAACTGAGAAGAACACTTTGACATGAATAGAATAGAATGAATAAAGAGGGGGAATTGTGGAGGATGAGGTTGGAAAGGTAGGCCAAGGCCAGTTCAAGAAGAACCTTATATATGTACTAAGAAATTTAGATTTGGGGGGAGATAGGGAGAAGAAAAAGAATATGACGTTGGGTGAGTAGGAATGTAGGAAGTTTTAGGAGGACCCGAGAGAGGGGACTGAATATAATCAAAATACACTGTACAAAAAATTTTAAAGCCAATTAAAAAGGCAATTTAGGTGAGCCTGAAAACTTTGATAAAGCAATGCAGTATTTTAAACAGGAGGATTAGATGTGTGCTTTAGAAAAGGCTGTAGGAGCGGTGCATAAAGTCAACCGGTTTAAGTCACAACAGGAGTCCATGTTCAAACACACTCGCTCATACAACTATGAGGAGAGATGGCTGGCTACTGTTGGGATTGAAATGTGTCAATCAGTGGGCATGGGAAGAAGTGGGCCGTTTGGATTTAGGGATAAATATCCCCAGAGTCTTAGGCCAGTGAAAAAGATTTTTGATGTCTTTAACCAGAGAAAGAAGAAAAAGAAATTTTGGGGTGGAGTATAGAGAGGTTTGGGTTTAGACTGACAAGTCAGGAAGATGTCAATAATACATAGTTTGTATGAACTTAAAACTTGGGTGTAGGGGGATTATGTTGTTCCATTGTAAATAATTGTCCCCTATGAGTTTAATAAAAAGCACTGATTGGCCAAAGGCAGACAGGAAGTGCGGGAGGGGCTACCAGACTAAGAAGACTCTAGGAACAGGCAGAACAGAGCAGAATGCCAGAGAGAAGCCAGAAGAAACAGAGGACAACTATGCTGCTGTGAGAAAAGGTACCGAGCCCCATGGCCGAACAGAATAAGAGTCATGGGTTAGATTAAGGGTAAAGAGTTAGCAAGTAATATGTCTGGGCCTTAGGCTGATCAGCCTAAAACTATCGTAAGCATCTGTGTGTCTCTGTGGGTCTGTGGGTCTGCGGGTTGAAACCTTGAGGCTAGGCCTGAAAGTCCAGGCCAGAAACCTCATATACACTTGGGGTGTGGGGGGAGAAACTTTATGTTAAAATGTTTATTTGCTATGCCAGATTTCAAGGCTTGCCTCAGCTTAGATGCCTATATATATTATTAGGGAGAAAAAAATGATTTGTTTGGGGCAGGAAATAATCGCTGTATTAACTAATGTGTGTTAGCTGTTTTCATGGGTCAGGTGTCTTGCCAACTCTTTGACACATTCACTCTGTGTCATGTTGGTCCTCATGTCATTCTTAAAGGCAAGACTTTAGTCAATTTTTATCACTGAAGAATGATGGCCCATGTAGTTATACCAGAGTCAGGCTAATCAGACCATGTAAACGAGTGCTCAAAGGCAGACATAAACCAATTCAGAAGGAAATGTTATTCAAATGACACTTTTCTGGGCCAGGCATACTTCACCTTGTATCCTGATTCTCTCACCCATTTGTTATGTGACCTTGCTGAAGGGATCAGACCTCACCAGTCCCTTTTTATTGTATATAAAATGGGTTTAAATAGGCCTACCTATCTCACAGAGTGGATGAAGTAACAAGAGACACAAATATAGAAAATAATTAGTATAACACCTTACACAATGGCTGCTTCATAAACAGTAATATAGTGGGGCATCTCCAGCATCAAGTTTTCCTCTCCACTTCTCCAAGTTTAGATATTTGTTGTTCATTTAACTTTTTTTTCTTTCGGAGTTCAGCTTTTAGAGCTTCTTAACTGGTAGAAAGTTTTTTTTTTTTTTTCTTGTCTTTTAATGCAGGTCAAATTTGTAGAAACACAGCTAGACATTTTAAAAGCTTATTTGGATAAAAAAAAAAATGAAATAGAAACCCCAACCCCAAATAAAACAGTGATGGTATGTATGTTTTTAACCACAGCACTTGGAAGGCAGAGGCAGGTGGATCTCTGTGAGTTTGAGGGTAGCCTGGTCTACAAAGCAAGTTCTAGGACAGGACAGTTAAAAAAAAAAAAAAAAAAAAAAAGCATACAGTGTCAAATAAGACAGTCAATCATGATGAAATAAATTCCTGCTGAAATCTGTCTCTGTGGAGCTGGAGGATTTGGATTGTGAAGGCACAGACTCCACACCACAAGGTACATGCCTGTCTATGTTTCTAGGGAGTTCCACAGCATATGAACGACCAGATTCATCACTTTCCTTGGGAAGATGGCTAAAATGAGACAGCTTAATAATCCAAAGAACCGGGATGTTCACTTTATTGGCAATTCTATTTCATTGTGAGAAAGTTTTTCTCAGTATGATACCTGTTGACCTTTTCTTCTATAATTAACAGTTCTTTTTTGTTTGAAGTTAACCCTTCTCCAGATATGCATTGCTTCCTTAGTATGTCAGTGCTGCATTTCAGTGGTTTAGCATCCATTCTAGGACATTTACAGCATCTCATTAACATTTTTCTTCTCCATGTTCGCTATGGGACTCCACTTAGAGATAAACATTTAACTGTTCCCCTGTGTTTCCTTCACTCCTGTCTGTCTGTCTCTCTCTGTCTGTCTGTCTGTCTCTCTCTGTCTGTCTGTCTCTCTGTCTGTCTGTCTCTCTGCCTGTCTACCTATCCATCCATCCACCCACCCACCCACCCACCTACCTATCTATTCTCCATCTTTACTTACATATTTTCATCTTATTTATTTATGTACTTGTTCAAGCAATCAACTTCTAGTGAGATTTATGCTAACAGGAAATAAACACTTCTCATCTATCCACAACGTCACCATTTTCAGTATTCTTAGCTCCTTTATGCACATTCATATTTTCATCTGGTGTCATTTCCCTTCTTGCATTTTTTTGTCATTGAGATCTTTTGGTCATGAATTCCCTGTTCTTTTTTTTTGTTTTTTTGTTTTGTTTTTTTTTTTTTGTTTGTTTTGTTTTGTTTTTTCACAAAAAACCTTTTATTTTACCTTAATTTTTAAAATCATTTTTACGTATAGTATCATCTTTACTTTCAAAAGATACTTTCTTTATTTTATTAATTTTTTAATTTAAAATATTTCCCCATATCTACCACTGCTCCCCTTCCCTTCCCTCCTCCTCGTCCTCTTTACCCCCTCCCCACCCCAGCTCACCATCCATTGCCCAGGGAGGGCAAAGGATCCTAAAGTGAGTCACATTGGTCTGGCATATCTACTTGAGGTAGGACCGAGCCCCTCCCCCCAGTATCAGGGCTGAGTAAGGTCTTCCTCTGTAGGGAATGGGCTCCTAGAGAAACCAGTTTATGCACCAGGAACCAACTCTGGTCCTACTGCAAGAGGCTCCACAAACTTCCACACCGTTCGACTGGCAACTATATTTAGAGGGTTTAGATCCATTTTAGGATGGTTCATCAGCTGTCATTTCAGAGTCTGTGAGCTCCCAGTAGCTCAGGTCAGCTGTGTCTTTGGGATCCTCATGATCCTGATCCCTTTGCTCTTATAATTCCTCCTCCTTCTCTTTGCCTGGACTGGGAGCTCGGCTTCTGCCTCCATCAGTTGCTGGATGAAGGTCTTATAATGGTAAATAGGGTAGTCATCCATTTGATTATATGGGAAGGCCTGTTAGACACCCTCTCCGCTATTGCTTGGAGTCCTAGCCAGGGCCGTCTTGTGGGGTCTTGGGTGTTTCCCGAGCACCACATTTCTCTCTAACCCCACAATGGCTCCCTCTATTAAGATATCCACTTCTTTGCTTTCCCTCTCTGTTGCTTCCCCCCACCCTTGCCCCAACACCATCCCGTTCTCTCATGTTACTTTCTCACCTCCCCTTGCTCCCCTCCCAGTATGATCTCAATTTATTCAGGACATCTTCTCTATTTCTCCTTCCCAGGGGGAATCCATGGATATCTCTCTTGATTTCCTCCCGTTTCCTAGCTGCGTCTGGGTTGTGGATTGTAACTTTATGTCTAAAATCCGCTTATGAGTGAGAACATGTCTGCCTTCCTGGGTCTGTTTAAGCTGGTGAATTTCTCTGTTCTCAGCTCCTGAAGGGCATTCTGTCATTGTCTGCCCCTTTCATTGCTATATAAAACAGCGTGTGGACACGGACTCACGTGCTCTGGGTGCATGCTCCTGAGGTGCTATTCTATTTTCCTTCTTCTATGACCTTACTTTCCTTTATTGTTTTGAAACATTTGTGTGAGGTTTGATATAGCAGTTTATGTATGTTTTTGAGTTCCTTTGGTTTGGGGCTGCATGTAATATGTTTCATTCAAATCGAGCCTCAGTCCTTCCCCTCCAATTCCTCCATCTCCGTGTTTATGCTTTTCTTCAAATTTATAAGAATTTTGGCTGTTACATCTTCAATATTCTTTGTCCATTTTTCTCTCTTTTACAAACTGTGATTCAGCTTGCACTTGGACCTTCCTTTAAGCTGTCCCAAATGATCTTTCCTTCTTCTCTGTTTCCTCTTCCTGCTCATCTACCTCTTTCACTTCCGCCTCTCTTCCTTTTCTAATACAATTCACATCTCTGAAAGTTTTATTTACACGCTTTTATACCTCCCACGTCTCTACTTAACTCTTTAAATGCACAGAATACAGTTATAATAGCTGTTTTAATTTCCCTTTTGCAAATTCAACATCTGTGTTAGTTATAGCTTGGCTTTGGTTGATTGGCTTCTCATTATAGGCAATATCTCCCTGTTCTGTTTATTGGATGTTATGCGTTGATAATGTGACTTGTTGGGTAGTGGTTGTCTTCATATTTTTATAGTTATTGAGCTTGCTGAGGCAAGGCCCTTGTGAGTGAATCCTCAGCACCCCATAATTCATGTGGTTACTAATCTGTCAGATATAATCCTCCGTTTCCAGGTTTGCACATAGTCTGCTGTTGTTATATTGTATTATTTCTGTTGATTCTTTCTCTTGTATCTGGTGGTTGCTTCACAGGCTGTGCTCTGATCAGTACATGAAAACCAAGTTGTTTTCTCTGTAATCCTCTTTAGCAGTTTGTCTCCTGAATTGGCAGCCCCCTTGCTCTACCTCATATTTTAGCTGTGTCTTCTGATACTAGGGTGTTCTCTAGGTTCTTCTTGATTTAGTATTCACCAGAGAGACAAACCTTATTTTTCTTAAATATACTTGCTTGTGTAATTATTGAAGCTTACAAATCCCAGTTTGTAGCAGATACAAAAATCCAGAAGCTAATGTCACAGTTTATCATCAAAGGTCATTTGTTTGCTGCATTCACACTTGATTAATATGATAATTTTTTAAATTGTCAACTTGTCGCAATCTAGGATCATCTGGAAAGAGTCTCAATGAGGCACTGTCTAGATTTACATTGGTCTGTTTGTATACCTATGACAAATTATCTTGATTAATTTAATTGAGATTGACACCTGCCCATGGTGGGTGTCAGCATTCCCTAAGAAAACACTGAACTTAGGAAGAGCACTAACTTGTATGTATTAATTCATTACTTTCTGCCCTTGACACTGTATGTACTATGAGTAGCTATTTCACATTCCTGCCATCTTGACTTCACCGCTACAATGGCATTGTGAGCTAAAATAAGCTCTGTCCCCACGAAGTTGATCTGACAAGGTATTTTATCAAACCAACAGTAAATGAAACTAAAGAGACTTGGGAAAGATCAGCCTTTTGCTCTCTTGAGGTTTTCCGCTGACTAGATAGAGATCATGCAGTGTGGAGGGCAATGTAGCTTATTCAGAATCTTCCAATAAAAATAAATTAACCCATCCCAAAACACCATAAAACACTCAATATTTAACTGAATATTTGAGTATTCTGGGTATTAGCTTGGTTGACACAAGATTAACCATCACACTTCCCTTCCATAGCAGTTTGGATATCCTCTTGAAGCCAGGAGAATTCCAGGAATGAGTTGATTGGCTTTTTAATATTCAAAGAGGAACCACGTATCTTTGTTGCTTGACATTCAGTGTTTTGTATCATAAGTATGTGTATGTGCCAGCATACATATATCTATCTATCATCTATCTGTCTGTCTATCTATCTATCTATCTATCTATCTATCTATCTATCTATCTATCTATCTATCTATCCATCTATCTATCTATCATCTTTCTGTCTGTTTCTTGGTTTTCTTTTGCTGTTTCAGTTAGAAACATGAATCCAGTCTCCTTTATTACATGCTGTCTCATTTGGACACAACAAAACATCTGTTATCATTTTGGTTAGTTTTCTATATATCGTTCTGTCTCCAAATTCTTTATTATTTTTCTCTGCAATATGCAATCTATTGTTTATCTCATCCAACTAATTAGTTTCAGGCATTGTAGTTGTTGTCTCTAGAATCCCAGATAGAGACTTTAAAGACATATTCCATGTGTTAAGCCTAGAGTTTCAACCTTTAATTTATTGAACATTTGAAAAGTTATAAAATTGTTTTAATCATTTACCTACTACCTAACATCTTCTGTATCAGATCTTGGTCACTTTCTGTTGGTTGAGTTTCTCTTTACTGTGAAACACATTTATCTATGTGCTGTGCTGGGTACTTTTGAAAGGGATGTTAAACACTTGGAATGTTATCTTTTGTGTGATTCATGTTACATTGTATTCCCAAAAGTATTTTTTGAACTTGTAAAGAATATATTACTTCAAATGAGTTAAATAGTTTGGGATTTTGCTTTCATTTTTTATTAAGTGGAGTCAAAGAAAGCTTGGTCTAATTTTGTTTCATTGCAGAAACTAATCCTCACGAGATCTTTGCCTCATGGCCCATTGATTATGAGGTTTTCTATTCTACATGGTTGGAACACACATTATTTTTGGCTCTCTGTGAGGGAAGTAATTAGTTCTTTTAACCTTGTCAGGTGATTGCATTCATGTCCTGCCAATTTCCTCACAAACAGTTACAGACAAATATAAAGCTAAGAACTTGAGAACTGGGTGGATTTCAGGTGCTTTGTCCTCCATGGGGCTCTCTCTACTTCTTAAACACTCTGCCCTGAGAATCCCAGTTGCTCTGGCATATCTGGACTCCAGCTTGATTTCTCAGAATGGAAAGACTGCCCTCTCTAAGTTCCATCTCCTATGTGGCTACCTGAGCAGTCTTTTTAGACAGTAATCTGGCAAATCATGCAATTTAGCTCCTTTGCTTCCTGTCTTTGACATTTCCCCACCATTGTTGTTTCATATGTAATGTTTTAAAATGAGTTCATAAATTTGGCACAGTATTTTGTCTCAGAGACAAGGATATCCAAATCATTAGAACATTTCCTAGATTGTTATCTTGGCTAGTATCTTAGTTAGTGTTTCTATTGCTGTGAGGAGACATCATTACCACAGCAACTTTTATAAAGGAAAACATTTAACTGGGGCTGGGTTACAGTTTCAGACGTTTAGTCCATTATTGTCGTAACAGCATGCAGGCAGACATGGTGCTGGAGAAGGAGCTGAGAGTTCTACAACTGAATCCACAGGCAACAGGAGGGGCCTGCCTTGAGCTTCTGAGACCTCAAAGTTCATCCCCAGTGACACATTTCCTCCAACAAGGCCACACCTCCTAATAGAACCATTTCCTATGATTCTACGGGGGCTATTTTTTATTCAAACTACCACCCAGAAAGACAGTGGATATGCAGAAAACCAAGTTTTAGTGAAACATAACAATATAAGCTGAAGTCAATTATTAAACAATGATCATAGACTGTAGGAAACTGTTTCTTGGAAGAAGAGAAAGTAGAATAAAAAATTTGTATTTATTTTCTATACTTTTGGATGAAGCATATGATTTATAAAAACCACCCAGTCTGCCTACTAAGTCAACTGTCAGCTGGGATGAAGCTCTGAACTCAAGTTTATATGCCTCATCTGTCTTTTTCAAACACTGGAAACCTAGTGACTGGGAAACTCCCGTGATGTCATACGGCTCTAATAGACATGCAGATGTAAAGGTATCCAGGCAATCACTCAGTTTCAGGCATTAGAAAAGAGAATTTGTATTAGTTTCTATAATAAGTGAGCATACTTTTGGTAATTATCAAAAAGTGAAATTTATTCTTTCAAAATCCCAGAGGCTAGAAATCCAAGTACCAGGAGGCCCACACTCCCCTAAGACTCCAGAGAGAGCTTTTCTTCCAGCTCCCAGTGTCCCTTTGTCCACAGCAGATAAAAGCTCACTGTTGCCTCGTTTTCACATGGCCTCTTCCTTGTGAGCTAGAAATCTCAAAATTCTTCACATGGCAGTAGCCTTAAAACTTCTACATGGCCAGTCCTTCATCTCCATACCCTTCTCTGCTCTCCAAAATGACCCTCTCTTCCATACAGTTAAAAACTCTAACTAAAGAAGACTTTGGGGTTCTAGTTAACGGTATAGTTCTGCATCTATGCAACTCAGCACAATGCTGACTCCATAATTCAATAACTTTGTGAACCTGAGGAGGCTTCAGCACATTCTAGTCTCCATTTCTTTTCCGGAAAGTGCAAACAACAGTGTCCTTACCCCGCATGTTCATTCTGAGAGTTCAATGACTCAGCATACTGACATTCCTTAGGGACTGGGTCAGACATGTAGTAATTGACACCTAAATGTTATTTATTGTCATTGGAAAAGACCACCAGGGTTTCTTGTCAGCCAGTTGTAACAATGTAAGGGCACGTTCATTTTCTTCTTTGTCTCAGAAATTTCCCCCTCCTTTTTGCAGAATACAAATATCTAAAATGTCATTTCATAGAACATAGGTATATTTACATAATTTGCATGCATTAAAACTTCATCGAAGTTATGAATTTCTCGAAAGTTCAGCTTATCTTTAAGTAGACATATCATAGTGATGTCTTAACCAGAAGGCAGGGAAGGAAGTTGAGAAAGTTTCTTTGAGAAAGACCAGTTACCTTAGTTCAGAGATACAATGGTAGTGAAGTACACAGAGCCTATGTTTCTGAGAATTTTCTTGATTAACCTGCATGGACTCATTTTTTAATTTTGTCTTAACCAAAGCCCCAGATGAATTATGGAAGTCATGTGACCCCTGTTCCAGAATGCATGTAGGTATGACAGCTTACATCCAATAAACTCCCTCTATATACTGACCTGACATTGCACCTGAGGAATGATGAAAATATTCATTGCCAACCTCAAATTCTCTGTAGGTTCTTTTTGATTTGTTTGTTTTCTAAACAGGGTTTCTTTGTGTAGCCTTGGCTGTCTTTCAACACACTCTATAGACCAGGTTAGACCATGTGAAGAATTGTAGACCAGAGATCCATCTGCTTCTGCCTCTGAGTATTAGGATTAAAGGTGTGGGCCACCACCCCCTATCTTGGTAAGTCATTTATTTTCCCACTCTTTCATTTATTCATGCTGGGATAAGGTTCTTATAAGAATTGTGCTCAGAATTCTGGCTGGGTCTTGCATATACTTTAAATATATGAATGCATGTATATATGAATATATATTTGTATATGAGTATGTTTGTGTGCATGTTCATGTGTATGCAGATTCATCTACATGAAGTAAACCTTGGGTGTCATTTCTCAGCTACCAAATACTTGCTTGCTTATGAGATAGGATCTCTCCTTGGTGTGGAACTTATCAAGTGGGCTAGGCTGGTTGCAAGTGAATCTATCTGCCTGGCTCTATCTCCCAGTGCTGGATTTACCACACCATACTTTTTTTTTTTTTTTTAAGAATATGGGTTCTGGGAATAGAAAACATGTCCTTATGCCTTTTTGACAATCACTTCACTGATTGACCTATATTCTTGGCCACATTGTAAATATGCTTGACACATAGGCTAAGTATAAGCTGTGAGGTGTGAAGAAAAGGGGGCAATAAATAACCAATACTAGCCTTTTCAATTAAGTAGTTGTTGGTAGTGACATTTGCCACAGGAGGTGTAGACTGGCAGGACTAGTGTGGAAGGATAAGAGCTGTGGTGATATGGCTATACTGTGTTTGAAATGTCTACTGATCATGCAAGAAGAGAGAGCATGTAGGCATAACCTCAGTAGTTAGCTCAGGTTGGAATTGGTTTGGGGAATTCTGTGCATATGCATGTATGAGCACACACACATACACACATATATTGCATATACTCATAGAGACCCTCTGAAGAAAAAGAATGTACAAGAACCAATATCAGAGGCTTCAGATCCATATAACACCCTAACATTTAAGGATGCTGCAAAGATCCTTAAGCATCCTAAGGGACTGAGATGGAGGCAATGAGGCCAGAGGAAAATTGGGTGAAGGTCATATCCTCCAGGCTTAAAGGAGACAGTGTTAACAGAGGGGTGGTGTGATCAATCAAGTCACATACTGGATAGAATTTCAATTAGGTGAACACAGTGCACTGGCTAGCAGGAGAATAAATAGCAAGAAGAAAGTTATTTTAGACCTTTAGGAGGAGATCCCCAGGGACCAGAGGTTGGTACAAAAGCCTGCTGGAAGTGTCTGAGAGGGAAATAGAATGTGTGAGAAGTAAAGACAGTAAGTATGACTATACACAACTCTTGTGAGCCATTTTGCTATGAATATGACAAAGATACCCAATGGACAAAGATATGCAATGGAAGGTGATAAAGAATCAGCTCAGTGGCTCAGTGGGAGGTCTTAAGTACCTCTCACTCTTCTGCAAATAGATGGCACTTTTTCATGGTGCTAAGGGGATAAGTTATTATTGTGACAATTTCTGTATACGTACTCCTATAGAGTATAATTAAATTGATGGTGCATAAAAAAAGCAATGTTTTGTCTTTGTTTTCACTTGTGGGGTGTATTTCATTGAGAATTCTGTCATGTGGGGAGAGATATCTGCCTCAAAGAAGGAAGTGAAGCAAACCTATAAGGAATAGACAGTGGGTTGATGGATTTGTGATTATGACATGAGAAAGTATTATAGGTATGCATATGACTTCAAAGATGTGACTATATTCTAAAATTAGGGTAGGAAAGAAAGCATGGCTGGAGCAAAGATGTGAAGTCATCCATTTTGGAAAAAGAACAAGTGAATTAATGTGGGTGCTAGCAGAATTATCTGATATGTTCAAAAATTGATAATGTGGATACTAACAGAATTATCTGATATTATATGTTCAAAAATTGAGGGTGCTAGTTAAAAGGGAATGCACCTGGGTGTATATGTATGGGCTTGCGCTCATTCAGGTGTTTCCTTCCAGAAGTATTCAGTTGCTCAGGTGTAGGTGCAATGCACTTGGTACCTATGAAAGAGGCCAAGGAGGTGAGGTACACCAGAAGGATTGGCTGGCTAGGGATATGGCTCATCAGAACTCTAGTTTTCTTTATGCTGTTGTGATAAAACATGCCTACTTTCCTCTCCTAAATTGTTTTAGGAGAGGAAAGGATTTGTGTGGCTTCAACTTCCAGGTCACAGTTCATCAATGAAATTCAAGACAAAAACTCAAGTAGGAGCTTGAAGCAGAAACCGTGAAGGGACTCTTCTTTCTGGCTCATTTCATAGGCTCATTCTTAGCTTATATAGCCTAAGACCACTTGCCTAGGGAATGGCCATACCCACTGTAGGCTGGGCCTTTTTTATATTAATTGACAATTCCCTCATAGACAGGCCCATAAGCTATTTTGACTTGGGTAATGTCTCAATTGAAAATCCCTTCTCAGATGACTCTATTGTATCAAACTAACAAGTAAAGTATAGGGTAAAACATTTGCTGCGCAAATGTGAAATCTTGAGTTCAAGCCCCCTGAACCCACATAAAGCTGGACATACTTTCACATGTCAATAATCCCAGTACCTATATGTGCATGTACTTGTGTGTAGGCATATGTTATATGTATGTACATGTGTATAAGCATATACCTGTGTTCATACATTTGCTTGTTTATTTACATGCACCTGTGTGTACATGTACCTGTGTATGCCTGTGTTTATACATGTGCCTGTGCATATGGTGAATGGAATGAGTAATAGCAGAAATCATAAAAATATAAACATATAAAACCCAACTACTATTGCAATCACCATTTAAAAACTGGAGGGGACCCTAGAGATTTTATTTTAGTATCATTCTTTCCAACATATATTTCATAACTCATTCATTAACCTTAGAAAACAAAGGCACAAGAAAAACACAGGCACTAAGCACACTCACCTTTATAGGAGCAGAGCCAACTCTAGGACTCAGGTTCAGATCCCTTTTCCAGTGCTCTGTCTGTATATTGAGATTCACCATCCTGCTGCCTCTCTCCTCTCTCTGGGTGTCTTGGTTTATCATACAGTTGTCTTTCCAGCTGTGCTGCATGTCAGCATTAAGGTGTGTGTCCCTGGGTACAGAGGGGGAAGGTCATTCCCTCCTGTGAGTGCAGCAGGTGAGTTTCTAGCATTAAAACTCATGTGACTCTTGTGACTTCGGGGGAATAGGCTCACTTACTCAACTCCGAGTTCTTCATCACTAAGAACCAGATCATTCATCCTTACAGACCTTTTCCCTTGGTAGCTGTGATATTTGCTGCTATTAAGAAGGGTGCTTGGAACTCATGGACATCTTCATGGTCCTCAAGTGAGGAATGGTGGGACATCTGGTCTCATACATCAGCCATTATTCTGGTTTTATATATCCCTCCCTTCTGTTCCCCTCCCCCGATCTTCCTTTACCTCCTTCCGACTTACCAGAAGATGGTTCTACAGTGCACATTAGAATTAGATTCTAAGAAGCACCTCCAAAGAAATCTCCTGAAAATCTCTGATCAGTACTGGTTATGAAGAGAAGCAGATTTTTTTTCCTTTTGCTTATGTAGATGATATGTTTGAATATTCACTAATATACTTAGATAAATGGAAAATCTTTCTAAAACTCAGTAGCTCCAAAGGACTCCACATAACAATGGCCCCAATTTACCATCAGCATGGAGAAATAGATGGGGGAGTCTTGCTGATTTTCTGAACAAGCCCAACATAGTGCTAAATAAGGTAAATATTCAAAAGAAGAAGTGTGCAGTGGACATCTGGGGATGAGCCCATCCTGAATCCTAGCTTTGCTGACTAATGTTGCAGGACAAAAAGGAGGGGGCAGTTTTGATGAAAGCCACAGTAGAGGCAAGGGTGCCACACAAAGGCCAGTGTTTATGAGGTGTGCCTCTGTGTGTGTGTGTGTGTGTGTGTGTGTGTGTGTGTGTGTAATTGAGTATGCACTTGTGATTAAGAATGCAGGAGATCTACTTAATGAGACCATTCTCATTTTCTGGACGTGACACCGAGGCCAGCAGAGATTACATTTGAGCCTGTTACAGCAAATTTCCTTCCATGATGGAGTCCCAGACCCAGTTTATATGCGTGGAGAACAGGCATTCTGGATCTTCATTTCTCACTTGCTGATTGATCTCCAGGGAATGGAGCCCACATTTGGCTCATGACTGAGTGCTCTTATTGTGTGTGTGTGTGTGTGTGTATGATCTGCTGGCTCTACTTAGTTTGTTTACTCTGCATGCGCTCTAAAGAACATTCTTGACTACCTACCCAGAAAGCAGATCTCTCCTCTAGAGTTTCATGTTCTCTGTCCCACTAGCCTTCTGTGGCCAGTGCTCCCACAGGAGTATTTGTGAATGGCTGGCTCTGCCCTTTCTGTGATCCCCTAAGAGAAAACTTTCTACTATACACTGTGATCTGTTCCTAGAGATTCCACCTCTGCAGGACACCAGCAGTCGAGGCAGCCTTTGTATTTTTTCCAAAATTTCTCTAAGTAATAATGATGGGAGATAAATCTAGAAACTTCTGTTTTCTCTAATTAGTTGAAATAAAAATTAGCATTCATTACATACTTTTATTTTAGCACCAGTAACTATCATGTAACTGTTACCTCATCTAATCACCTCTAAATAAACCAAAAGAGGACACCATCATCTTTTTGGGAGAATTTCATAAGGTCACAATTACTGAGCAGAAGGAAGAGGCTGGCTGCTATATTCATAACAAATTTTGCTGTTTGTGTTTATTAGCTCATTCTTTTTATTTATACAGAGTCTCATATAACCCAGTCTAGATCTTGCTTTAGAGCCAGGATGATCAATATTTGATCCTCTTGATTCAAGCTCCCAAGTGATAGGATAACAGGCAAGGGCCATCATGCCCAGCTTATATGGTGCTTCAGGATTGATCCCAGTTATTTATGCATGCTAGGAGAGCTAAGTGTACCCACACTGAGTGGATTGTACATTGAGTACACTCTACAAGCTGAGTAATCATACACTGGAGAAACTCTACAAGATGAATGTGTTAAAAGTTGAGTACACCCTACACTGAGTACACTCTATAAGTTGAGTACATATCAAGATGAGTTCATCCTACACTGAGTACACTATATAAGCTGAGTACATTCTACACTGAGTATACTCTACAATCTGAGTACATCCTACACGGAGTATACTCTACAAGTTGAATACATCTCCAGCAGAGTATAACCTAACTGAGTACAGTGTACAAGCTAAATAATACTACACTGGGTGTATTCTACAAGCTGAGTACATCCTACACTGGGTATACTCTACAACCTGAGTGTATTATACAAACTGAGTACATCCCACGTGGAGTAGTACATTCCACACTGGCTACACACTCCAAACTGAATAATCCTACACTGAGTATCTCTAACACTGGGTGTACTCTATAAGCTGAAATGAACTAATCTTTTTAAGTTTATATATTTCTTCTAAAAATAAAATGGAAATGTGTTTCATGGAGTTTTTAATATAGTGTTTGCAATACTGACTGACATATACACAAAATACTGGAGTAGGACTATTGTTTTGGTTAGGATGGAAACAGAATCTCATAGGATACTATTTAGTCATGTTTGGAGGAGATGAATTCCATACAAAGAGTATGGTATAGACCCTGTATAACTCTCTATCAAGAACTTTTTACTCTATGTAATAAAGAATAATTCTTAATAAAGAATAGCCACTACTGGCTCTGTAGAGTACATACAGCTGTTACTTCCCTCTATATATTTGAAATATATACACATACATGCGCATAGCTACATACATACAAGATCTGGAAGAGGGCTTTGTGAAGTTTTTCATATTCATATTGGCATGTCAAGTGGTCTTGCCATTATTTGGGTCTTGTTTAGGTAATATATTATTACGATTTCATGGGTGCAGCTTCCCTGTCATGGATAGAAGACACAATCTTACAGCAGATGTCCAAATGAAAATCTACTGGCAACTCATAGCTACTGAGAGAGGGACAATCCGTCTTTCTTGGCAATGAGCCCTCTAATGGATTATCACATACCGACTGATCACGTACATGCAAGCAACACTAAATGACCTCGGCAGGCAGCAATTACACATTTACTTGTTTGTATATATGTAGCAATAGTAAGTAAAGAAAAAAAGCAACAAATCTGAGAGAGTGTGGGGGTGTGAGAAGAGTAAAAACGGAGGCAATAACAGAAATTTAGTACACATGGAATTTTAAAAAACTGAAAAAAATATAGGAGGGTAAAATCCCTTTGTACCAACATTTGAACGCAATGCAAAGCAAAACAAAAACTTCTCAAAAGCATAACACCAACAAAACTGAGGAACGCAACTGCCTTGTTTTATATTAGGTGGGCTCTGACTTATTGATATATTTTAGCTGTAGAGGCCCATATTTGTTATTTTTGTCGAGGTTGTATCAAAATTCCAAGAAGCTGTTTTTCATTATTTAAAGTAAAATAACCTGGTCTTTCTTCTGCCTTCTGCCCCTTCATTCCCCCCTTTACCTCCCAGGAAGAATACTTAGAAACTGGTCAAGGTGCATTTAACAGCCCCCTTGAGCAAGGCGCTCCTGTTTGACTGTTTGAGTAAGTTTGGAATTTTCATTTTGTCCTGCGGTCAATTTGCCCACCCCAGGAATGACACTTCTTTGATGAACAGCCCTGGTACAAGATAGATAGTTGGTGCATGTTGACAGCAACGAGCCATTAAAGATGGGAAATACAGTACAGAACAGATCATTTCATCCGCCCAGTCCTGACAGAGGAGCCCTGGAATGATCTGTCTCCTCTGGGCTGTTTCTCTGCCTTCCTTGGTAAAGCCCCCTTGACATTCTTCCTGTCTGTCATTTCTGTGATGCTCAGCCTAGAAGGACCTTTTCGGGATTTCATCTCCGGTCTCCCAGGACTTGATTACTGTTTTCTCTCTAAGACTAACTTAAGGATGTTGTTGCTCATATTTTACAATTTTCATTAGTCTTGCATAAATGCTGATGCATTTTTCCTAAACTTTGTAGTTCTCAGAAATATGGGCCGTTAGCTTTTTAGCTATGTAAGTGCACAAATCTTTGGCATTACCATGACGCTTTAGTGAAATGTACCCTAGTCTGTGGCATTTGGAGTAAGTGAGTGTTCAAATATTTCCTTTAATAGAAATACTTATTTTGAATGTCTACGTTTAAAATTAGCATACAAAGTAATACATTTTGTAATGGCATTTCCAAAAAAAAAAAAAAAATTGTTTCTCCTGATTTTTCACCCCTCTTTCTCCTTCTTTCTCATGGTCTGTCCCCTCCCACCCTAGTAGATTCCTTCTCTCTTCAATGTCACTCAGGTCGTATTGCCCACACCTTCTCTTTTCTCCTCTACTGTAGCTGAATGTCCCACTCACAGAGAGGTGCACTGTGTCATATAGGTGCTTAAAGCTGAGATTGACATGGGAGAGAGCATTCCACACTCATCTTTCCAAGTTGGCTACCACAGTTTTAGTATGGTACTTTCTAGATTAATTGATATTTTTGCAAATTTCATAATTTTTTTTCTTACAACTGACTGAAATTCTGCTGTGTGTATATACCAAGCATGGTACCTTTATTCTTTGCTGATGGGAGGGAAAATTAATACATCTTCATGGAAATCAGCATGGTAGTTTCTAAAAAGATTAAAAATAGATCTAACATATGACCACATGGCCAGTTATACTACTTCTCTTCATGTCCCAAAAGGATTCTATATCCTGTCACAGAGATACTTGCATCTGTGTTTAATTATTCCTCTGCTCACAATAGCAGATGAATGGAGGAATCAGCTTAGATGTCCATCAGCAGATGAATGGACTTATTTGCTTAAGTGCAAAGTCCAAAGGCTAAATCAATATAGATTCTACCATGTTACTAAGTCCTGGCTCTGGTTTCAGGAGTCCTGGTTCAGGGGCTATCATCTCTCTTTGAAGATGTGGAGGGAGTAAGAGGAGAGTATGGGATGCCTGGGAATAGTCTTTCCAGACAATACAAGGAACATTCCATTTCCAGGCCCTTCAAGCTTTTCTTGGGCTGTAAAGGCACAAAAATCTTTCTTTAGATTTGTCTATATTTTGCTTCATATACTCAATTATATTTATATATACTTATTTGAGTAATACAGACAATATTCTGTTTAGAGAAACAAAGGTATATAAATTAATAAGAAAAATATTGAACAGAGAATCCAGATTCTAGCTGGCTAAGTAGGAGCAAGAGACCTGAGCTCAATAGGTCAGGTATACTGAGAGGTGATAATATTGCTTTACCTCCTGATCTGATCATCCATGAGGGTCAGTTCAGTATTTCTTTAAATCTAAATATGGGGTGTGTGTGTGTGTGTGTGTGTGTGTGTGTGTGTACATACTATTCTCTACAATAATTCAGCTCTGCAATAAATTAATATTAAAATAGTCAGAGCCATAGTACCATTTCATGACACTTGGTATATATGGATGTCAGGTTTAATGTAGTTGACTCCTTTTACCTTCAAAGCTCCCCCAAGACCCCCCCACTCTACCTTCCTGTGTTCTCCTCTGTCTCCTCAGACTTACTGCCACCAGCTGTAATGAACTCACCTCCCTGAAACTCTTGATTGCTTCTCTTCCTTCCAGACCAGCTTTCCAAGGTTCTACTTGTAGAGAGCTTCAAAACATTGAGTCTGCTGGGGAGCTGGCCTCTTGGTTCTCAGTGCCTGAAGACAAATCCAGGAGGGTCTGTGGTCATACTGCATGAGTCTCTCTCACACGTGTTTGCCTGTTCATGCTCTGTAGTCAGTGCAGCTATAAAGCTCTTCCTCTTCCTCCTTTTCTTCCTCCTCTTCCTCCTTCTCCAATTTGAAGACTTGACTTAGGCCATTCTAAAGTTGTAGCTCACTTCATTTTCTGGCTTTATCAACTCTATCAATTTTAAAGAGTTCTTTGATGTACGTTCTATTTTCTGTATTATCTTTTCAACATCTTTGATCCTATTCCTTACCCCAAGTTGCTATGCCTTTTGGTATGCAATCCACAGGGCTTCTCTTTTGTGATTCCTAAAAGATTTTCAACATGGGATTGCCATGATATTAATTTTTCTATTAGGGAATGCATCATCCACAGAGAATAGTATGCGCGCGCGCACGTGCGCGTGCGCACACACACACACACACACACACACACACACACACACACACACACACACACACACACATCATGTTTAGATTTAAAGAAATACTGAACTGACCCTCATGGACGATCAGATCAGGAGATAAAGCAATATTATCACCTCTCAGTATACCTGACCTATTGAGCTCAGGTCTATTGCTCCTACTTAGCCAGCTAGAATCTGGATTCTCTGTTCAATATTTTTCTTAGTAATTTATGTACCTTTGTTTCTCTAAACAGACTATTGTCTGTATTACTTAAATAAGTATATTTAAATATAATTGAGTATATGAAGCAGACTATAGGTAAATCTAAAGAAAGATTTTTTGCCTATCAGTGTTCACAATTTTACTGTCCATGGATTTCTATTTTATATAATTATTTTGTTATTTCCAATTTTTATTTTTGTTATTATAAGCAATGCATTTAGAAATATTCTTGTAATTATCATCTCAGGTAGACTTGCTCAGTTAGGGGGGCCTACATCTCTTCAACTTTATTAGATATTTATTACAAATTCTTTTGCAAAGTGACTGTGTCAGCTTACCCTCTACTCGGCAGAAAATGATTTAAAACTTTGTGTGACATATCTTGTCTCCTTTTAGAACTGTCAGACATTTCTGATTCTGCCAATCCATTGCTTGAGAAGTTGTATCTCTATGGTTTCAATATATATCCCTGGTCACTGATAGGTATTTGTTGACTACTGATGTTTATTTATTTATTTTTTTCTGGAAAATGTATACTGAGATTTTTTGCCAATTCTCCTATAGTCCCCTCCTCCCAGGTTACCCAGGAGGTCTTAACAATTTCCCCTACCTGGGACAATCCATTTCTATCCCTTTTAGGGTCCTTTTCTCCACCTAGCTTCTTTGGGGTTGTGGATTGTAGACTGTTCAGCCTTTGCTTTGCATATAATATCTGCTAATGAGTGAGTACATACTGTTTGTCCTTCTGGGTGTGGGTTACCTCACTTAGGATGATTTTTTTGTTTTAGTTCCATTTGTCTTCAAATTTCATAATGTTATTGTTTTTTTTACCATTGAATAATACTCCATTGTGTAAATGTACCACATTTTCTTTATTCATTCTTCAACTGAGGGGCATCTTGATGCAGTCATATGTGCATACTTTTCTTTGGCCACATACTAGTTTTTCTTTACTTTTTCAAAATCAGAAGTAGAATTAACTTAAAAATAAATATTAAAAATTTTATTTGAAATTGAAAAATGAAATTTATTTTTTTGCGAATTAAATTGTAAAGAACAATTTGTGAAGAATTTGCATTCTTTAGTGAGTAATATGTACCTGTCAATTTATATAACTTTAAAAAATGTTTCTCAAATCATATCTTATAGTTTTGAACATAAAGGTTTCATTTCCATATATTTTGATATTTATTCCTTGAAGGTTTTGCCATTATTAGTAGTACATATAATGTTTTATGATATTTTCTTGCTCCTTATGACTGCGCATTGAGATCTGTCTTGATCTTTTTACT
Source organism: Phyllotis vaccarum (assembly GCA_033318265.1). Lineage (NCBI taxonomy): Eukaryota > Metazoa > Chordata > Mammalia > Rodentia > Cricetidae > Phyllotis > Phyllotis vaccarum. Next base: position 24,868,129 of record JARWLC010000017.1, read on the forward strand.
GGAAAGATTACAAGGTTTCCTTACTAATCTTTACAATTAACCCATTAGCTTTTATGATTTTCCATGTAGACAATTGTAACATCTAAAAATAATGATTATAATTTCTTTTATTGTTATCTTTTACCTAATCTGTTTTTTAAGTCAAATTGAGCAGGCTAAATTAAAATATTCTGTTGCCTAGAGGTCATGACAATAGTCGTATAAAGTTTATTTTTACTTGAAAGGGAATGCTTTTGATACCTCCCAAGAAATCTAGAGTTTACCATAGTCTTAGAATTGTATCTATTCCAAATTTTTAAAGATATGCTTTTTTAACATTATAAATAGCAACTGAATTTTATCAGGTGATTTCTACTGAGATGACATTTTGTGTATATGTGTGTGTGTAATAGGATCTTGATACATAGTCTTTACTGGTCTATAACTTACTTTGTTGACCAGACTGGCCTTGAATGTGCTTTGATGTGTCTTCCGAATGTTCATATTACAACCAAGTATTATTATGCTTTATTTTTATCTTAAGTCAATCACATCAACAGCTTTTTTAAAATACTGAAATAATGTTAAAATTTTGCGATTAATCTTATTTGTCAATGAGCTATCTTCTTTCTATACATTGATCAGTTAGGTTGTTAAAACATTTAAAATATTTTTGATCTAAGTATGTAAGTACTGTCTGCAGAAATGGCTCAGTTGTTATAGTGCCTCTAATACAATCATAGGAAGCTAAGGTCGCATCCCTACTACCCACATTAAAGTAGTGGACTTAAAAATAATTTAAATTCTGGGCGGTTTGCATGCATATGTAATCCTTGTGTTGGCAGAGCTGACACAGGAGGATTTCTGCAGCTCTTCTGGCTGTCAGTCTAGTCAGGTGGTGTGAGTACTGGTTTTAGTGGTAGACTTTTTCAAAAGACTGTGGAACACAAAGAAGACATTGAGCCCCCTGGCCTGCATGTAAATGCACAGACATAGAGCATACACACATACACAATATATAAACAGTTTGTGCACATAATGCTCATGTCTTCAAAATTTTCTTTTCTCATTTTAAGCTTCTAGTCAGATTTGCTCTGTAGAAAGAAATGGGCGATGTTCCCTCTTTTTATACTTTATGAATGTGAAATGTGCGACTTGATAAATTTCCTAAATGTTTACTAGAGCTCATGTAAAGCCACTTGAAGTTGGTGCTACCTGATCAGTCATCAGTGATGGATGGCAAGAGGCACACATGACAGAATCTTCTGTACCTGCTTTCAGTAGCCACAGAGCTCCTCAACCTAAATCCCTACCCATGGGTCTGAAGTTCCTTTTCTGTGCCTACAATTAAGGTTCACTGACTGACAGGTTGGGAAAGGTTTTCGTGGGGATATAATGGGTGCAACTATGGACCAGATAGTATTGTAATCAAAGCAATTATTCTTTAAGCCACGATCATTGTTTCAACATTTCACAACATGTTTGCTCAGTACTAGATGAAAGGAATGTGAGTTGAGTGTAGGAAAATATCTTTCGACATTGACTTTTGAGGAAAATCTATTTTTCTTATAACATTTCTCTAATTTGGTCTATTAGTTGGTATGAAATTAACATGGAATATATTTAATATTCCTGGAATCTTCTATTTGTCCATTCAATATTCTAATGAGAAGTAATTTATCATGGTATTTTTATTCAAGGAAAATCTTTTGTTTCTGGTTATATTTTCTGAAGTTTTGGGGATGAAATAATAGGAGAAAGGACCACATTTCCATTATTCCGCTCAAAGGACAAAAAAAGATGTCACTTAAGAACGCAGGTAACATCCTTTTGGTCCTTCTAACTCTTCTCCCTGCTTCAACACAGTGCACATGATATCACTCAATATGGTGCTCATGTCTAGGGTACCCAGTCTTTTACTTTTCCTCTAGATATTGGCATTGCACATCTGTGAGTGAATTCAGCACAACATCTGGAATTGACAGTTATGTAGACACCTTGGGGGACCTTGATTAATCACCTTCTCTAATACCTATACAAAAAATAAAGCAGTACCTTTAAACAATAAAGTGACCCTGAACTGGTGATTTATCCACAGTTTGTCAGTGTTCAGATGCTCAGGACATAGAACAGAAATTGGATAAAAAACACACGTTGAATTTTATAATCTGTTAACACAATGTGGTATAAGAAAATTGATATAAAAGAGAAATATCAAATGCTCTTTCATCCTATAAAGAACTTATATGACAATGAATATTAAAACAACTAGGATATTTCTTGGGAGAAAAGGAACCCGCTAAGCTGTGAGGTATTGAACACTTACCTCCCTTATGAGAGCTATAACACATTCATATAGTAAAAATGAATACATTATGTGAAGATGAAGATTTTTATTTTTGTGTTTACATAAACCCCCCAGAGTTTGGAACAGCACTGAAGTATTACAGCTACCTGATTTTCTGTTAAGGAATCTAAGCAGGATTTTGAATTAAACACAGTTATCTTTTACCATCTACCAGCTGCAGCCTCAATCATATTTTCTATAAAACAGGAGTGACAGCCATACCATTCTCCTAAATGATGAGGAAAGACTGATCCAAGTCATAATTAAGTTAGATACACTTAATTCTGCACACAAAAGCAGCAGAGTTATTAAGTGGCATTTATTTTTATTTTTTATACATTTTCATTTACTTATTAATTAACCTACTTTTGAAACATGGTGTCTTAGTAAAAGTAATAGTAGCAGTTCAGACCTGGAAACCCTAATTTATTTTAAAGTTATCTTTAATTCTAATAAATAGTAGTTTAAAATAACTTTTTTAAGTCAAAATTTAAAAAAACTGAAATTGAATAACATTTAAACATAAGAAATAAAATATGTCAATTGAATAAAACCTATTCATTTAAAAGCACATTATATTAATAATATTATTATTAACTCAATTTCTATCATAAACTAAATATAGTCACAGAAGAATTTAATTAACACTGAATTTTTTTTCAGCATGACTATGTGGAGTTGAATCTTAGAAATGTGGGTGAGAAAACTAACAGAAATATTCTAGTGAGTAAAGTGACCTATGTCTGCAGTCATGTTCAATTGTGGCTCTTGCATAGAAACACAGAGAACAATAATGCTAAAATAAATACAAAGGAGACAGTGCATTTTTAATCCAGAGTGACATCATTCAAGACTCACACGCAACTGACATTTGTTCAATAATGTTCAAGAGTGTCAAAGAATCTGTGAAAGAAACTTTGATATCTCTAGTCAGCTTAAAGTCAAACTGGGAAAACATATTTTGGGCAGATGTTCTCAGCTGAAACCTTGCTTTAGAAAGTAGAAGAAAGTGTTTTATTAATAGACTTTATTAGTAGAGCTTCATATGTGATTGCCTTTTGGTCATTAATTCATAGACAACCAGCTAGATACACAGACATATAGATAGATGGATAGATAGATAGATGACAGACAGACAGATGATAGACAGATAGGCAGACAGATTCATAGATAGATAGATAAGATAGATAGATAGATAGATAGATAGATAGATAATAGGTAGGTAGGTAGCTAAATTATTTTTCTGTGTATATGTGTTTTGTTTATTTGTTTGGGATGTAATGGCAAAATGAGATCTCTATTAAGCAGTGACTAAAAACCCTGGAGGTAAGCTCCTTTTGTTCCTTTGTTATCATTTCTGCTAACATTTTACTTAATCTCTCTCACTATCCTTATCTGTCACCCTATGGGCTTCTGATTGCTTTTTGGACATGACTACAACTTTCCTCCTGTGCCGCCTCTCAGGAAGAGGCCAGTCTCTCATCGTCTTTTGCTTTCAGTTCTACTTTTTCTTTGTGATTCAGTTCAAATGGTGGCCTCCTTGTCATCTTCTTCATTCTACAGCCAGACTTGATTCCCTCCTTATATGAGACACTCAAAATCACTACAAGATTTTAAGATCCTACAGGGGAAAATATATCTTCCCAGTTAAACTTTTATTTCACACGGAAGATTTTTCCATACAAAATACTCATGTTAATGGCTCCAATTATCCTTCTCATCAAATGTGTATGCCGTATGTCACATACTCTGGCAGTGCCCTCTTGCTATTGGCAGTGACTTACTCTTTACTCCTTAGCTTCCCACACAATTAGCTGCAGCTAAAGGCAATGTGGTAAGAGCAGAAACTTCACAGAGCTTTTGGAACTAGTCTTGATCTTCAAACATCACCAGGAGAGAGTCATGATGAGGGTGAACCTGAGGGGAAAACATGTGTGGAACAGAGTTGTTCATAAATACTTGCAGAGTCTCTACCATCCACAGAGGTGTGAGGATACCCAGTGGAGGTCATTTGGATTGCAAAGACAGCTGTGTGAGCAATGCAAGAAACCCATTGTTTCAGTTGTTGCGAATTTTGCAATTATTTTGTGCACAACAATTTTATAACAGTAGCAAATGATGCTGGCTATGGTAGAATATGCTGTAAGCATAGTACTTGTGAGATAAAGACAGGCGGGCAAATTCAAGGCCAATCTAAACTACATCTTGGGGGTGGGCAATAATATAGTGTGATGTGGGAATGCGTTTATGTATGCTGTGAATCTCAATCTTTAAATAAAGGAGCCGTTTTGGTTCATGATAGGCACCATAGAAGAAGTAGGAGGAGAAATCAGAACATAGGTAGGAGAAGCAGGGTGGAGTCAGGAAGATCAAGCCAGCCACCCAAGAAGAAACATGTAGGAACACAGGTGAGCCACGGGCCACGTGGCAGACAGATTAATAGAAATGAGTTGATTTAAGATGTAAGAGCTAGCTAGCAATGTGCCTGAGCCATAGGCCAAACAGCATGAAGTTAATATAAGCATCTGTGTCATTTCTGGGGGCCTGAGCAGTGGGCGGCGGGCAGCTAAGAGGTCTGGCGCGACAGGTCTGTGGGTCTCGGACCTCTGGCCGCCTGGGACCAAAGAAACCCACACTACTACAATAGTGCTCAAAAAATTTCTTGAGATACATTCAAATAAATAATTTCTCACACTCTAAACTTAAATATTAACTCATTTGTGCACATGTTAAATGGGGGAACAGTGATCTTTAAGAGACACTATACATTTCTTAAGAAAAGATTTTAATGGCACCACCAGCATGAATAAGGGGTGCTATAATTTCCCATAAGAAGTAAGATAGTAAATGTGAGCACAGGAAGGGGGTTGGTAAACGAAGGACTGGAAGCTCCATCATTACTAGTGTCTAACTGATTTTCAGTTTCCCAGTGTTCTTCCTGAAAGGCAATTGCCAGTAAGAACCCTCTGCTAGCTATTTGCAGTGAGACAGGGGTTAATGATGAGCATGCCGATGATGAGCATGTTCTTTCTCACTCTGACTGTCCAAATTTCTTTCATGATGATTAATTTGAACTTCAGAGTTTCATTTACAGCATTTTGTTATATTTTAATTATATATTATTTATGTGTGTGTGCATGCACACCTCTTTGTGTGCATTATGTGGAGGTGCATGTAACATGGCTTGTGAATGGAAGTCAGGGATAATTTGTGGGAGTTGGTTCTCTCCTTCTACTGTGTGGGTCCCAGGGCTTGAACTCAGGTGATCAGCTTTGCCAACAAGCTCCTTTACCTGTCGAGTTATCTTGCCTGCCTCCTTCTACCTCTTTCTGAGTCATATTAAGACATTTTTTTTAAAACATGAATACCATAGAAATAAAACAAAATTACTATAAACATCAGACGAGACAGTATATTATCTCTTTTTTCTCTGAAGCCAACGTTCAGTTCTTGCCACACTCTACCAATGACCTCATGTTTATGAAAAGCATGCTTACCATCATGTCTTATCTTTATCCTCTGTTCTGGTTAGTCAGGTAAACTAGTGTATGTATTAGTTTTTCTTCTCCCTCTATTCAACAAACAGATGGTGTAGCTGCAACACAGACAGATTAAGTGGGTTTCCAAAGATTATACAAGTAATGATTGGTAGACTTAGAGATAAACATCCAGGCTGGCTTCCCCGTGGCACATCCTACTAGATCTGATTACATCCTTATGGAGACATACAGATGCTTGTTCTAAAAGTCTAATACCAATGGAGGAAAGCTCTTATCATTATACTTTCTGTTACCTCCCCACAAGCTATCAGAGAAAGCCCAGTGCCAAGAGTTGGGATGCACAGACTTGGCCCGTGTGTAAGATTTAAACGCTAAATGCATTGACTGCTGAGCTCAGGTGTCGCAGGGTTGTGAGTCTGCATCTCCTGGACAGAAATGGAGGCAGAACGAAGTGTGCATCTAAATTACTGTCACTTGTTATTGATTTACTGATGGCTTCTAAAAATGTCGCATTTGAACTGTCAGTGAATTTGCCGACTGTTGGCATGGGTGATGAAAGCAAGTGTGAACCATAATTGATTAGGCCTCATTTGCTTATCCATATTATGCTAATTAGATCTGCAATCTTTCCCTTTGTACCATCACCCAGTGACAGAGTAAATCAGGGTGATTGGGATGCAGATAGGATTGGAAGAAAGAATTTAAGATTGAGCAGGCTCCATCTTAACTGAAAGAAAGTTTATTTACATATACTTCCTTCTAGAAACAAAGCTCTATATGATTCTCTTTCTTAGTGTATTCTCTGGCTGCTTTTGTTATGACAGGTTTTGCTTTCTGAAACCCAAAGCTGAATTTTCTATGGGGAATTCTATTCCCTTGTTAGCTACATCAGTAGTCAGAGTACAGCATTCTTTGATAGGAAGCTAGGAGTATACATGTGTTATGGGACAGTTCCTAATAAACTAGGGGATTCTGAGCAGACTTTATGTGATAAACATACCCTTAGGAAAAATTTTTTTCTTCCCTTTTCAAAGAATGAAATATGTGCCCCAAAGGCTGAGTTATATTGGAATGTTGAATTTTAAAACAAATGGTCTAATGCTAAGACTCAGCTTTACCAAAGCCATGCAGTTTCAGGAGAGTTTGATCATCAAATATTTATTAGGCACACTCTAAATGCTGAGGACCAAAGTATTTTGAATATGGCCATATAGCAACTATGTAATATATTTCCAAAGTGTCTGTTAAAAAGATAGATTCTTAAACCCTACCCATTCCTTCTAAATATGACTTTGGATCTGAATGACGACATTTTAAACAAATTCTGCAGGTTGATTTTTACACTCAAGTGTAAAATCTGTCATACTTGTATAATTTTTGGATACACAGTGGGTGTAAGAAAGAGATTTTGCCTAAAATTAACCTAAAATCCAACTAAGATAATACTGAATATAATAACAAACTCAACAAACAAGATCATCTTAGCCTTGTAAAATTTTAGGAAATGAGAATTCTTTAGAAGCATGTAATCTAATAGTCAGTTCAAAATCGGCAAACTTAGTTGTACAATGAACACATTCAGTACATTGTGTCAGTAGAAATGGATGGAGGGCTTTAATCTGGCTGTATGAGCATGGTCTTCTGAGGAGACCTCTGAGGATCCAGGAGGTCTTAGGTTTTCCCAGGATAACACCTGGAAAAACAATAAATATGTAGAACAAATCTAAGCATCCATCAACATTAGAGAAGATGCAAGAGTTCATTAGCAATCATGGATATGCAAATTAAGATAACAACTTTACACTGGTGGGAATGTAAATGAGTTGGCTAGATTACAAGGTATAGAGTGCTCTTCAATATTGCTCAGGGAAATGTAATTTGTAGCATTTTTGGAAAGTTTTGACAATATATGTTAAAAGTAAAAATACACTTATTCTTAGATCCAACTATTCTGCTTCTGGAAATTTTTCCTGAAGAAATAAAATCATTAGAACATATAAACATTTGATCATACAGTGTTTACAGTTGCTAAAAACTGAAAGCAAATAAATGCTCACAAATAAGAAAATAGAATTTTAGTCTATCCGTGCAATAACGTGCATGCAGTCATTAAGGAGATTAAAGAAGATCCATTCTCAATAGCTTGGATGTACCAGAAAGCATTTTAAAAATGAGAACAGGTCAATTTCAATAACATCAAATTTTGTAATGTAAGTTTTTTCTCCATGAAGGTTTATTTCATTGTTATGTTTATAGTTATGTGCTCATGGTGAAACCTCAAAAGGAGTTATTTAGTTTGAGAATGGAATACAGAGAAAAAGGAAAGGAAAGTTAAAACTAATATTTATAAAATGGGATCTGCAATATAAAAGTAGGACATAGCCCTATCAATGTAAGACTAACTGTGCATTACACATGTATATGAGCAAAGAGCTATGTAGAAGGGTATTACCCAAATGATGAATGATGATGACTTTTGGGGAGCTTTGCTATGGCTTTATTTTTATATGAATTGCTTTACAAAGCACTGTGAAGAACAAAAACAAAATTAAGATCTTAATCAACACCATCATTTTGTAAGTAGTCTAGAAGCCTGGTTTATGTCTAAGCAGGTGTTAAGGAAATGATTAGCGTGGATGAGAACTTCATTCTTGACAAGATTGACTAGTCAGCATGGTCTGCTGATGGAGTTATACACTAAACCATTCCCAGAATTAGGAGCTTATAAGAGATACCTCATCTTATACTATTAAGTTTCTGGCCTATCCAGCCCATTGTCCAGACTCACAGACCTTAAGACACACACACAGACGCTTATATTTATTTTATGCCAATTGACCTGGGGCCCAGGCATATAACTTGCTAACTCTTTACCCTTAAACTAACCCATGATTCTTATCTTGTTCAGCCATACAGCTCGGTACCTTTTCTCAGAGCAGCATAGGTGTCCTCTGCATCTTCTGGCTTCTCTGGCATCTCTGCTCTCTCTGTTCCCAGAGTTTTCCCAGTCTGGTAGCCATGCCCACACTTCCTGTCTGCCTTTAGCCAATCAGCATTTTTATTAAAATAGCAGGCAGAGCAATTATTTACAATGTAACATCATAATCCTATTGCAATATCTCATCTTTCAGTCTCTATTGCATGTAGTAGCAGATAGACTCTATTGTCAGACAATTAATATAATATCTCTGTGTGGGGAGGCTATCACTGTGATTTCCAAGTTAAACTTAAAGAATAGATAAGATTAATTTATAACCATTTGTATTTACTTGTATGCATATCTGTCATGCACATTTCTCACTGGTTTGAAACAATCAATGGATGTTACTGAATGGCTGAGCAAGCATTTTCACAGGATTCAAGAAACTGATGGACCTGAGATTTTCATAGGGCCATTAGGCACTGAACCATTTAAATTTGAAGAGATGCGGGAGATCTGGATAGTACTATGACTTAATATCTTACATTTTTATAAGGCCCTAGGTTCTAAATAGTTTTTTCCTTAAATATATTGTTTACCATGAATATTACATAATAGAGCCAATATTTCTCACCTAAGAAAATAGTTTTACAGAATAAAAATCAGAGGTCTTCAAAAGAATATTGTCAATTAAAAACAGTTATTTTTATCACTGGACTTTTTGTGTTGTAAATCACCATTATTAACACATAGAGTAACTAATGATGTGATGAAAAGATGGTTGGTTTCATGGCAATGGTTATGATAATAAGCATATAGAACACAGTGGAGATCCAAACCTGGGTTGGTAGACTATACTCCACTCTCTTGTGCTGAATGATAATTCTGGGTTTCATTAGCACCCATTATCTACTAAATCTTAACAAGTGTGAACTTGAATAAATAATAAATTTAATATGTCATAATAAAAAAAATTGTCATAATAAATACTCAGATCTGTGATGTTCAGGGTACATTTCATTCTCCTGAGCCATGGCACTGTGTGTGGAACCTCTGTCAACATGGCTCATGCAAGCATTAGGTTTCAGATGGTGAGCCAATCCCCCAAAGCCATAGTTCAACATAGCCACTGAATCTTGGATGTAGAGTATTATGTCAACCTACTTTGCCCAACATGAACAATATTTTTTTTTAATTAATTCTGAAGAAACAAACTTTAGAGTTGGACAATTCAGTGCTTAATTGCAAGAAGAATAAAATGAAAAGTAAAATATCATTATTTAAGGTGAGGGGAGATGGCTCATGTTATTTAAAAATGGTTGCGTCTGAAGAGCTTGTCTGTCAAACAAATTTCTTAAATGCTATCGGGTAAATTTAGCTAGTTAGAAGGTTCTTGCCATGTACTAAAAAACAAAAGGACAAACTATACAGAGCAGCAAACTGATGACATGTATGTATAAGCAGCAATGCAGGAGTGGACTCAGCATGTTGGTTCCCTTTTAAATGACTGAGAATATGCTTGCAAGAAAGAAATGACTTTCAGAGATGTTGGGGAAAAAATGACATTTTCAATTCAGTCAGTAACATCTATGATACAGCCATGGCGGGATGGATCTAGAGCATCTGAGTAGGCAGAAACTCAGTCTTTAAGCAGAGATAACTGTGTAGAAATTTATAAACAGAAGTCATGTACCTACATGTACTACACACACACACACACACACACACACACACACACACACACACACACACACACACGCACGCACACCCCAGTGAAATCTTGGCATTCTCTATTGATCTGGGGTTTTGGCACAGGGGTTAGTGCATTGCCCACTGTCAACTCCTCAGAGCCCCCATAATCCTTTTGTAATGACCCCAGGCAAACTTCTGTCCTCAGAGCAGGATTGAATCAATGGAGATGATCCTATCCCATTATGGAAATGAGAGGTTCTGCTTAATGTATGGGGTGTCCTCACAATTTACTGATCTGAACTAGAGCAACATCAAGCACTATTTTTCAATCCCTTTTATTAAATGTGCAAGGTCTGACTCAGCAAACTGCAGGGCCTCGCTGGCCTCTGGACCTGACTGATGGTGATAACTTCATTTATTAAGTTGATAGGCGCAGTAGTACTGCATCTCCACCCCAGCCCCCGTTTGGTTTTAATCTTACCTAGTCACTACCATAATAGAGTTGAACAATTGGGCTGCTCAAGACACAGCTGAAAGAATTGCTGATTGGAAAGACATTCAGAAAAGAAAGCATGGGGAATTTTATTAATTTTATTTTAACTCTCAACATCTTCTTCCTTATAAAAGACAAAGCAAATGGTGTGGTGTGGAGGCAGGAGGCTGCTCCACAGAGCAGAAGAGCCCAAGGTTTGAAGTCAAATGGTCTGTGTTTCCATCCAAACTGAAGTCATTATCATAATTATCTGCATAAACAATTGAACTTCTTTAATTCTCTAGTGCCACAATAACCAAGCCATCTATGTTAAAACAACAACAAAACTCTTCTGGGATTAAAAAATGGTTATGTACACTCAATTTTAAATCCTTAAAATTTATGGGCTGTCATGATGACTGAGTGGATAGAGGTGCCCAGCTCGAACAACTCAGTTCAGGCTCTAGAAGTCACATGGTAGAAGGCGAAAAACAATGATTCCTACAAGTTTTCCTATGACTTCACAACCATAGCATATGGCATGTGCATGTACACACACACGCCCCCCCACCAACATGCACACACACACATGCACACATGTACACACAGAGAGAATAAATAAATGTAAGAAGTTTTAATAAGAAAAAAGTAAACTTTAAAATTTAAAAATTTCAGAGGGGTTTAAATCTTTCACCCTTTCTTACTCTTACTGTCCCAGTCACAAACAGCCAGATTTGAGGTTGAGGGCTTGGCCCAGAAGAAGAATGGTATCCTCTGTGACCTTCTTACTTCACTTATCACTCAGTGTTTAATTTCATATGTGTGGGGACTATGTGAGAAGAGGAGTGTGGGGAAGGAAAACATATATATTGGCTTAATATGTTTCTATTGGCTGTCACTGGTTCCCGGTCTGTGATCTGTGGAGACCCTCTGTATAGCTAGCTTTCTAATGGCGTGAGTTCAGTACCCGAGAGCTCCTGAGTGGGGTTTCCTTCTATAGGGATCCTTGACATAGCCCACACCTCAATTCATACCCATAACAATATATTTTAAAGCTTTTGGGATTCCCTCAACTACTTATCAGCTTGCTCTAGTACAATGCATAACCTTCTCCAAGGTCCAGTCACCCTAGAGAAGGCCAGATACAACAGGACAGTTTCTAGAGGTTAGGGTCAAGCTCAGAAATCCTGAGGATGATGGGACAATGCCAACAATGCATGACCATCATGCCATTATGATGCCTCTCTTTAGCTCCACTTCCCTATGAGATTTCAGGTCACATCAGAGACAACAGTCCTTGCAACTCTGACATATCTGATCCTCATTCTGGTACACATAGCTAACATTAACGAACTTTTTATACTTGCCTTTGGAGATGTGAAGAACCCTTCTCTGTCCCTCATTGGGGAAAACAGACACTTCCATGCCATGTATGTTCCTACCGGACTTGTCATTTTTGACACCAAATTGATCATTGACTTTTATTCCAAAAGATTACTTTTTCATTTCTGTATTTCTGTGAGGTAGCACCTCCTTTAATATGCACTTGGTAAGTATAAGCAGATTTCTATGAGTTTGAGGCCAGCATCGTCTATATAGCAATTTCAGACCAACTAGGACCTTAAAAAAAAAAAAAAGTCTTTTTGACACTTAAAATAGTATTCTGCTATACTCAGAGATTGGTGCCTAGTCCAATAATCATCAGAGAAGCTTCCTCTAGCAGCTTATGGGAAGAGAAACAGAAACCCACAGCCAAACATCAGTGGGAGGAAGGATTCTAGGAACCAAAGGGATCGAGGTCACCAGTAGAATGTGGCCCGCTGAATCTAGTAGGCAGGGCTCATAGGGACTCACAGAGCCTGAGTGGGTTTGCACTGTTCCCTCTACATATATGTTGTCATTATGTAGCTCTGATCTTTCCCCTGCTATTGGGACCCTTTCCTCCTACTGGAATGCCTCATGCAGCCCTGATATATAGATAGCTTTTGCCTAGCCTTATTGTACCTTATGCCATGTTCAGTTGATATTCTTGGGAGGCCATTTTATTTTTCTGAAAGGAAATGAAGGAGCAGTGGATTTGGGAAAGAGGGGAGGTTGGGGTAGGGGCAGATTGGAAGGAATAGAGGGAGGGGAGACTTAGGATGCATTGTATAAAAGAAGAATAAATAAAAAGAAAAAATTAATTAGATGACAAAGCAATAGGTTTCCATATCAATTTTGGTTTGGTTGAATCTCCATTTCTTCCTCTACCATCTCGTCTCCCTTCTCCCCTTTCACGGTTGTGTCCTTTAGTCTCTGCTAATCCTCCTCTGCTTTGTAATATTGTCATCCCCAACCCCCCTTTCTCTCCACAGTCACGTGACCTTTTTCTAGTATCTTGGTATTTATCCATAGTTGCTCCACTGGACTCCTGAGAAAGTCCAAAACAAACACACTCCCAGTGCTTCTTACCCTAGTGGCTGGAAGGTTCCTTTAGAATATGGGTTATTTAGCATCTCTTAGGCTTCTACTTTAAACCCTACCTACCAATTCCAGGTTAATAGGAAATATTCCACTTAATATTTCTTTATGTTTAACTTTAATAAACTTGGGGAAAAATTTTAAAATTATATTTGGAAAAATAAAAGTTCCAAAAAGAACTACATGACTTAATGAATTCAAGCATCACTGCCTCTGTTGGAACCACTTCTTCAGAGCATCACTTGGGCAGATGCAATGTGTCTTTGGGTGCTATGCACCTTAGCCTTTGCCCTTTCATTCTGAGGGTGCCTGAGTGATTATTGATCTTTAAAGACTGTCCAATTGTTTTAGAATCTTTAGTGTGTCACAGACTTTCTTGATACATCAGTTCCTTGTTGCACACAATTCTATCCCTCCTTCACAGAGACTTCACTGTTAATAAGATCACTTGTGCTCACTGGGACAAGATCGATAAATGTCATTCCCCACTTTGTTTTCTCAGGTGCTGATACCAATACTAAAAGGTAGATTCTCTGTAACATTTGAAACAGTAGCGAATGAAGGTCAGATGGAGGAGGGAGAATGTACAAGCATGAAAATGTTTTTGGTGGTCAATTTGAGCACAAGAATAATAATGTCAAATAATATACTCCTTAGGTTGTGTCCTGGGGACTCTACGAATCTGTTTGAAAGGTACATGGTCCAGTCTACCATATTTCTTACCTTCTCTTCCTGGCGTAAGAATGCAAACCTGCCTGTCATCAACAATAGTTTTAACTCATCTCTGAAACCAGCTATGCTATTGTTGAGAAGGGTAATTGTTGAATCACCAGGAAGCAGCCACAATTCAACTTCCTTTCATTCCTTTCCTCTCCCTTCCCTCTCCCTTCTCTTTCTTTCCTTCTTCTTCTTCTTTTTTTTTTTTTTGTTTTACTTTTTGTTTTGTTTACTGTCATAACAAACTTTCTCGAAGCTGGAGTCCAAAGTCAGTACAGGAGGGGCGGGGCTGAATTACCAGGAGGTGATGCAGTATCTTCCATCTTTGCCTCCTACTGTTGAGTAGGATTCTAAACTTGGTGTAAATGCTCTAGGTTCCTTTCCAAGTCTTCACTCTGATACCGTGCTCTTGGTTTCCAGAGTCATAGCTGATGGATTCTTGAGCTTCTTCATGAGCAGCCTAGGACCACACATCTCCTACGTTTAATCATCTTTCTGGAGTTTCTCCAGGAGAAGTGCACATTAAGTTAGAAAGTCATCCTTTCTCTCTCTGTGAGGTTTTTTTACTTAGGAGAAAGTCTGGCTAGAGTGCACTTGAGAGAGCTGGGTTTCATCCTGGATCTTCAAGGCAGTCTTACACTAAAGATGTTCCACCGTCAAGGGGCAGTTGCTAGGATTAAAATTCTCAATTCTCAGAGAAAATGTGGCCAATACCTCTAAGAGGGAGGCAGCATGTCAGTGTCAGAAAATATTGCTCCCCCCTCGAATGATGACCTTCCCTTTCTTTGAAAAAGTGTGTATAATTTTGGTTTTTAAAAGACCATAGAAGTACGTATGTGACCATTGTGAAAATGTTAGAAATATGAAAGAATAAGCATATAAAAAAGTAGGGAACACAATCTTTGCTGTTAGGTGCTGTGGCATCAGAGTAACTCAGACTAGGTAATCTATAATGAATGGAAATTTACTGGCTCAGGATTCTGAGGGCTGGGAATGCTGTATATCATTTAGGAGCTGGCAGCAGCCATGACCTTGTTGGTGGACTGTAGTATTGCAGAAAACATTGCACTGGAAGGAAAGAAGACAGAATGGTAGAAGACATCGAATGCAAGATAGAAAGGGAGGCAAAGAGAGAGAGAGAATATACTGAATGTGTTTTTCCATAAAGAACCCACTTCAGAGCTTACAGTCTTCACTCTGTGTACACCTGTGTATCCTTATCATCTTCCACTAGGCTCTGCCCCAGCGCTGATGAATTTTTAATTTAGTAGCATGACCTTCGGAGAATATTTTCAAACCATAGGGCCTTCAATCTATCTTTTGGCAAATAACTACTTTTTAAATTCAACTTGTCTATATTGAATTAGCCTCTTATGGGTCTATCAACTCTCCACTGGTCCTTGACCTGGAGACCAGGGCTATATTTGGTTTGCTTATTGATTGGTAATCCTATACACTTTATTAAGCATTGTCTTTTTTTTTTTTTTTTTTGGCATCTAACAAGTATGAGTTGGCTTAATTTTGACACCAGAATAGCACTGCAAAGTGAACAGTAACACTGTGCTTTTTTGAGAACGATGATGCCTAAGGCCTGGAGGAAGTCGAAGAGGATAGTTTGCTTCTGTCAGCTCTTAAGTGAGGGAAGTGGGGATTTACAGGGCCTGACGTGTCTGCACAGCCGCGGCGACACTTGCCTGCAGTGCTGGACTGAGACAACATTCACTAACCACGATCTCTTCCTGTGAACAGATGATATCAGAAGGATTGGGATATAGAACCAGTTTTCACTTCATCACAGGACTATTCAGAACACAGATCCCTAACCCTCAATCCCCACTTGTTTTGTCTAAGCGTTGCCCAGATCCCCTCCTTTTTGCAGGCAAAGGAGCCTACATCAACAGTGAAGGTATAATTAAGGTCATAGGTGTCTTGGCTGTGCAGGCTTCATGAGCCTAGGCCATTGACAATGTTTGCAAACAGTAAAATATTGATCTTTGTTCAAGCAATGGGGCTGCACACTTCCATACAGTCAGTGTGTGCACTTTTGCTCAAATGAATGCAAAGCTGTAATCAGGTTCAGACATTTAAGAGCCTATATTACAGAGAGAAATATAGATACAAGTCCAATCCATGCTTGCCTCTGTCATTTCACGTTGATTCTAATTTTGCAAGTTCAACAACAGAAGATCCATTAGACTTTCTCTTTTCAATCAATATGCAATATATTGTCAGTCTAGACGACCAAAAATGACTCATATAAAATATCAGCACATTGCATTTTCATTATGTAAATGGAACTCTGCACGAGAATTAATTGATTATTCGGTTACTATGGATCAGGCTCAGATGTCTTCGTGAGATAAGAGGGAAACTAATCAAGCCTCTATGGTGGCTATAACTTAAAAAGGAATGAGAGAGAGAGAGAGAGAGAGAGAGAGAGAGAGAGAGAGAGAGAGAGAGAGAGAGAGGCAAATACACATTTATACACAATTCAGTTTCATTGGCAGCTTGGGCAAAATGTTGAGAGAGAAGAAATCCATTTCCCTGTTTATTAGTGATGGAGTGTTGAGACTTATTAGGCTGGTTACTGTTTGGGGATCAACATTTTTAAAAACCACACAAACAAAATTGATACAGGCTACGAGAGTCCTCTGGGTCCCTCCCCAGACTTACTCTGCTCTAAGTCATTCACATCTAGGCCATATATAATTACAGGAGGATTGTTTAAGTAATATGCAGACTCACTTCTTTTTTATGGTGTCAGTAAAGCTTAGGGAATGAGGGAGAGATATTATCATTATTTTCATGACAGAATGGAGAAGAGGTGTAAGAAACAAGGACAGGTGGCTCCTGCTGCTTCTCCCACTTTTTGAGCATCAAAAGAAACAGAGAATGGAGTGTTTATTGCCGCCAATGTGCATTTAGTTGGTTGGTTGGAAACCAGTGTCTTCAGTTCTGTTTTTTTTTTTTTTTTTAAATCCAATAATCATAAATATTCTGGATTCTTTACCAGGTCACTCAGAGCCTTTGGCATCCTTACCCAGAAATGAATGTGGCTTTCCTGTCCAGGATCCTTGATATGGACCATAGGGGTTCTCAAGAGAGGACTTGGGACTATTTGGTACTGAGCAGTGTGTTTCACATTTTCCTAAATGTCAGTGAATGAAAACAGGATTGTTACAGTTGAATAATATTTATTTTTTGTTCAAAAAAGGTTTTTTTTTTTTGTTTTTTTGTTTTGTTTTTTTAGAAAAAGCTCAGACACCTAGCAATAGTAGAGAGGTGCCTGAACTGGTTATCTGTTGTAATCAGATTGGTGACTACCTTAATTGCCATCACAGAGCTTTTATCTAGTAGCTGATGCAAGCAGATGCAGGGATCCACTGCTAAGCACTAGGCCAAGCTCAGAGAGTTCTCCTGAAGAAAGGGAGGTGTGATTGTTTGAGCAAGGGGGGTCAAGGTCATGACAAGGGAACCCACAGAGACAGTGACCTGAGCTCGTGGGAGCTCATGGACTCCTGACCAACATTCCAGAGTTGAGACCTCTCTAGGCCCTCTGCATGTGTGTGACAGGTGGGTAGCTTTGTCTGTTTGTAAGGCTCCTAGCAGAAAGATCAAGATCTATCTCTGGTTCTTAGCTGAGTTTTGGGAGCCTGTTCCCCAGGCTGGACCTTGCCCAGCCTTGACACAGCAGGAGGAGCTATGTCCTGCCATTGCTTTGTTCAAGCCCATGAGAAGCCTGCCCCTTTCTGAATGGAGACACAGAAGTAGTGGATGGGGGAGAGGAGGGTAGTGGTGGGGAGCAGGAGGGAATGGGGTTGGGAGGAGGGAAAACTGTAGTCAGGGAATACCTGGAAGTAGCCTCCAGCAAGCTGCTAGTCCTATGACTTGGGCCTAAGCAGCAAGGACCAGGAATCGGCCGAAGGAGCCCCCCCCCCCCACTTTCTAGTGGCTCTCCATCAGAGTTTACTGGTGGAATTATTTAAGTGGAAGCACCCCTAAATATAATTGGGAGGAAGCCTCTGTGCCTTGATATTCAGGAGTCTCCAATGGGTCCTCAAGAAAAGACTAGAGAAAATTTGAGAAGCTGCCACAGTCAATTAGTGGAAGTCTGGTTGGACCATACTGTGCTATAGTCTCACTAAGAAGTGACTCTCAACCAGGAATGACTGTGTCTTTTCTTATTGCATCTTAGAGATGAAAATGTGTCATGAATAGTGAGGAGATTTTGACGGTCACCATAATTATAATGAGTGGCATTGCTGACATGTGGACAGATGACATCAGAGATGACAAAAGTCCTATGATGAAAGAAGAAGTCACACAATGAGAAGTGTCCTTCACTGGGGATGACATTGCTTCATCAGTTCCCAGGATAACCACCGCTGTACCAGCCCATTTGCTGGGGATCCAGGTACTATGTGCTCAGGAATCTTCAGGGCCACGCTGTAATCTTAGTGACTGAAGTAACTGGAATGGGGATGGTGTCAGTTGGACACTGTCCTGCCTGAAGCAGGAACCTACTCTGCTTGGCCAGGTTATTACTAGGCAGGAAATCAATTCAGGGAATCCAGAATGCTCTGATGTTTTAAAAGGAGTTAAATACCTACGCTCTGTATGATACTTCCAATACTCATGCATTGACAGTAAATCTCAGCTGTGAAAGCATTACATCTGCTGAATGAAATATATTGGGAGAGTATTGTCCTAGGCTATCTCTAAGTCCATGGTTTTGTTGCTGAGTTTGATCATTCAAGCTTGGTGTGATGGTTAATAGTGACTGTCTACACTATCTAGAGTCACATAGGAGATACGTCTATGGGCATGCCTATGAGAGGCTATCTAGAACAGTTTAATTGAGGTGGGAAGAGCCCACTAAAAAGGGGCAGTGTCGTTTCATGGTCTGGCATCCTACACTGCAAAAATCAAACACAGACAAGTGAGTTGAGCCCCAGTATTCATCTCTCTCTGCTTCCAGACTGCAGATGCATTAGGACCAGCAACCCCACACTTCTTCTGCCATACCTTGCACCACAATGGATTATAACCTGGAAATATGTGGGCATGGCAGCCCTGCAAATCCCAATGATCAGAAGGTGAAGTTAGGGGGTCCCCAAGGAAGCTGGCACTCAGCTTTGGGTTCAGTAATGGACCCTACCACTCTGGAAGTAAATTAGAGTGATCTAGAGAAAGACACATGAAGTTCACAGTTGACTTCTGGCTTCCACAGGTGTATGTCTATAGGCAAAAACAGCTACCATGAACCCCCACCGCGCGCACGTGCACACACACACACACACACACACACACACACACACACACACCCCAACAAAAATATTTGTCCTGTTTCAATATTTGTCAACCTGAGAGCTGGATTTGAGAAGCGGAAACTTCAACTAAGAAAACTCCCTGACTATACCGGCCTGTGGGCAGGTCTGTGGGACATCATTATTGATCAATGTGGGAAAGCCTAGCCTACTGTGGGTGGTGCCAACCCTGGTCTTGGTTGTATAAGAAAACAGGCTGAATGAACCGGTAAGCAGTATTTCTCCATAGCCTCTGCTTCAGTTCCAGCTTCCAGGTGTCTATCTTGAGTTTCTCTCTGACTTTCCTTAGTGATGAAATATCCTTAGAGTTCAAAACTGAAACAAACCCTTTCCTCCCCAAGTTGCTTTGGTCATGGTGGTTTTTTTTTTTTTCACAGTAATAACAAGCCCTACTAAGACAGCATTCCATACACAAGACTAACACATAAATTCCTGTATGTCTTACCACTTAAAATTTTTCCCACTGTCCACCCACTGCTGTAGCTAATAGACAAAGCTGTTGTCTGAACAGTTTAATAGTTTTGAGTTTCAGAAGGTAAAAACCAGTGGTGGTAAAGTAAGGTGGAAGAGAGGATGATGTTATGGACTGAAATGTTAACTCAAGGTGTGGACTTACAAAGTAACTGTGTGTCACTCTGACTGACATCTTTTTGGACCAATTGAGACAATTCTATATCTTGTGGACTTCGCTGTAGAAGTTGACTGCATTGATCCAGCATAGTCAGGCAGTTTCCTGAAGCAGACTCCATGACAATGGGCTTAACGAATAGTCATCTTCCTTCCAGAGGCATGAAGCACTGGCTTCCAATTTTCTTTCTTTTTGTGAATGTGTAGGTCTTTTTTAACTGCAGAGACACAAGGATTATAGGATACATCGGCTCAGATTAAAAATAAGTAGATAAAACATACAAGCCCATATACAAAACACACAATGCTAATTTGTTTTAAAAAATAATTGCATTGTCTGTTATAATATTTTCACATATCCACCCCTAACTGAAGATATATTCTTAACTTTTATTATATAAAATTATTATGTTTAGGTTCAGTTGTCAACCTGACACACTTGAACATCAACCAAGGAATTGGCTCTGTTATATTGGCCCATGGGCATGTCTGTGATTGCTAAGTGAAACAGTCCACCATGGGCAATGCCACCCTTAGGCAGATGGGCCTGGGCTGTACAAGAAAAGTAATTGAACGTAAGCCTAGAAGCAGGCTAGTAAGCAGCATTCTTCCACCATGTCTGATTCAGTTCCTGCCTCCTGGCTCCTGTGTTGAGTTCTTGCCTTGGTTTAGATGATGAAGGACTGTGACCTGTAGCCTGAAACAAACCCGTTCTTTTCTTTCTGCTTTTGGTCATGGTGTCCATCACAGAAATGGAAAATAAATTAGAACAAGGATGCATTTTGATACTTAATGTTTGAATCTACTTTATTGTTCAAATTCTGGTTATGGCAAATGAACAGATTTGTGTGACTCCTTGGTGGGCTGTGACCTGCAGATTTTTTACCTTTATTGAGGTATTAATTGACAAGTCAAATTACACTCATATAAGTCATTTAAAGTTTTGTTTAAATAGTTAATTATTTATATATTTATCAAGTTTTTGTAATACAAATCTTTATAGTTAGCTCTCAAAATACTATGTAGCTGAAGATGAGCTTAAGCCACTGATCTTCCAGCCTCTACCTGCCGAGTGCTGGGTTTTCAGACATCAAATGCCACACTTGACAAAAATCCAATGTTTATAATATTGGAATTTCATGAACATATGCATTATGAAGTGACTACTACAAGTGAACCGTTTAACAGATTTATCTCTTCTAGTTCATACGTTGTGTACATGAGAGAGCATTTAAGCCTTACTTGTCAGTTTCAAGTACACAGCTCTGTGTTATTGACAGTCACTTTGTGTTCTCCTTCTCTGGATTCATTTGATTCTATAGACAGGTGACCCATAGAGCACTCATTTTTATCTGTCTAATTGATTTCCCCTTCTATATTGCTCTTAAGCTTGAAACATTCATAAATGTCAAAACTATCATCTTTTTATGGCTGAGTAATATTCCCCTGAATCTGCCCCACTGTTTAAATCCAGTCATCCATCATGATATAGTGGATTGTTTTGAGTTTGGCCTATTGTGAATAACAACATAGCACACAGAAGAATGTGGGTATCTATTGGAGATTCTGATTTTATTTCTGGAGTTGTTTTACCTGTGAGGTTCTAACATATAGCATGAGAGCATAGTAAATCTGACTTACTATCCACACAATTGCTAAATAGATTAGAGTTTAATGAATTCAGATGTGGGCCTGTTGGGCTCATTGAACATCAGTCACAGAACACCACCCAACAAGGTGACGCGGAGAAGCAAGAAGAATATAGGCTATGAAGTGAAGCATCTGAATTCAGATCTAACTCTTTAGTTACTCATTAATTATGATTGCAGTTTTAGGGAATATGTGTGTATGTTATGAGTCCTTTTCTGGCTTGGAAGAAAGCATCTACAAATAGCTTCCATGAGAACTATATAAAATAATGTATTCAGATTACTTAATACAGTTATGTAGATTAAGTAGAAGATTTTTCAATCCTTGAAAACACTGCCTAGATCAGCACTGTCTGGTGTAAATACATTGTAAGCATGGAAGGCCTTTAAATTTTCTAGAATAGCCATATTTAGGCTGAGTTCAGGGAGTCCTGTGGCGAAGGGACAAAAGATCAAAGAAACCATGAGATCACTACCCACAGAATCAATTGACTGGGACTGGAGGGCGGATGCAGGGATCAGGGAGCCGGTAGGATCTGACTATGGTCCTCTGCATATGTTTTATGGTTGAGTAGCTTGGTGTTCTTGTGGGATTCCTAACAGTGGGAGAAAGGACAGACTTTGACTCTTTTGCTTAATTATGGGATCTTTTACCTTGTACTGGAGAAAGGGATCCGTCCATTTCTATTCTCAAAGAGAAGACAGGGTATAACATTAAAAAACGAAATATATAATTTTTCTAGATGAGACAAACATCATTTTATAAATGATAAAAAAACTTAATTCTATCTCACTTTAGACCTGGCACCTTTGGATCCCTGTTCTTAGACTAATGTTCAATCTATAGATTTATTATTGTTTTCTTTTCCAAAAGAGAAAAAAAGTAGAGAATGTGGTAGACAGTATGTAAACCATTAGTGAATTACATATTTTATATTTTCCTGAGGAAAGTGAAAATTTTAATAGACGAGGGTAAGTCCCAGGATAGGAGGCTTTGCTGTGACTATTTAGTACTCAAGGACATGGCCAATCTATGAGGCTGTTGAACCCCTAACGTGGGCTATGCTGAACTGAGCATTGAATTAAGTGTAAAATACCCACCAAGTATTAAAAAGAACAATTAAATTAGTCTCATTCTTTTTATACAACTGTGCATTAAAATACATGTTTGTACCAAGTACATATTGAGACCAAAAGGACAAAAATATTTTTAATTTTATTGAAATTAAAATATACATTAGTAAATATCTTTAAGGCATATTTAATTTGCATATATATGTGTGTATACATATGTATATATATATATATATATATATATATATATATATATATATGTGTGTGTGTGTGTGTGTGTGTGTGTGTAGTTAGCAGAACATTCACGTGAATGGCTCTATTCTATTTCTGTTGACCTAAGCAGATAAAGATGTTCTGAATACAAAAGGAAGAGCCTGCCTGATGTCCTGTTGCTAGCTTGCTTTCTAAAGTATGAATTAAACTCTGGCCTTCATGAGGTTTGAACATATCTTTAAAATCCAAATTTCAAGTTAATGAATAGTCCATGGAAGTTAGTTCCCATTCTAAATGATTAAATAAGAAAAAACAAGCCATTCTACTGCATTGCTCTGTATTCTTCCTGTTGCCTAATGAATCAGAGAGCCTCAAAACTCCGGTATGCTTAGCCCTAGTCATCCCCTATTTCTCTCTACAGCACTATTGTGTTGTAATGAAGACTATGAAAAAAGCATTTTGGAAAATAGCCTTTGATATGAAGTGGCCATCAATATGCATGTTATATGTGATTGAGTTCAAGAGATGTGTAAGAGAGGTCCAAATAGGTTTGGCCTGCCTAAACACATGCTTTCTGCTTGCCAGCCAACAAATCGCTTCTATATATTACATAAGACTAAATTAATACCTACACGAAGACAGTTTATTGTGGATGATGGATCATGGGTCTGCTACTCATACATCCAGAACAGGGCCCTGAAAATCACATCATCATTGCATTTCTAGGGAAAGAAATGATTGCCACATCCAAGCATGTTTATCACAGAGAAAGGCTGATCTGGGCCCATCCGCGTGCTGAGGAAATACTGTCATCCTGTCATCTGTTGTGATGAGGGCTCCAACGGAAGGCGCTGTATTGACTGCCAGGTGCCAGTAGGAATGTTGTTTCATTCTAGATCTTTTTGGAGATGATAAGAAATGATAGGCTCTGTTTTATAATCTGTATTTGTTCAGTTTCTGCAGCCCAACACTATGTTATTTTCATAATGGTAATCTACACAGTATCCATTCTTCTTTGAAGATAACAGTTTCCAAAGGAATGAAGCCATTACACATACTGTGGATGAAGGTCCAGGTAGACCCCCAGCCCTAAAGGTGCAAGTCCTAGAATAAATGTAATAGCAGAATGAAGGACAAAATAAACCAAAAAGGATGGCTAACTTAGCCCATCTCCTGACAAACTTCTCTGGCTGCATCAGCAAAAGCCAAGAGCAATCGATGCTTATGAAACAATGCAGCCACCATCCTAGATAGAACAGGCTTGGAGTCCTATTACCATAAGTGGCTGAGTCGTTGATGTGAATGTATATGTCATCTTGCATACCATTTGCATGTTATTTGGTGCAGACTTGCCAATAAATAAACACAATTTATCAACTCGCACAACCTACTCTGACCCTTGGAAGTATGCATGCAGGAAAATACACTAGATCTGCAAAGAATGACCATTTGTTTAGCATTAAAAATTAAATGAGTAGTTTAGGCCAAAAGTGTAAGTTTTGAATATTAATGTTCCCAACCAGGTAGTGTGCTCCTAGTGGGTAAGTCTATGTAGTGGATAATTTAGGTTTAAGTTCTATATAAAATCTGCATTCATGTGCATGTGCGCGTGCGCATGTGTGTTTGTGTTGATTTTGATAAGCCTTTTAAAAATATTCATTTTATTTTTTTATTTATTGTAGTAAGAGGTTTCTGGCCAGGACTTTCGGACCTATCCTCATGGTTGGGACCTGCAGACCCACAGTCCCACAGAGACACACAGATGTTTACATTAATATTAGGCTGATCGGCTAAGGCCCAGGCATATAACTTGCTAACTCCTTACCCTTAAGCTAACCCATGATTCTTATCCTATTCAGCCATGTGGCAGCTTGGTACCTTTTCTCAGAGCAGCATAGTTGTCCACTGTATCTGCTGGCTTCTCTCTGGAATTCTGCTCTCTTCTTCCTGTTTCCATAGTTTTCTTAGTTTTGTAGCCCTGCCCACACTTCCTGTCTGCCTTTGCCCAATCAGTGCTTTTTATTAAACTTGTAGGCGGGACAATTATTTACAATGTAACATCATAAATCCACTACAATTTATGTGTATGTGTGTCCTTGTAGAGTATGTACATGTATGTTAAGTTCTCCTCAGAAGCCGAAAGAGGATGTCAGATCTCCAGGAGCAGGAGCTACAGGTAGTTCTAAGCCCCACATAGGTGCTTGGAATTGAACTCTTCTCCTCTACAAGAGCATCAAACCCCTTTAACCTCTGAGTAATCTCTCCACGCCCAATCTCACTACTCTGGATATTTGCATATGCCCTTTATTACTCAATCATGTCTATTGATATACTTTCCATATCAGGTAAAATATCAAGTGCTTTATATATACTTTAAAAATTTAATTCTCAATAAGTATGGTCTAGTGTGGCAGATGGTAATGTCTGTAAATATTTGGGAAAGTCTTTAAGACACAGATGAGGCAAAATGTAGAATTTGGATTTGAACTTGAGTCCTTCTGACTCAGAACATGACATTTTAACACCTTAACAGTTAATCCTAAGAATAAGGGATAACAAGATGAAAGCTAATACTGAATTTGTGCCAAAAGATATGAAAAAGCAATTTTTTTTTTTAGCTTGCTGTACTGTACTAGTAGATGATGACTTTGTGGAAGCAGAGACTTGTCAAAATTTAGAGAATACTCTAAATTACCCAAAATCATAAATAGAACCTTAGATATAAAAGCAAACATTTACTTAAAAGAACCAAATAAATCATAATATTAAAATAACATCAGCTTGAAGAAGTGTGGGAATAGGATTGATTAGTTGGCAGGTATATTTCTGAAAATAAAATTCTTTAAATTCTTTGCTTTAAGGTCTCTGATCATTTTTACATATGAAAACAGTTTTTTTTTTTAAAAAAAAAATAAAAGTTTATGCCTAAGAAAGCAAAACATAGTGTTGTAAGTTGGCAACCAGACCTTCAATTCAGAAACCTGGGGACATTCCATATTCAAATCATAACAAATGATTAAGACATGAAAACTTTCCCATAGACACATTCATGCTTCATAATATTGGTGCAGATTTATGTCTTCAAAAAATGTAGAATCCAGAGTGGTGAGATAATGTCAACCTCTGCCCTTAACCATCACAAGCACTGGAACATTTGTTTACAAATTGGTGCATGTGAGTTTTGGAAGGCTTTTCTGAGAATAGCTTCTGACTTCGAACATTTCAAATCTTTTCTTTCCTATCGCTCATCTAGCTTTGGCACAAAGTGCCACACAAACGACCCATTATTTCATCTAGATTTCCAGCCTGCATCTCATTTCATTAACAAGCAGGTCAGCACAGAGAGCTACAGGGATATTCCTGGAAGCTGTCCCTACCCTGTGATGGTTAGCAATACATTAACTGCATATGGAACTGACTGCAAATGATATTAATCTGTTCCATGGAGTCAAAATTAATCTAAGTTTGAATATATCCCAATGCAATACCCTGAGTCTACCGAGTTATGACAGTCTGTCCAATGCTACCCACTGTAAATGGAAGGAGAAGGCAGAATTAACTTGAATGATGTATGTTCAACTAGCTTATGTGTGCATAACTTTACCACCAGATGAAAACAATTATTAGAACTCTTTCAAAGGATCCTGAGAAGAACTGTGCAAGGAAGCCCCAAAGACAACCATTCCATAGCTTCTTGGTATACTCATGTATATTCTGCATGGTTTCAGAAATAGTAAGAGCCTATTTAGATTGTTCTTGCTGTTTGGCGCTCACTGAATCCATGACCATAGGCAGAAACTATGTGGCTTACCACTGCACAACCTCCTTGTGTCTCCATTACCCACCCTGCCATGTTATATGACATAATTATCTTGTGACTTATTTCCTTGGAATAGTTAGTTCTGTTGCCATTTCTATTTATTCAATATAAATCAATGGTTCAAGAACTTGGTATTATAGTACATCAGTACTCCTCACAGACTATGCTAACCCTCATTATTTGACAGCAGGCCTTTGAGTTGATTGTTAGAGTAAATGGAAAAATTTTATTGTATCCAACACCTTTTACTTTTTGGTTTTATATGCTTGTTAAAACTAGTGGTATTGATAATCCCTTGTTATATTCATATTTCAATGTTACATTTATTTTACTGTTTACTATTATACTAAATAACATTTTAATTTATTGCTACATGTATTACTTGAGTATTATATTTTTATTATATTATAATAGAACCTAAGTACATTAGAATATAGGAATAGATATATAAGGACTTATTTATATGTATGTGTGTGAGACTGAATGAATTTGAGTGCACTCCGTGCTTGTAGGAGCTTGTGGAGGTGGGAGGAAGGTGTTTAATCACCTTGGAACAGGAGTTATGTACCCCCATGTGGGTGCTGGAAACTGATCCTGGGTTCTGTGCAGGACCAATAAGTGCCCCCTAAGCCTCAGCCAAGCCTCTAGACCCAGGAGTCTACCTTTTATTCACTCTACAGACAAGGCTTGGAAATGGCTCCAGCCTCTGTTATGTGACTGCCCAATCCACAGCAGTTTCTCTCAGCTTCTCACCAACCCACACTGTTGCTGTCTGGGTTCCTTCCAGGACTATGATTTTAAGTGCGACAAAGCAAATCATGACGGTAGTGACTTCTCTGTAAGGAGCATTTTCTAGTGTATGGGAGCTGCTAGATTGAATTATTTGGAATCATAAATGTCTGCATGAAAAGAGGGACCTTTCCTGTGACATGGGGCAGTTGGTCAAGAGGATGACACTAACCAATGCTAATTTAAGTCTGTGCTTCAGGCTTTGGGGAAAAAATGGTTTCGTGCTCTCACTGGGAAGAAATGCGTGGCCATCTTTCTTCTCCTGGCTGGCACTGAAAGTTGGCTTCATTTTAAAAATAGTGCTAGGGAAAGAGGGAAAAAATGTAATGTATTCTTAAAATGTTTATATGTCAGCAAAATCCCGAAAACCATTCAATAGATTAATCCTCCTGCTGCCTTTAAAAAGGATGGATTTCAAGCTATAACTGAGATTGGGAAAAATTGATTTTCATGTTCCTTATGACTGAATAAGATAAAAGCCATTGCCCTGGCAAGCTTCTCCCAGCCTGGATCTGGACTTCAGTAGGGTTGGCTAATTGAAAAGTCACTCCAAATACCAGCCCAGACCCTGTGAGGAGATCTGAAGAAGGGATCAAGGGCAGGCTGTCCATTTTTCACAAACGAGTTCCACAGTGTTTATACCCACCATCTCTGAATTCCTTCCTCCTGGCTTCTCATTCTTCCTCACTTCTTTACTTTCTCTACTTTATTTTTCCATTTCTCAACTTTCTCTCTTGCATGAGTGGGAGGTTCCAAAATGAGTGCAGTCCCTGCGCTATAGCTCTTGTGTTGAAGATGCAAACAGTAAAGTGCCAATTCCATCGTGAAGCATTCATTTACCCAGTTAAGAATGGCACATTCTACCTGAACATGGATTTATTGCTCAAAAAGCAACCTTTTCTTCTCATGTATTCCTTGTGCAAATCCTGTTAGGAAATAATTATTATTTTCACTGGTCTAAAGATGGAGTCTCAGATGCTCTGCAAAAGTCACAGCGATGGCATCTACCAGATATGATTCTGCATCTTCACCTGAGTTCCCACACAACTAACACTTTAGTCCTTTACTAGCCCATTGACACGAAAGGCTCATTGATTTACTACTCTGCTGTTCATTTTTATCACTTCATTAATGTTTACTGGACAACTTCTAGACAGTGGGTGCTAGGAGAGGAAAAGAGCTGAGAGTTGGTTGGAAAAAGATATCAGATTGAAAGGAGCTGAACTTGGTGAGGGAAACCTGTTAAGATCGGGAAGTTGAGCTACCAGAGTAATCTTTAATTTCTCAAAATGTAAGACAGTGTAAGCATCCCTCAAATCTATAGAACATTCAATGGAAGTTCAATTTAAGCCAAAATTATGCTAAAATTAAGGCTTTGTCCCCCGCCACCAACCTCATTCTATAGAGACCACTATGTAGATTGTGTGGGTCATGGTGTTCTTTGCAGGTTGTTGGTGTTTCCTTTTTTTTTTTTTTAACTTTGTTTTTATCCTTTCTTTCTTTTATTTATTATTTCATGTTTTCTATTTAATTTTCGGTTCTCTCCCTTCTCTCTTTACACCATGCACTATTCACTATTTAAGGCTCTCTCTATAGAGAAGCAATTGGTCATTTCCTTTTTAACATGTTGGCAATTTTTTTCTTGGAAAATAGGATACCCTTGACAATATACTTTCTCCTAAAGAAAGCCATAAAATCCCCCAATATTATTTCATGAAGCTCTTTGGGTATTTATGGAACAACCAGTGTAAGGGAACTTCAGCTGGTAAGCTTAATCCTCTGACTGCCACAATGGTGATAGCAGTGGCTGGCATTGTTAAACAGCACTTGCTTTGTACTGGACAGTCGGGAACTTTTGTGTCTACTGGCTCATTAAGCTTTATGTCAGCTCTTCATAGTGGCAACTATTAAAACTCCCGCTTTACATATGGGAGCTCGAGATGGCTAAAAAAGCCACAGTCTCAATTAAAGAGCCCGGACTCTAGCTCAAATGATCTATTCAGAACTTTTAACCTTTTAACCACGTACCACAAAGCTCTTTTTAAATAAATTAGACACTACTTATTGAATTTACCATATTACAAGTGATATTGAAATGATCCAAGTAGCCTTCTTAACCACACGGGCTAGATTCATTATGTCTTTTGTACATCTGATCTGGCATCCTAGGACTTAAAAAATGGTTTACTTTTAGTTATGTGTCTATATGTCTGTATGTACACAAAAGTGCACTTGCCTTCTGAGGACAGAAGAGAAAGGCAGATTATCATGAGCTACCTGACATGGATGCTGGAAACTGAACTCAGACTCTTTAGAAAGGTGATATATGCTCTCGACTACTGAGCCATCTCTCCAGGCCCTCTCTTTAGACTTTAGTTGACTCTTACCACTTTAATGTGCAAGAGTCTGGGTAAGGAGGCAGAGATCATTTGTTGACACATCCTAGCAGGGCTTTTTATCATCATCATCATCATCATTATTATTATTATTATTGGGGATAAACCATTTCTAGGAAGGACTTAGCTATGTGTACTTGCATGGTGGGAGGGTGTTGTCCCCATCCTGCATAGGGACAAGGGGACTTTGGATAAGGTGAAACTCAGACCCATGGTTATTTGTGGATCAGGAGTTGTGGGGATAAGGCTTGCTTTTACAACTCTTGGTGGGCATGATTAGTGGTCAACTATTCCCCTAATGATAGTGATGTGAGGACTGAGGGTAGGTGGGTGAATTGAGGATAAGCATGTGACGAAAGAGATAACCCTGGATGCTCACATTGTTTCCTTCTCTTCCTCACCCCCACTTTCCGTGATCCCAAATTTAAATAGAGGCTTCAGTGGCTAAAGTCGGGAGGAGAATTTTTCCTCTGACATACATAATAAAGCCACACTCATAACAACCAGGTTCCTTATATAAATCTATTTTTAAGATGATTATAGGGTTTCGATAGCCATTCTAGCATCAACTGCTGGTTTTGTTTCCTTGTCGTCAGTAAACTGTTGGCAGGATAGTGCACCAGAGGTATATTTTTTAAAGAGTATAATTGCACGGCACAGAAATTATCACTTTCTCGACAATGGGTTTCATTGGTCTCTCCCTTTGAAAATCCGGTTTGGAAGCAGGGCTTGTCAGTCCTCTGAGCACACAGTGCATCGTGTGTGTTGGTCTCACAGCACATCATGCTGGCAACAGCTAGGCAGAGGGTAGCAATTAACCAACACAATAGGCATCAAGGGATGAGGAGAAGACACTGTGTTTAAAATAAACGAACACAAGAAGCACAGCCAGCTTCCCTAGGAAGGCTATCTGAGTAGCATGGCGAGCCAATATAGGGCAAGCTGTGCCAAGCAAGCTGGGAGGTTCCCCATGGTGGCAAGCCATTGTGAGTAGATAAGGCTGCATCTTCCCTGGGGATCTGCCCCAGGGACCCTTCTCCCAGGCTCATCATCTCTGGAGCATAGAGACATAGGAAAGGAGATCCATAGAGATCTTTTGCACTGTTGAGCCTGAAGTGGTAAAGTATCATTGTCTAGAAACTATTTTTAAGAAGGCCAGGGATCAAGCAGACATGGGAGCTTTAGTTCACCTCAGAAATAGGGGACTGATCAGGTAGAAATCAGTTTCTGCAACTGAAGCTAATAAGCTTGAACATATTACAGATCAAATTATCTGTTGGCAGAAGGAAGTGACTCCCAGGAGTTGTGGATGTTGTCCTGGTGACAAGGATAAGAGACTCCCAATGTCTGTCTAGAGGAACTGTGGGAACTCAGTATCTAGATAAAAGGCCATGGTGTTTCTCATTCTAATCATGATGACCAGCATGGGGGTTCATCACTGAAAAATTACCGATGCTCACAAATGAAAGATCTGAATATAATAACTACTGATAGTGAGCCATCTGCGATAATTATATGTAGTTTCCAAAATAAAGGAGTTTTCAGAGCCAAGATAGATGGTGGTTTGTATGGATATAAGGGCACTGGGATGTTAACAGGAGCATCCATGGAGGAGAGAAAGGTATTTCAATTGCTTATTATAGCTTGATATAAATAGATGTTATGAGGATCTAGAAAACCTCATCTGAAATCTGTTACCATCAAATAGTGTCCGACAAATGGTTTAGGCATTAAATTGTCTAACCTGTAGAAGAGCTGGTCACTACTTTAACATGTTTAAGTACTCCCAAGTCCTTGGGACTCTGGCACCCAGGTTCCAAGGATAAAATGAATGGTTCAAGGAACAAAATGTGCACACATTTTAAAAATCTGGATGTAGGAGCACACACCCACGAGCTGGTGAGGCTGAAAAACCTCTGGGGGGTCAATGCCTAGCCAATTTACTAAATTGGTAAGATCCAAATTCAGTGAGAGATCATTTCTTAAAATAACAAGGCAGGTAAGAACTGAATAAGGAACCCAGTGTCGCTCTCTGACCTCCACATGCATGTGCACATATACACACAGGAACACATTTACAAATAACTACAGTTGAATAGACACACGAATTTGCTGGAACACTGTGTATTTGGAGACAATGAGAATGTTTATATCATTGGCTATGAGGGTAGGTTAAGGAGGAGATAAGGTGGAAGGAGGTCATGCCAAGAGTTACCTTCTTAGCAATTTGAATTATATCCTGTAGGCAGGAAGAAGTTATTGAAAATGCTAAGCAGAGGAATAATATGGCTGAATTTGCAATTTAGATGATATTTCCATATATATCTAGCACTCCAGATGAATTGATATTCCAGTGTGTAGATTTGGTGAATACAGACATCTTACTTTGATTGAGTCTGGGTGTTTGATGACTTTTAGAGAGGGTAAAACTGAGTTTTAGACTTTAAACTAGAGGGCTGGACTCTTGGCCTGTTTGGTGGAGGAAATCTCCTATCAAGTTTTCACTGATAATGTAAGCCTTGCTTCATACTGTCATCTGATTTCTCTTTGACATTTCTAGGCAGAAATCTGGGTGGGAAATGGAAAATATTCAGCTAATTTAGCAGTATGTGGCTGCAGAGTGGTAATTATCCATGGGAGAAGGGACAGCTTATCAAGTCAAGGTGTTCTCTGTGGAAGCCGCATCCAGCTTCTGAGCTATTAAATAGTATCTGTTAGGACAGACACCATTGCTAATGCTAATCTACAGTTTATAATTCCCTTAAAAAGAATGCTACTGATGGCCAAGATTATTTTGCTCTAAACCTTTGTCAATGCCTTTTAGCAAAGAGGTTTCTTTCTAGCCATTTTTTTTTTTTTTATAGTTCTGGTTTATTTGAATTTTTAGTACATTTGTGATTTTTCCTTCTATGCAAAGTGAACATCACAGGATAGAAAGTTAAACTGGACTTTTCTGCAAAGACAGTGAAAGGTATAAGTATAATCAAATACATACAAATATGGGACAGTTTCAACTGCTGACTGAAATTCAGCATTTTTAATTAAAATGGAATTTGTGGTAAACCCCAAATTTCCAGACAGGAAGTTATTAGCATAAGGCCCCAGTACAGGATCTAAAAGCTTCAAGTCAGAAGAAGTTAGGGAGTGACAAATATGGCAGATGAGAGTTGCTTGCTCTAACAGCAGAGTTAGAGCAGAGAAGATGCTATGAAGGCTGAGGGAAGAAAATGGAAAAAACATTTGGAGATATCAGAGGGATCTCCCCACAGTCAGTCCAGGAGGACCAGACAGTTGTAACCCAGGAGTGGTGACCTATGCCCTTAATCCAATCTGAGTTCAAGGTCATCTTAGTTTACAGAAGGAGTTCCAGGCTCCCAGGCAGGCAGTGGTGGGGCCACGCCTTAACTGAGTGAAGAAGGTATTTAAGGCAGATACAGAAAGACAGAGCTGACCGGAGGAGCCAGGCTGAGGAAGCTGGAAGACAGCTGGGTGAGATCTGACTGTGGAGTTTTTTCTCTAATATCTCCTACTTTCCCAGAGATCTGGCCCTGAATTTCCTTTATTTGTGCAACATCCATGTTTGGTGAATAGTATGAGTCAAAAAATGCATGTGGGAGAATTTTTTAAATAGTGAGGACAATGACGCTTGTGGAGTGTGCTTCATGCTATAGACACCATTATGGCATTGGCATACCATTTAGCAGAGCAGACCCAGCAGCAGGTAGATGTCATTGTCAAAATGCGGAGTGGTTTTCAGCCTTTGTTTTTCTTCCTGCCTTGTTCGTTCTCACTTAGGGTTCTGAGGCCTTTTTTGAGCTCTGTTTGAACAGAGATGTTTCCACAATTGGAGTGATTCTAAGCACAGGCCTCTGAGCAACACATTGGGTAATTCTGCTCCTAATTAGTAAGGGTTTTAGTTATGTCCCATTGTGCACTTGGTCCATCTTAACCACAACCTGCGTCCTGCATGATGGAGAGGGAATAGAAGTACTGTAGCTTTAGAACTATCAGGGACCCCAGGCCATGAAACCCAGGTTGTTCATTTCACAGCTGAGAAAGCAGAGGCCCAAGAGAAGTTCAATAATTTGCTTGAAGTTACACGGCTAGTGAGTGGCAGAACTGGGACTAACCCCTACTTCCCTCATCACCCAGGTCAGCACCCTTTCTATAACGTCATGCTTCATACACAGACAAGAGGAATAGGACTGAGTGGAATCAGCTTTCAGTCAATGACAAAAAAAATGCTATATATGTTCAAGACATATTTTCTCTCTCACCTCTTGAAATTCATAGGTGTCTTCTGCCAAATTTAGAAACGTTCTCTGTAATATCCACTTGTTACAGATTTAACATGCACATAGCCCTGATATGCTGTCTACTTACATCAGACACTAAAGCTACCTTTATATGTGCATATAGATATTGTTTCTTTGTTTTGTTACTCATCTATTTTTCCCTGTGAGAGAGTTCCTTGTGCAAATGAACTAAGAAAGAAGATTTCTTTTGGCTCACAGTCTGAAAGACTCCAGTCTGTGGTAGGCTGGCTCCATTGGGGGAACTGAAGTTGGTAGAGCATCATGGCGGCAGGAGCATGCGCAGAAGGAAGCTACTCATCACGTGGCAGCCAGGAAGCAGAAATGAGGAAGCACTCTGCGCTATTGGACTTCTTTGTTTGTGTCCTTTGATTCCATGTCAAGCGTCAGCCCACTGGGTGCTTCTACCCACATGCAAGTTGAGCCATTGTACTTTTAGTGAATTCTCTCTTCAAATCTTGGGCATATCCAAAGATAGGAGAGTTTTTCAGCCCTCCAAATACTCCAACATTCAGTTACTAATCTCCCAGATACTGCTTAGTCCTATTGATAATTGAAGCAACTTCACACTGTTAGGGTTTAAGGAAGACAGACAAAAGAAGGAAGTGAGGGAGTGAAGGAAGAGGGGTGTATTGATTTTAAGTCTAATCGTCTAACCATTCTTTAGGGAAAGAATGATATTTTCTTCTTAATGTCTATTGGTAGGTGGTAGGGAAGAGGGCAATATGAAGTGCCACAGAACCACAGAACAAAGGATCTGTTTAATATATGATCTGTGAGATGTGATGTGTGGGACTTGTGGGGATGATTAATATGTGACAGTGAGAAGTGGCAGTAATTAGGCTGCCTTAAATTCCCTGGAGGCAAGTAGGTTGGGTGTATTAGCCCTGTCAGCCCTGTGTGTTTAGGGTCTAGTTACCTGGGAACCCTATTTTCCTCTGCCGATGTGACAGACACACTTTCAAAACCATTGTCGATACATTTCTCCACAGACACTCAGGACTGTGTAGCCACTGTGCTGTTGAAAAGACTAAGGCACAATGAGACTGAGTTCGTGTTCTCTCAGTCTCACACCAAGACAATAGGGAAGAGAAAACCAGAGTCCGACTCTTCATCTCTTAGGCTAATGGAGGAAAGACGGCAGACAAGAAGCCAGGTGTGAGTGGAAAGAGTCCAGTCACATGAACACAACCTCATATCCCATCAAGGTTTGTTCTGTTGGGTCCACAAGCTTTCATCAGGTTTCAAAGTTTCCACTTGTAGCTGCCCTCCAGTCACAGAGCCAGCTGGAATCTCAGACCACACTGCTCAACCTCGCCCTATGCCCTAAATGGACAGTGCCAATGCTGACACAAAGGGACAGGAGCAGATCTGCGTAAAGAGGATTCACAAAGACACAATTTGTCTCTGGAGATCATTAGAAAACAGAGCAGGAGGGCATTTGTTACAGCTCTCTCTTTGTTTTAAATGTGGCTGCTTAAATTTGAATTGAACGTGTTTGGGGAATTTCTACAAAGGGAGTCATTTGGAAGGCTGCTGGCTCTTGTCATCAGTCATGTTTTATTATTGAGAAGGGGAAGGCCCACAGGAGCTTCAGAGCCCCCATACATAGGTTCTAAAAAAGAAAGAAACAAAAGACGATCACCAAAATAACAGAACAAAAAACAGTATTCAAGGCTAAATTAAACATTCAGTCTAAAAAATATGGTTCCAGGCATTTTATTTCATAGGTTTTGATGCTGGGGATTGAACCCAGAGCTTTAAGCATGCTAACAAACTGCTTTTAGTGGGACATACCCCTAACATCTCTACAGAACTTACTCTATAAGTTAAATCAGAGTGTTAGAAAGAGTTATTAGTCTACAATTCTTTAAATATTCACCACTGATTATCATAACATGCATCAGATAAGGGTATGAAAGATGGAGCACAAACATGCCACATGAAGATGAATGACTTGGCCTCCCTTATTAGCTTTGAGGATGGGGAAAGGTTCATGAGCCAAGAAATGTGATAGCACTCATGGTGGTAAAGCCATAGAAAATACAATATGCATTAGAGAAAAAGCATTCCAGAAGAATTATTCCTCATTGTGGCCGTTAATAGGTACACAGGTTAATTGTCCTAACCCAGACATTTTTCTATCAACTGAAAACCAAACTTTCATGTATAGACAAATCAACAAGTGGTTCAGGTGAGAGATGGAGAAATACAGAGAAGATGCTAATACACAGCATTTTGTTGGACAGAGGGAGAGGAGTCAGCAAAGCTTTCATAGGAGGTATCAGCCTTGTATTTGGAGACTACAGAAAGAAAGACCTTTTGTCCTCAAAGCAAAGCTATCTACATGGTCTTCATTTCCCTTTCAGGACTATATTAGTCAGCGTGTTTAGACTGTATTATTTGATTGACTTGTCGGCTAGAAGCTGGCTAGTCCAAATTGTCAACCACAATAAGAATACAGTGTCTGTCTAGCTCATAGGACTGCTTATCATCAATCCCAGACTGTCTCAAAAGGCCTGGAGGATTTCTGGAGGGCCATTGATCGTCTATCCAGGTTGGAAAGCTGGAGAAGCTGGTGTCTGATGTCAGAGAAGAAAGCAGCAGCAGCAGCAGCAATAGCATGGATTCACTCACCAGCAAGAAGCAAAGGCATTCAGGAAACACTGCTTTTCCTTGGACTTCTTTTTATCTGGGCCACTGCCTAGAAGATGTGCTGCATATTCTAGGGGAAGGCCTTCTCCTCTCAGTTAATCTTTCCTGGAAATGCTCTCACAAACCCATCTGAGGCCACATCTCCTCAATGGTTCTTGAACCATTCAAACTGACAATCAAGATGAACTGTGACAAGTTACTAAGTTATCTGTGAGGATAGCAGGTAAGTTCCCCCCACCCCCCGCATTCTTTCATCTCTTACAAAAGCAGTTGTACTTCTTGTACATAGCCAAGGTTTCTGGAAGTTGAGAAGCAACAATACTTAGTGAAATTCTTTTGAAATACAGTAAGTGCTATAAAATTGAGACATTAATACCATTTTGCTCTGTGTAACTCTGGAAGGGGTGTCCAGTGGGCTACCTCATTAGAATGAGGATCTTCAGTTGATTTGGACTGGTATTGTCAGTAGGAGGTAATTCTCATCATTTCCTTACCAGTAACCTTTATTTTTTATGAAGAAAACAGAAATTGTGCAGAACTTGGACAAACCTAGCAATAGGTGTTAACCCTTTTGAAATGTGATTTTAATAGCCAATGGGTATTTATAATTAATGTGCAATAACTTATTATGCACATCTCTTTAAATTTAATAGACCCAGTTAAGGTAAGATCATTAAGCACCCAATTGAATGTTAAACACGTATATTTAGGGTTTAACGACTGTGCAGCAGATGCAGGATGGGTTATGGGATTGTTAAAGGATAGCAAAAAAAGTTGTGACTATTGCAGGGGTATTTAATTAGGAATTTGAACAATCTATCCTTTGAAATCTGTCCCAACTTTTAAATAGGTGACGTCTGTTCCAGGAACGTCATTGATAGCATCTAAGTTTAAATGGATCCACACTGAAGGGAACCTCAGTGAAACAGACCTCTAATTAGCGCGAGAAACAACAACAGTACAACAAAGCCCCGGAGTGTCTCCAATGACAGGTGCTGTAGACACCAGGCTGATGAAAGGTTCTGCAATTAAAGACTATGCATGAAGATTAATGGTGTATTACCTTAAATTAATGTAAGGTGGGTTATCAGAAATGACTGTCTGCTTTGCAATCTTCTTCTTTTTTTTTTTTTTTCCTGCTTCCTCAAATTTGTTTCCAGGCCACTGGTCCTCTTTCCTGCCCTCTATAACCAACGTTTTGTTGAGAAGCTTTTCTATACCTGTGTTTTCCTTTGTGACTCACTTCTCTTTGTCTCTCCTTGTATGCCCACTGCATCTCAATCTCCTCCATCTCTGCTTCTGTCTGCAAATGGTCCCACTTGTAGTGCTGATGACATTTCCTGAACCTGACATCTTACTGAATTTTTTCACTCTTCAGCAGTAGGGAAGTCCTATTATGAGTTAATCTATTTGAAGATTAAGAATCTCATTAATTTCCAACATCCAAGATGTCTTTGTTTATTCTAACAAATTATTAAATTTTTACCTTATTTTAAGATGTTCTCAATTTCTTATTTAATGAATATTTATTGAGAATCCACCAAGTGGGAAGCAGTCTTCTACAATACTTCTCATTCCACAATGATGTTTATTATGCTGGTTATTCTCCAGCAGAACAAGATAGGCAAATCCTCTGTATCATTTTCACTCTAGTTGAAAGAACAAAGATGATTATAAAAGCAAGAGTGCCAAATGGCAATAGCTTCCGTGGAAGAAAATAAAACACTAAAGAGAGAAACAGCATGCCAAGGCTGGGCTCTGTGTACTCAGTACTGCTTCTGACAGAAATCTCACAGACAGTAACATTTCAGCATCTCTCTTACAGGCATGTGATAGGGAGGCTAAAGAGACCTGATTCTACTGAGTGAGAAACGTAGGAGATGAAATCACAGAGGTATGGAAAGAAGTCAAGTGACACAGGGACTAACTGTTGATTTAAACACAGGCCAAATTGGTCAACCCAGAAATTTGGGGAAATGTTTGGACCATAGAAGAGACAAAAACAATATAAGATTTAAGATCTTTGTTGGGGCCGTGGAGTGGGATTCTGCTGTAGATAAAGAGAGAATAAAGAAACAGGAGAGTGGGGTGGTGATGGCTTTTGACTATTGAACTACAGACAACAAGAGACTAGGTGTCCTGTAAGATAGAGTTGGCAGCACTTGCTGACAGATTTTGTATGACACTATGCTTCTGGTATCCAACAGTTAGATGACTGAAGTATCCATCTATTAGGGAAAAAAATGCTTAGTTGAAGAAGTAAAGAATTCCTTTGTGAGTATTTTAAGTGGGAAGTTGGATACAGAAATCTGAATTTCAGGGGAAATTTCCAGGACAAAGCTTGAACTTTGGACATTATTTCCACAGGTGTGGAAAGCTTTGCCCTAGATCATTTTTGAGAGAGAGAGAGAGAGAGAGAGAGAGAGAGAGAGAGAGAGAGAGAGAGAGAGAGAGTTAAGGCAGAGAAGAGGGGAGATAAGGGAGATGAGCCTTGAGTACTGAGTGTTGTAGGTAGCAGGTGAGGAGTAAACAGTTCTGGGCAGAGAGGCAGAATAACTGCATTGGGAGATGATTGGAGAACAGAGAGCTGAAGTGTTTCGAGTAGCAGGAGATGGTCAATGTGTCAAGTGCCATAGATGGGATGAGTGAGATCAGAACTGAGAAATGCTTTGTTCCATCAGCATCACAGGTGACCCTGTCAGGAGCTATTTCAGTTAAGTCCTTGGTTAAAAAACTGATTGGCATAT
Source organism: Phyllotis vaccarum (assembly GCA_033318265.1). Lineage (NCBI taxonomy): Eukaryota > Metazoa > Chordata > Mammalia > Rodentia > Cricetidae > Phyllotis > Phyllotis vaccarum. The sequence continues at coordinate 24,907,826 of JARWLC010000017.1, forward strand.
GTTAAAGGAAGGCTAGGAAAGGCCTGTAGGAGTGAGAATATAAATATCCTGGGAGGATGTTGCTGGAAAGAGCTGAAGACATGGGATAATAGCAGGAGTGAGATGTGGGATCAGGAGGAAATTAATCTTTAAATTTAGTGAAAAAATAACAAGAAAATTTAAAAGATATTATATCATGTTTATATACTCTTAAAATGATCCAGAATTCTGTAATGCAAGAGAGAGGGGTCACCATTAGAAAATTATCCCTAAGAAGACAACGGAGGCCTTCTGCTCATAAGAGACTTAAGAAATGATCAGTTAGTTAATTCTGAATAATGGAGCGAAAGAACCATACATGGACACAGAAAAGGGTAGACTGGTAAATATGTTGGTAGAAGAGGATGGAAAACCATTTTTACTTTTCATTTTGCACACACACACACACACACACACACACAGATGTGCACACACACATTGTATATTTATGTAATTAAATATGAAGGCAAATCATCAACTGAGAATGAGGGAAAATGAGTGAGTGAAGATAGAAATAGTGTTGAAGAGAGACTAAGACTTTTGATTGATTTTTAAGAATCCATTTCAGCTCAGTGATCGTGAACTGTAAATAGAATAGCAAGAATGAGAAAGAATGAGAAGAGAGAGAGAAAACGCACAAGAGTAAGACAGACAGACAGACACATACATGAGAGGAGAGAATGAGAGAGGAATCCATTTAACTAGGTTTCGTATTTGTAAAAATTAAGTATAATTGAAATAGGAACAATAGAGATGTGGCATATCTGGTGACATGATTAAAACATAATGGATGTAGATTTCAAGCTGCATGTGCTGGGGCTGTTCTATGTCTTGGCAGAATGATTGAATGTATACTATAATTATTGTGGGAAAGCCTGAGCTGGGATGATGAGAGGTTACAGTTCCCATTAGGGGATGTGTAAGACAGCCACAAGAGACGACAGAGCGGGTGTGGTGTCCAGTAGCACAGAATTCTCTCCGTGTCATATTGTTAGGAGGTTGTTGTTGTGGTCTGCAATGGAGGACACCCATCCCATCTATGATGGTACGTGAAGGGCTGAAGGAGGGGAGGTTTTGCTACATTCAGAGGAGCTAGTTAGTGTCTGCAGAAGAGGCCTATGCTTAGATTGGAGGGAAAAAAAAGGAGACTACTTTGAAAAGTTTCCGAGGATAGAAATAAATAAGCTGCTGGAGACTGAAGTGCTAAAAAGCACAAAGAAGAGGATTAGGAGACACAAATGGAGGACATAAGGGTCAAGTAGTGATTGCCAGAAACCAAAAGACACAAGTATTCCTCAAGACTACGACGGAAAAGTGGTAAGACTTCAACCCTGAGTTTTGGGCAGACAGGGAAAAGGAAGATGATATCTTGCCAAAAGCAGACAGAACATGGTGCTCCTGTCTGCTCCATCCATGCGATCCCAAGCAGGTCCATTGCTGGGAGTCACTGTTTTTAGCACCTGCCAGCCCTCCATCTCTGGCCATTCAAATGACTCTCAGTGCAGTGTTCAGACAGGACCCTGTAGGGAGATTATGTTGTTCCATTGTAAATAATTGTCCCTGCCTATGATTGGCCAAAGGAAGACAGGAAGTGTGAGTGGAGCTACCAGACTAAGAAGACTCTAGGAACAGTCAGAACAGAGCAGAATGCCAGAGAGAAGCCAGAAGAAACAGAGGACAACTATGCTACTCTGAGAAAAGGTACCTAGCCCCATGGCTGAACAGGATAAGAGTCATGGGTTAGTTTAAGGGTAAAGAGTTAGCAAGCCTTAGGCCAATCAGCCTAAAACTATTATAAGCATCTGTGTGTCTCTGCAGGTCTGTGGGTCTGTGGGCCTAAACCTTGAGGTTAGGCCCAAAAGTCCGGGCAAAAAACCACTTACAACAGGAGCCAATACTGATACTTGGTGTCTGACCACAGCAGCTACAGAGGAATAAATGTGGTGAATGACCACAGCTGGCATACAGGGGACACTGCAAGTACCACTCATCACTTTTGATGGGTGATGGGGGACAGTAGCGGGAGGTAGTCACCAAAACATACTATTAGCAAACCAGGAAACAAGTTCCAAGTCTCTCTCTCTCTCTCTCTCTCTCTCTCTCTCTCTCTCTCTCTCTCTCTCTCTCTCTCTCTCTCTCACACACACACACACACACACACACACACACAAACACTGCGTTAGAGAGCAATCACTAGAATTGAGCTCTGCACTAAGATCCATTCTGTAACCTGGATGTGTAAGTGTGCTTCCCCTCTTAGTGTGGAAGAGTGTATGTTATTGTGAGCTTGAACATTTCAAATCTCAAGCTCTTATCTGAGGGTGGGCAGGGTAGCCTGTGTTTTTTTTTTTTCTTTTTCTTTCTCTCTCTTTCTTTCTCTCTCTCTTTCTCTCTTTCTTCCTTTCTCTCTCTCTCTCTCTCTCTCTCTCTCTCTCTCTCTCTCTCTCTCTCTCTCTTTCTCTCTCTCTCTTTCTTTCTTTACCAAGATAGACAATGCGGAGCTCTTAGGTACAAATCCAAAGTGTCCTTTAACCCTTGTCTCCACCAAGCTGTCACATTTATTCATCTTTGCATTTTTCCACACTGCACTGCCCTTTCTCCACAATCCAGATGGTTGAAATGGCAGCGTAGCCTGGCCACCGAGTCCCATTACCTCACCAACAACACAGGGAACATGTTTTTTTCTGATCAAATGAAATTCAGTTACATGTCAGGGAACACCAACATCAGCAGCTTGTGTCATTTAATAAAACCTAAAGTTACAAGTGTCCTGAATAGTTCCCTTAGAAGCTATTTTAAGTGGACAGCCCTTCCCCAGAAAACCCCATGAGTGCAGAATAACAGAAGTTAATTTTAGCAAGCACTTTTTAACCTACATTTGGGGACAAAAATGCCAGGAAACCTATTATATAATTGAAGTAAAAAGAACCCCTCTGGGTGCGACAAAAAGTTGTCTGTCTCAAGTTACTGCAAATGGAAAAATGATATACTGAGGAGCCTGGTATTTGAGAAGCCTGGTAGTGGGGGACTTTATTTGCTGAGAAGGTAAATGAGGGGTCCTGGATATTGAAGAGCACTGGACACTGGGCCATAAGGCTTCTGCAGAGCTCCCATTGGAGATTTCTGGCTCCCGGTGGAATCAAGAGTGCCACTGGAATATCAAAGTGAAGTATGAATATCAAAACCCTAATTTGTTCATCTGTCAGAATCCCTAAGAGTCCCAGATCCACTTTCAGCCTAAGCACTTTACAAGCTGGAGGGACCAGAAGGAGAGAAGGAAAATATTACTGTCCATTCTTCACCTCACCAGACACCAAGCAGGTTATTTACATCAATGTCTGCCCCTTCCACTGTCCTACACTGTCCCTCTGTGTGATCAGACCTCTTTGTCTCCACCTCATTTTCAGCTTCTATGGCCTCTTCAGCTAAGTCTCTGGCCTGCCAGTTTGCCCACTCAGAAATGGGTAAACTTCTGGGTCCCTAAGGTCTCACTGAACAGTGCTTCTCATCTACAAACGCTTTTTGAAATCGACTGTTACCCAGAGTTGTGGAGTAAATCGAACAAGGGAAAATATTTTCTAAATCATGAGAGGCTATAAGCAGTGGGAGAGATGGCCCAGTGACCGAAAGAGCTCATACAGAGTACCCGAGTTCAGTTCTCAGCTCAACGACTCAAAATCTTCTGTGACTCTAGCCCCAAACTCTCCAAACCCCTCTTCTGGCTTCCTTGGACAGCTGCATTTGTGCACACATGCTCACACACATCAAAAGAGTCAAGGGGAATCTGGGTGGCCTAGAGAGTAGGGGGCAGTAGTCCGGGGTGGTGGGAAAAGGAGGAGGCAGCGAATCACGTATAAATGGCATCCAAGCAGGACCCGAAGCCCAAAATCCAGGAGGACGAACAAATGCTGTGCCTTCTTCAGCCTCTTCTCTATGAGCAAAGTGTGTAGAGGTTGCCATAAAGGACAAAATAGTGAAGTACTTTATCCATTACAGTGGCTGGAACGGATTTCAGAAAGCAGAGTGCTCACACGCACGGGACACCAATTTGCAGAAACAGCTAGCTGCTTCAAAAGGCCAACCAGGAACAATACGTAGAGAGCAAGCTGAGAGGAGAAGCTCCAGGAAAGAAGACATCTGGGCTGCAACAGAAAAGCAGAAAACACCCGGAAATGGAGATGGTGGCAGTACCAGGGTGTCCCCTCTGCCTCCTAGGAAGAAAAGAGCCCGGGTAGATCCTACTGTTGAAAAATGAAGAAACATTTATGACATTAAAGATTCCTGAAGAGCTGAAACCCTGGCTGGTGGATGACTGGGAATCACCAGACAAAAGGAGCTTTTTTTATTTTTATTTTTATTTATTTTTTTTTAAATCTTGACAAGAATGTGGATTCCATTTTGCAGGATTATGCAAATTATAAGAAATCTCAAGGAAATACAGGTAATAAGGAATATGCTGTTAATGAGGTTGTAGCAGGGATGAAAGAGTACTTTAAGGTAATTCTGGGCACTCAGCTACTTGGCAAATTTGAGAGACAGCAGTATACTGAAATTCTAGCAGGTCACCCTGATGCACCATGTCGCAGGTGTATGGAGTACCACTTTTACAGAGATCATTTTTGCCACTTGGAGCAATGTTGGCCTATAAACCTGCAGATGAGAAAAGTCTTGATTTATTACTGAACTATCTACACGATTTTTTTCATGTACCTGTTGAGGAATTCTGCAATTTTGTTAAGTGCCAGTGATTATGAAGTGTCTCCTCTTGAGTATCATTGGAAAGAGCAAGACTTGCTCTCTCTCACTCACACTTTGATCTCTGTAAACAGTTTGGTTCTCAGCCCTTCTATTGTACAAATGATGGACTTACTTTGAAGATTGCTAGTGTATCACAGAATTGATGTTTGTTTTCTGTTTAAGTCTAAATGGAGAAAATAAAAGGAGTCTCTGCTCCCTTTATACTATCTTTTTTCATTTCAAAGTTTCTACCAGTGTATTCAGGGATGGACAACACAGAAACAGGCTGTAGGGTGTTTTCTTGCCTAGTTGACAAAGCTGCTTTTCAATGCTGGTGGTTCTGTTCCTTTGACACTACATGCTTTTATAATATATGTTAATGCTGTATGCAAAATGCTCTGATTCCTGATGCCAAAGGCTCACTTCAGTGTATGTAGCTGAGCTCTCACCCATTTATGCTCACTTTTTAAAATGGTGCTTAAAGAGCCCATCCTTCCTAAGTCATCCACGCTGGTCTTTGCTTCATTGTTAAAAAGTGGTGACTTATTTCATTGTTTATCTACAATAAATTTTTCTTTAAATTTCAAAAAAAAATAGTAAAGGGACACTTTAAGAATTAAGAAATTTAAAAATACAATTTATCTTCTTCTTGAACTCAATCCGTTTCTTTCTTTGAGAAAGTGAACCCACAGCCGTAGTTCAAGGTGTTCCTATCTGCTGCCTGCCTGGCCTTCCCCATTGTGCTGCCAAAAGCTGTGCTTCCTGGAAGCCTTAGGTCCCCTCTTCAGCCGCTAAGAGAGCGCCAACCCAGAGCACCCCTGAAGGCAGGACCATGCCAGCATCTGGTGCATATGAAGGACATACTAAAATATGGAGAAATGTGTCTGGTAGTTTCTCTTCTGATCTCTTTTTATTGGACATTGCCATGGCCTTTGAGATAAGAACTGTGATTCTAGATTTGTAGATGATAATAATAACACTGAAGGTTCACAGAAGACTGTGGTATTTCTTATGGACTACCTTCTCATTATATTGTTGCTTCTGTCAGGAAATACTATTTAGGCACAGGTTTCAGAAGGAATCAGGTGGTATCCACTAACTGGGTCGTTGGGGAAAGAAGAATCAAAGTTGCTTCCTTCTCTTTTCCTCCCTCCCTCCCTCCCTCCCTCCCTCCCTCCCTCCCTCCCTCCCTCCCTCCCTCAGACAAGCAAGTAATACTTATGGAAACCAGTAGGATGGTGTAGTCATTCTGGTTTACCAATCAAGGGCATGTGCTAGTGTTTCTAACTTGAAGGAGGTATAATGAGAACAGAGGGGAAGGGGAGGGAGAAGGAGAGGGAGAGAGATAAGAGAGAGAGAGAAAGAGAGAATATGAGGGAGTAAAGAAATAGCACATGGGGAAGAATCATCGCATTGGCTCTGGAACCAATTTCTCTCTCTCTCTCTCTCTCTCTCTCTCTCTCTCTCTCTCTCTCTCTCTGTCTCTCTCTCTTTCTCTTTGTCTCCATCTCCATCCCTCATACTCTTCCTTTCTCTCCTTACACAAGCCTTTTATTTTAGAGTGGTTTTAGCTTTAAAAAATAAATCAAAGAAATATTAAATTTATATTTAAAATGTCAAATTAAATCTTAAAATATTTACAGTAAATTAAAGAAAAAAGATTTCTGTGCCCTTTGGTTATGAGCATCTTGACCCACAGTGGTATGTTTGTCAAGATAAAGGAGTCAATATTAGAATATTGTTTTAAATTAACTTCAAACTTTATTTAAATTATTGTTTCTATCTAATGTCCTTTCCTGGGACCACCATCTCATCTAGAATAGGCTGTATCTAATATCCACCCTTTATATTTTTTTCCTGATTTTGATAATCTCTTAGGCACTAGTTTTTGATGGCTTTGATGATATGGAGGATATAGCATTCGGGAACATTTTTATTCTTCAATTGAATTTCTTCTTGTGTTTTTCTCATGATTCTGGGTTTTTGAGAGGAGAACCATGAGACTAAAACATGGCTGTTTCCACTCCAGCATTGCCTTATGAAAGGTACAAGCAATCAGTAGCACACAACACTGTTTGTCCTCATCTGGGATGAAGTTATTACTGCTGATGCTGGCCTTGACCACTTAGATAAAATGATGCCTGCCAAAGTTTTCCTTTGTGTGGCAGCTATATCCTGTGTTAGGAACATCATGATTAGCGGTGGTTTCATCTAATCCTCTCTGCCGTCTACAAAAGACTCTTCTTTGGTGACGGTGAGAGCTACACTTATCTGTGGGCATTAGAATAAGTTTTAGGATGCACTTAGGAACAATGCTGGTCTAGGCAAGTGGTAGTATTAGGTTCTTCTCCATGATCTATGTCCTCACGAACCCTGGATAGTGACTAGGTTTCCAGTTCCAGGGTTGAGCCCCTTCTCCCCCACTGAGCAGACTTTAAGGCCAATTAGAAAGCTGCTGGCTAGGATATGAATGAATGACATTCTTTCACCATTAGGGGTTCATCTTGCCATATTGGTTGTTGTCGTGGTCCATAAGCCTCATAGTTGGGTGGGAACTATTGATTTTTTTTTCCTTCTTCGGTAGCTTACAGAGTCCTTTCTGGTACTAAGAAAGCTAGAGCACAGGATGGAGCCTTTCAGGTCAGGTGCAGTTCAAATCCTCCAAGTCCTAAGTTTGAGTTTGTGGTATTTTCACACACTTAGGGACCTCTGAGAAAGATCCACTTACAACAGCAATAATCTCTATTATTTTGGAATCTCTTGGACTACATAACCCTGACAAACAACTAGAAAAGAAGTATCTTATGTCTGATACCGGGAGTTTGTTAGACTGTTAGATACTCAAATGGCATAACTTCATTTAAGGGGTGTGTGTGTGTACATATATACTTATGTCTTACATGTAATTTTAGGTAAATATAAAAAATTTAAGTGCTTTTAAAACACTGTACAAAGGTATCTAGTTATGATTTACTCTTTAAGCACTGCATACACTTTTCTTCAAGTTTTAATAACTTTTAAACTTGTTCATTTTAGTTCAAATTTGATTATTGTTTCTATGATTTCTACATGGTTCATTGAAGATATTCTGTTTGGTTTCCATATATTTTTCTAGCTACTTTAAAAAATATTTCTGGTTTAATTCTTGTTTTTTTCTTAGAATATATTTTATATTACTTATATTCTATTAAATTTATTATCATGTATTCCTATGGTTCAAAATATGATGTCTTGGTGAATGTTCCATGTGAGTTTAAAAATAATACGTATTCTGTAGTTGGATAGAGTTTTTTTTCAAATTCCAATGAAATCAGATTCATTGACAGTGTGACTCAGGTCACCACATCTCTGCTGCTTTTCAACCCTTTTGATTTATCAATTATTGATAGGAGAGTTGAAATCTCCAGCTACATTTGTGGAATTTTCTATGTCTCCTTTAGATTTTACCAGAGGATACCTTGAATGTTTTGACACTCAGCAATTGATACACACTCATTTAGGGGTGGGTGTATATCTTCTTTGAGAAATGACCTTTTTATCATGGACAATGCACCTCATCTCTAAGTGTCTTCCTTGTTGGAAGCCAACATTTTCTGAAATCAACATAGTTTAGTAACTTCTGCTCTTTTCAATTTTTATGGATTTGTGATTAATATGATAAAGCTTATATGTACTCATTTCCAAATGTAATTGTACAGCCTGGAATATTTGCACCCCCATATGTGTGACCATCATTACCATCCATGCTGCTCCTCCTAGGCTTCCGTGGCCACGTACTGTCCTCATAGTTAGCCCGTTTTACCATCTTATAGAAGTGGAATAATTTAATAACAAACTTTGGATTATTTCACTTGCTATAACAACAAAGTTAATCCCTGTTATGACATGGGTCTTAATTTCTTACTTTTAAGGGCTAAATACTATTTTCCTGTGTGTACACACCACAGTTTGGCTTCTCAATGATGCAAAAATGGGAGCTTGGATGGACCCACCCACTTCCTTTCCGAGTTTACTTTGTACTTGGAATCATGTTCTTGTTAAAAATATGCAATGGGATCTTGTTTCTTTAAATTAGCTTTGACAATCTCAGTCCTATAATTGATGTTTCTAAGTCATTAAAATTCAAAGTGATTATTGACATAATTGGGTGAATATTTACTGTGATTCTAACTCATTCATACCCAAGACACTTATGCTTTCTTTAACCTTTCTCACATTCTGCCTAGTACACTTTAATATTTTTATATAAATTAGTTCTCAACAGCATATGAGTTGTATTTCTTAATGAAATTTGATGCTTGTTCAGTATATGTGCTCTGTTAAATAATAATAAACCACTGGTGTTCAGAGTCATATCTTTCAATACTTTTTAAAAAGACTTTCCTTCTACCTCATGTAATGTTACTGCAATCACACTGTTAATTGTTCCCATTATTGTTTCAAATGGACATCTATATCAACTTATTTTGAGTTTTAAGAGTGCATTGATTTGAGTTCCTGTGTCTGCCAGCAGCATCTTTTCAGCTTTATGATATGCCATATCTCTCAGTTTTTGGATGTTGTTCACCATGGGTTGGTCTGCAGCCCTTGCTAAAATGAAACCATGCAGTTTCCAACTGTAAGCAAAGACGATGGACCCGTTAATTTGTTTGTCAATGGTCTTTTATTCCAGGAAACTAGACTAGCTGATTTTCTTCAACAGCCCAGAGTGACCACTTGCAGGTCGATGGTTAAGGTCTATTGATCCAATTTCTTCACTATGATTCTGACATTACATTGACTGGAATAAATGGACTGTGTCTAGATAGTTTAGTAGTTATGACAAGTGCATCAGATTGACCAGTCAGCAACAAATGCTTTTCTATATATGCAGCTCTAGCTTAGAAATAGACATGGAGATAAAAATCCACCCTTAAACTAATTTTAAACTCAGACTCCACAACTATAAAGGAGCAGTTTTAAGTGGGCTTTAAAGTATAGAATGGGTTTCTAACCAGGATCTTCTTCAAAAATAGCTAGATTAGCCAAAGTTATATATGTATAGTTCTGGAGAAAATTACACAATCTGGGATTTGGGGTTGGTACTGAGGAATTCATACAGACTTCTGTGTTTCTGTTTCAATAATAATAACTGCTGTAAATGAAAAAATATTGAGCTCTACAATTGATTAAATATGATAAAAGTTGATCATTTCTTTGGTAATTACTAGAACAGGCATATGACACAGATCTTTTTATAACTTAGTTTCTGAGAAAACTAAGTTGCTCTGTTGGATGGTATAGTGGAGAGAAGGTGAATGTTGGTGAGGTGTAGGCTTTGGAAAGAGGACAAAGTGGAGTTAGGGGAAGAGTCGGGCTCAATTGTCATCCTGAGGGAAATGAAACAGTGAAATCATCTTGGCTTTCCTCTTCTTCTGTTTGCCAGCAGCATGCGACTTCTGATCTTCTGCTGTTGTAATACCATCTCGATGTTCATAGCACATGCCTTTTCTTGTCTCTCCTGGGTTGACATCCCGCTTTGCTTTCATGTGTGGTTTCTCATTGAAGCCCTATTTTAGGCCTTTTTCTATATTTTCTTTGTAGGGGTATTGTGTTGTTTCATGGCAAATAATTGTCCCACCCATTGGTTTAATAAAAAGAGCTGATTGGCCAAAGGCAGGCAGGAAGTGTAGGCGGGGCTACCAGCTAAGAAACTCTCTGAGAGCAGAATGCCAGAAGAATACCAGAGAGAAGCTGCTGGATGCAGAGGATAACCATGCAGCTTTAAAGAAAGGTACCGAGCCGAATAGCTGAACAAGAGACATGGGTTAGATGAAGGGTAGAGAGCTAGCAAGTGATATGCCTGGGCCTGAGGCTGATCAGCCAAAAACTAATGAAAGCATCTGTGTGTCTCTGTAGGACTGTGGGACTGTGGGACTGCGGGTCCACGGGTCTGTGGTCTGTGGGCCTAGACCTTGAGGTTAGGCCCGAAAGTCTGGGCCAGAAACCTCTTACTACAAATGGCAGCCCAACGTGGGGCAAATATACCCACAAAAAGCCATAGAAAGCTTAAAAAATGATCTAGAGCCCAAAGCAGCCTCTGAATTGTGTCTCCCACATGAGCCATGGTACAGAGACACCCTGGAGGGGCACATAGGCTTGAACTACAATGGCAGGCTTTTGGAGTGCAGCTTCAGGTGTAAAATGGCTTATTCCTGAAGTCCCACGGGAGCCTAGATGTAAGCAAAAGGTTGTAAATGATTTATTTAAGGTTTCTGTTCATAAGGAGAAAAAGGGAATAGAATCAAAGATGGCTTTCTAGTGGCAGTGTTTTCTTGGATCAGCTCTGTTTGCCAGAGGCAAACTGTGGCTTGGTTTTAAGAGAAGCTTCCTGATTCAGCATTAGAAGCAAAACACTTGTGAGTTTTTAAGAGGCCCTGCTACCTAACACTTAAATGGAGTTAATGAGTAGCAGATGGCAAAGCTTTACTTGATAATTATATGGACCCTAAAATTCCCAGACTACCTGGGTTAGAAAGATAAATTCTATAAAATTAAACTAGGAGCTGGGTGGAGCCATCCACCCATCATACCAGCCTTTAATCTGGCAGATTAAAGGTGTGTTTAGAAACAGAAGAAATTGAAGGATCTGGGTAGTCACTCATCCTACCCAAGCAAAGGTGTGGTCAGAGACAGTCAGAGATAGTGGCAGATTAAAGGTGTGGTCAGAAACAGAAAAAGTTAAGAAATAAATATACAGTAAAGACAGTTTTTTGTAAAATGTCTAAGTGGTTTAGAGTGTGTTGAAAATATATATACATAGGCTTAGAGAAAGAAAAGAAAGGTTAGAGAAATCCTTTAAAAAAGGAATAAAGTAAAATAAATAAATAAAAAATAAGCCATGTAAAGATGGAAAATACAAAGAGTGTCTGGATACTGTATGTTATTGTTTTATCTTTAAGCTTCTTGACTGAAAATGACTTAGTAAAAGCTGCTAAAAGACAGCTGATTATAAATGTTGTTGGAGTAATTCAGCGTATATATTTTGTAAATGAGTTTACTTTAAAATTGAAATGCAAAGATATGCTACTTTGGAGAAGAGGTTTTCCTTTTATTTTCACAGAAAATGAAAGACTATGAATTTCTTCCTGGATAAAGAACATAAAGTTTGATAGAGGAAGACCCCCTGAAAAATCTCCAATGGAAATAGATGGACCAGATGATTGGGCATTTCAGAGCACCTCTGTTGAAGTTCCAGAGCTCTGAATCCAAAACAATTTCAAGGAGACTGGCTGTGATGACCCAGCCTTAGAGACTACTCCACTAAAGACTTGTCCATAATCCTACATTTTTCTTTGGATTCCCATGAGATTGTTGGCATCCCCATTCAGCAGGAAGTAGCCTAGAGAATGATGCCCACATTCCCAAAACATAGATTATATATGTTTGTGTTTATTTACAGTGTTGCTTATAAGCTGTTATAGATAAGGGGGGGAAAGAATTTTAGAATTGGAGTTCCTTTTGTTTTAAAGAGAAAAGGGGATATGTAGGGGTATTGTGTTGTTTCATGGCAAATAATTGTCCCACCCATTGGTTTAATAAAAAGAGCTGACTGGCCAAAGGCAGGCAGGAAGTGTAGGCGGGGCTACCAGCTAAGAAAATCTCTGAGAGCAGAATGCCAGAAGAATACCAGAGAGAAGCTGCTGGATGCAGAGGACAACCATGCAGCTTTAAAGAAAGGTGTCGAGCCGAATAGCTGAACAAGAGACATGGGTTAGATGAAGGGTAGAGAGCTAGCAAGTGATATGCCTGGGCCTGAGGCTGATCAGCCAAAAACTAATGAAAGCGTCTGTGTCTCTCTGTAGGACTGTGGGACTGTGGGACTGCGGGTCCACGGGTCTGTGGTCTGTGGGCCTAGACCTTGAGGTTAGGCCCGAAAGTCTGGGCCAGAAACCTCTTACTACATTTCTTTATGTTGATAGACATCAAATTCTAGACTCTGTTTTCCATTCTCTTACCCTATTCATCTGTCCATTGTTCTCTAAACTACATTCCCTGTAGCAATGGTACTGGGAACAAACCTAGAGCCTCACCCATCCTGGACAAGAGCTCTAACTCTAAACTACATCATAAGAACCATTTTTCAACTTTTCAATTTCATCCAGGGTCTCACTAAGTTTTCCAGGTGACCCAATCTTACACTGTAGTGTAGGAAGACTTTTAAATTGGGATCCTCTTGCTCAGTCACTCAAGTAGCTCGTATCAAAGATTTTTACCATCAACCTGGCTCCTCCATCTTGCTATAGCTTTATACGAAATCTTACCAACGTCCCAGTTTTATCCTTCAGTACTGGTTTGTTTATGTTTTCACCTCTCCACCTTTCCTGCTATTCTCCACAAAATAGTTTGATTGGAATCATAGCGAATGTATAGATATATTTCAGGTGCATTGATACTGTGGAGTTATTGAATCTTTTTGACCATGAATGTAGAAAATATATTTTTATTATTTTCATTGATTTTATCGTTTTTTAACATTAAAATAGCCTGCATCTTTACATGTGCTTGACTTCTTTGTATTGGTTGGAAATTCTTTGTTTCATGTCGTTTATACATTTGTGTATGTGGAGGTGTGTCTGTGGCCATGTGCGGGGTGTGTCTGCGTCCGTGCATGTGCATGCACGAGTATATGCAAACACATTTGGTGTAGCATGCCTGCAGTGGTCAGAAAGCAACACAAAGGAGTCAGTTTTTCTTCTGTCACATTGGTCCCAGGAATGGAACTCAGGTCTTTAGGCTTGGTAGTGCCTTTACCTGCTGAGCCATCTCAGCAGCCCTGCTTCCTTAGCACTAGTTTTCAATCTAGAAACCAAAATGTCCTTTTCTAAACACAAGTATTATCGTTAAATGCAATATATTAAAATAAAGACTTAACCTCCCACTTGCCTCTAAGACCTCCATACTTTGCACCCTGGCAACTGGACAATTTTCATTTCAACACATAAACCTCTCCCATCTCCTTCCCTTACAGGATCTGCGGATGTGTTGGTTGGTCAGGGTTCTCCCCATTCTACCACAGTTAACTACTGACTCTCTTTAGATCTCATGCCTGCATTCCCCACCTCCCAGGGTCCCTTGTTTTCATAGTTATATTTCCTTCAAGTCTACAGATGTTTTATTGATCTTTGTTTTTTAAATTATGTCCAGTTTTATTTTATCTCTATTTTATTAATTTTGTCCAGTTTCTGACCATATATTTATTTGTGAATGTTTTATTTCATATCTAGTTGTTACACCCTCCTTCCACATTTACTTCTGGTATCATCCCACAGAACATAACCTCTACGAAAAGAGAATTCTAACATTTCTATCTCCAGTGAGTTCTCAGAGTCAGGTCAGCCTGTGTGTGCTTGATACCTCCATATTGATGAAAGAAGCATGGACAGTGGGTCCACACGGAAAGGCCTTCCCACAGCTGTCAGTTGTTGGAGTCTTGGCTTAATCAGCAAAACAACATTGACATAATTGTGCAACATATGAGCTTTGTGGAATCTAGAATGGGTTCTCATTTCTGTTGGGGCCTGGTAACCGTGGAATGCGGAAGATGGATGACACTTCAGTATCTCTTTCTGCATAGATAGGAAGTCAACCTCAAAACAGGACACTTGTGAAGCAAGTATTGTTTGGTTGAGGATAAAGGACATTTATAATGTGAAGAAATTGGAAGAAAGAGATGCTCACGAAAGGCAAGTGAACACCAGAGACTTTAAAGTCCCTAGGTTGAAATTCAATTCTCTCTAGAACAATAAATATAAAACATATCTCTAAGTAGTAATCTGGTTCTGAATGTTTTTCTTTTTATGAATGGAGCTTATGAGAACTGTTCATCCTTTCTGCCCTGTGAGAACATGGCCACAAGACCCAATCTGGAGAGCTGACAATGAGCCTTTAGCACATTCTGAATCTACTGGGGTCCTGTTCAAGACTTTTCAACTCCTAGAATTGTGAGCAATTAACTTTTGTGGCTTATAAATTACTCAGTATAAGGTATTTTGTTACAGCAATAAAAATGGGTCAGATTGTTGTCCTGCAATGGAGGTTAGGGTGGCTGGGCTCTGAATGACTTTTCTAAGTTTGAGGCTTTTTCCTTTATCCAGCTATTCAGTGCATTATTATGAGTCTCCATGTGATAAGTGTTAGTGAGAAAACCAAGACTGTTAAGGATTAGCTTTAATTTTCTTTCAAAACATCACTGCTTGTCTCAGAGTGTTCTTACTGTGAATAATAGCTTGTGGTTGTAAAGGAAATGGATTGGCCAATAGCTGTTGTTGAAACTTAGTGCTTGAACTGACCCAGGTCAAATGATGGCAACTCATGGGGGGAGGGGAGGGGTCAGACCATAAGTTCATGCTAATGAGAAACAGATGGTTTTTCCCTCTATAGTTTAAACTCTACCCATGCAAATTGCATGCATGAGATGATTTGGTTATTTTATAATCGTCTAGTGTTTATTGAGCATTTAGTATGTATCAGGGACTTAGTGCATCTAAGCAAGGGTCAGTTCCTTCCTGCACAGTGCTTATTCCAGTGGTAGAGGCAGATGACAAGTGAGTAGAGTGAGGTCTGCAGCTGCAGTGTGTGCATCTGTTCCTGGTGGGGGTTTAATTTTCATGACCATATTAGCTGTCTGTGATTTTGTCATGAGGTTTACAGTCTGGACAGTTGAACTGCAAACATTTATTTACCAGTGTTTCTGCAGGTGAAATTTCAGAGGTCAGAGACTGTTAAGGCTGATTCTTTGGGAGCTTCCCCCTTTGCCTCACAGATGGCCATTTTATCGAAGTATCTTCACATGATATTTTGCTGTGTGTATATCTGGATCTTAATCTTGCTCACAGGACATCAGTCCCATAAGATTTGGGGCCTGTTTATAAGGCCACATTTTCATCTTAATTACCTCTTTTAGGATCCTGTCTCCTCTGAACAGCAGCACATTCTAAGGAATTAGGGGGTTCAGCTTCAACCTATGCTCTAGGAAGACATAATTCAGCTCATCCTATTCTCATTACCTGAAAAAATGTTTCCAATGAAAATATATACACCTAAAAGATGCACAGTCACATTAAAAATTGAAAAAAATGCCAAATTAATCTACAATGAGTACCATATTTTGTCTAATTCAAAATAAAATTTTATTTTAGCTTTTAGCCAATGATTAAGACAAGTATTATGAAACCTTTAACCTTTTAGAAGACATTGAAAACTTGTGTACATTTATCCTTTATAGCCTGTTTCAATCCAGACACTAAATTTTTGTCAGAAACACTTGAATAAAAACTTAAGTTTCATAAAATGTGCAGTTGCATTTAATAGCTACACATGACTGGTGGCTAGTCTGTTCAGGTTACTATAACAAAATGGTGTAGAGTGGTGAAGTTATAAACAGTATGGACTTACTACTCACATCTCTGAAAGCTGAGCAGTGTCAGATCAGCCACCAGCAAATTTGGTCTATTGGAGGAACATCTCTGCTTCATAGATGGTTCTTTCTTGATGTAACTTTGTGTGAACTAGCAAGCAGAAGTCTTTCAGCATGTAATAAATAAAAAACCAAATCAATCAATAACTACTTGGAACCTAGATGATCTGGTCACCCAATGGCCCCTCCTTTTAATGCCATAGTCTTAAGGTTTCTTTTTCCACTCATTTTTGGGGTAGAACACAAGCAGTTGGGCCCTAGGAAGGATTATTGGACTGGATAATATATGAGATACAGGGCAGTGTTCAAAGAAGCTGTACAGCTCCGAAAGCCCTGGGCCCTCCAACAACTTCAAGTTCCATTACAATGCCCCAATACCAGAATATTCCACTTCATAAAAGACTTGGAAAATATTTAACACTCTCTGACTGCTTCTGACTTAAAGCATTTTACATCCTAATTAACTTCCCAAGCCCCTCCCGGGGGGTTATTAAAGACCATCTCAAGGGATTTCTAAGGCTGGGCTGTGAGCCAAGTCTTCCATGTGTTTGCCACCATAACCACCCCTCTGGGTGTTAATGAGGATGGGCACAGCTGGGAATCTCACACTTCCTCAGCAGGAGGCCACCCCACCCACATCCTAATTCCCTCATCCCATTATGTGAAGAATCTCAAGGCTATTTCTGTCACAGATCTGGACACCAATGAGGACCCAGACTCTTGAGTGGGGCATTGAAGTTCTTAGACACGTTCTCATACATGCACATTTTCTTCCCAGCCTCTATTGAAGTCCACAGGGAATAGTGGACTGACATTCTAATGTTCCTACTACCCACAGTGGTCTATCTTAAGAGAAAAGGTCATCAGAAGTCACACAAAGAGGCAGAGTGGTGGTGTTTATTCTCCGTACTTCCAAGGAAGAAGATCACGAAGAATAGACTTTTGTTTTACGATCTCTTTTCTGGCAGTTGCATTCACAGACACATAATATATTCTGATTAGACTCACCCCCCATCATTCTCTGTTATCCCCATTTTTCATTTTTCCCTCTGAACTCCTTAATCTTCTGAAATAATGCCCCAGTGGCTATATCAACAAAGTAAATGCTGATACCACCTCCTGGAGTCAGCGACTATTGACAGTAAATAGCTTGCCAGATCTCTCTCTTTCCCTCTCTCTCTCTCTCCTCATCCCTCCCCCTCCGTATATCCTTCCCCTCTCCCCTCTCCTCTGGTGTGTGTGTGTGTGTGTGTGTGTATGTTTCTCCTCATTGCTAAGTAGAGAACCCTGACCTTTAGCATTGCTAGGCAGATGCTCTACCACTGAGCTTCACCCCCAGACCAGAAGGTCCCTTATTTCTTAGACAGGCAAAGGAATGAGCTTACAAATTTGCATTGGAAGCCAAGGAAGCAAAAAGTGCAAAATTTAGCCTTTCACTTTTTTGACCAGTGAATCCAGCACCATTTTCCTTGTTTGTTGTGCATTGTGGATGGAAGAGGTTAGCTTATTTTCATGATGCTTCCAAAACAAGAGACAACACACAATCTACATACGAACCAACAGTGACAATGGCTACAGTCATAGGAAGGAGTGGCCATAGAGAACACAAAGGTTTGATCATTTGTTTATTTCTAAGTATTTTTATAGTATCTATTATCTCCTCGATTCTGCAGGAGGTTAAAATAGATGATATTCTTATCCCTAAGGGTGAGGTTTTACTCAGCTCTGGCATTGTAATATATATACATATATATTCCATCTTCAAGAATATTTAGGGGGGTTGGAAAGAAGGTTCAGTGTCATTCACTGATCTTGTAGAGGACCTGAGGTCAGTTCCCAGAACCCACAGAGAGTGGCTCACAATTCCCTTTGTGGGCGCCTGCACTCATGTGCACAGTCTCAGTCTAGTACACACATGTATACACACACATACTCTCACACACAATTTAGCTATAAAAGTACATCTTAAGAAAAAGGAATGTTTAGAAAGTTAACATCCTTGCCTTGATTTTTAATTTCCCCAAGGACTGACATTGCATTGCTCAACAAAGCTTCATATTTAAAAAAAATTAACGGATGATACAGAAATGGGACTGGCAAAAGCCATATTATGAACTTAAGGCAATAGCATCAACCAAATAATTTCTTGATATAATAGACAGGAATGAACGAGTTAACAACTATGGAATCAGGCTTCTATCTCTCTTTCACTTCTTACTTACAGTGTTACCTTGAACTCATTTTTAAATCTTGGGGTTTAAAAGTTTTCACCTGGCATAGGGGGCTTATGATTGTTACTAGGTGTCGTGGCTAGGGAGAGCAACTGGCAGAGCTTCGTAGAAGCTCCACGCTATGCTTCGAGGTTATTATGTGTTTTAATGCAACCCTTCATTGGTGTGGTTAATTGAATACTGAGCCTTCTAAAGGAAATTAAAATTAAAGAGTTTGTATTGGACAATCCAGTGTAGAGACTCAGCATGGGAGGGGTTTGCATTAAGCCAAACATAGCCAAAGAAGGACCCTGAGGAAGAGAAGCAGTTAGATTTCACTACTAATTAGGACTGTTCCTTCAGGAGGTGGAATCTCCGCTGCCTTTTACAGATCAAATTACTCATGTACCCCTGTAAAAAGCATGTCAAAGTCAGGAGTGCAAGGGGGTCCCAGTGCAATTTGCAGTGGGAAAGGCAGCAGTGAACAGTTAGCACACCATTAATTCTCAATTAAGTACCAATTTGCACGTTGCTGGGAAACAATTGCAAATTCTTTGTTTTTCCCTTAAATATGTCATTGGAATCTAAGGGAGTAAGAAAAACTAGTATAGAAGGATAAATAAAGACAACTAGAGATAAAAATCAGGTTCTGCCAAATACTAGAGACCTAGCCTCCACATCAGGCTGTGCTGAAGCCCTGCCTCACAGCCAGCAGTCTAATAATGCAGTGTTAGGGTCGGTATTCATCATAATCCAGATCAGCAAGAGAATAACCTCTGCTCTACTAAGGACTTTACAGTGGAGAAATTTTTTTAACCCTAAAGCAACAAACTGTGAATTTCTTCTGCCATATACAATCTTCTAGCTAGTAGGCCTGGAGTGTGGGTCTTTCTTCCCAGCTACTTAAGGAGGCTAAGGAGGAAGGATCACAGGTACAAGGCTTGCCAAGGCAACAGAATGAGTTCAAGGCTAACCTAGGCAACTTAATGAGAACCTGTCTCAAAAAGTATATCTCAGTGGCAGATTGCTCACCTAGCATGGGCATGGCCCTAGGTTCAAGCCCCACTACTATAATCCATCCATCGATTGATCTATCAACACTAATGCTATGTTTGTCCCATAATCCACTTCCTTTTTTTAACCTGTCCAAAGTTAAAGGCTAATTTGGGGGGGGGGGATGACCTAGAAGTAACAACATCTTAATTAATATTGCTGACAGAATCCTTGTTTAAAAGATGAATTTGACAGTTGCAACTTGATTTTCAACTCAGTAGAATTCTTTTTTCATACTAAATATATTGAGCATGAAACCCCATCATAATTTTTCACTCCTGTGTAATTTATTGCACTTCTGCCTCTGGATGTTGAACTGAAAGGTGGCAAAGAAATACAGCTTCCCAACAGCTTGCAATTTAAATGGATGAAAAACACATAGTACATAATGAACTTGAGTCCCTGGCTGGCCACTGCATCACTCAGGTGTGGGAACCTGCAAGGTGCGCGGTAACAAAAGCAGATGGTGTGTGCTGAGTTTGATGCAACCTAACAGAGCAGTGAGAGAAGCCAAGCAGAACCATCAGATCACAGGCTTCTGTGCTTGCCTCCTTCCTCTCCTTCTGCACCTCACTGGCTTTCTCAAGCAGGAATGGTTGATTGTGTTTTCTCAGCTGTGTGGGGACCTCCTGGCACCCGCTCTTATCATTGTCTACTCAACTCCTGTGACTGAACATCTTGCTGTTGCGATCAAATACCTTACAAGAAGTAACTTATGGGAGGGAGGGATTGTAGTCACTGCGGTTGGAGTGGATCACTCCTTCCAGGTGAAAAAAATCACAGCAACAATAAGGAAAGTTATTGCAAGAGGAGGAAGCCAGATGTTCTCATTGCATCCATTGGAAGCATAGAGCAAATAAGAAGTGAGAAGATTTATAAATCTCAAGGTCATCCCCTAGTGCCCCACTCCCAACAAGTCTTCCCTTCTAAAGTTTCTGGAACCTTCCAAACATCATCACCAGCTAAAGAACAGGAGTTCAAACACACAAACCCATGGGGAGCATTTCATATTCAACCTACATTTTCCTTCTGCTCTTTGTCATCTGCCAACTCCAAGTGTTGAACCTGATCACACCCATCAACTCTTTCTTCACCCCCATGATTTCCTGGATTTGATCCCACAGGAAGCAAAACACTACCAGCGGTGTTTTTATTTCCTGAAAGCTTAAGCTGATGCCTAGTGGGAAGCAGATCAAGGCAACCATGTTTCTCAGAGCCACCCAGGACACCATAAGACAGACCTTATGTCTTTCTAGGGTGCAAAGAGGGAACAAGAAAGACTTAATTCTAGTTATTCTGGTGTGAAGTTGCTTGCCTATCTTGGCTCATGGAAATTATGAGGAGATAACTTGAGTAACCTTGCAGTCTCAATCAGTTGGGTATTTTATTCAGTGAGCATACCTCTCTTCCTCTTGAAACAGGTAACTGTTTCTTACCTGCTTCTAAATAAATTAATAGAAAAAATGACTGTAATATAGGTGAGCAATGGACAGATTTAATTTATGCTTAGCTGTTCATTTGTGTTTTGCTGAAACTACAGGGCCTTGAGACAACTTGGGTAACATGCATACAAAATAAAGGCACACATCAAATTACTTCATAACTCCTGGATGATTGACTAAACTATATTCATCTGTGTAAGTCAATAGGTTCTAACAATAATGTTTATGTTAACATGTTCCTAGGTATTCAATTTGGGCTTCACATTAAGGTGGCATCATAAAAATATGGCTTACTTATGTGATTTTATAGCCCCCTAGGAAGACCTTTGCTTAACATTCTTCCTTGCAGAGGCCTGCTATGGCTAAAAGATTTACCAGCTGTAGATTTTGCTCATTGTTAATTAAAAAAAATAAACTGTCCAATAGCAGGACAAAGAGATTGGGAGAGATGGCCTGACCCAGAAAGAATGATGGGAGGAGAATGGGCAGGGTCAGAAGAGTCTTGGGAGACATCAGTCAACTGCTAAGTAAGCAGGACATGTAGAAAATGAAGTAACAAGCCACAGCCATATAGAAACGTATAGGTAGAAACATGAGTTAATTAAATGTAAGAGTTAGGTAGTAACAAGCCTTAGCTATCGCTGAGCATTTATAGTTTATATAAGCCTCTAAGTGATTATTTTGAAAGCAACTGCTGGGACAGAAAAAAAAATCCATCTACATTCACCTATGTTAGAAAATGATTACAAGTTACAGTTGTAACATGTATTATCTCCTTACATTTTCCTGGCCACAAGATTATTATCATAGTTCAAATTTTATAGATGGAAATACTGACCATCAGAAACAGTAAATGACTGACCCAAATTCAGTCAAATAGCAAATATCATAGCTTGTACTAATAACCCATATGCTCTGACTGCAAATCATACATTTCTCTCTTAACTCTTTATTCTTTGTAACTACAGAAAGCATTCCTCAGGTCTGGTACAAAGGGTTGCTTTTTCGGGCAACCTACGAAGAAACACATATATTTCTGTTGCTCTTATTCTGTTTTTTACCTTGAATGTTTATTTTCTTGCTAGCCAAAGAGCATTATTAGAAATTGAGAATCTGACTCTACTTCAGAATTAATGGAAAAGTAAACATTGAGAAAGAGGCAAGTAGGGAAAAAAATGAACAAAGTCATGATGTTGTTGGGTGGTTTATGGTTCCTAACATAAACTGTCCAAGAGAAGGCGTCTGTCACCCACTTTTCCAGGTGTAGGAAACAAAGGAACTATGTGGCTTCTTGGGCATGTGGAGTCTTGGGCCTGGACTTGAATTTCAGAGCTTTGTCTCCTGCCTCGTTCGTGAAGCTGAGGCAGCTTTGATGGAATTAGAATGTCTTGGCCATTGGCCTTGTTGGTCGAGGAACCTGTGCTCCAGTATTTGGAGCAACAGCATAACATTAAGAAGAATTTAGAAATCATTGCCTTCAACTCTCACAGAGTCTAATCATGTCTAAGATGATAAAATAATGGGAATGTTGGAGGAGGACAGCAGGTTAAAGCTTCGGGGTAAGACATTTAAAATATGTAGAATAAAAGTAAGAGTTTCCATGATTTAAGACAAATTCAGGAACGACTGTAAAGATAGCATGGTAAGAAAAAAAAAAGGAAATGGTCAAAGTTGTTAAAAAAAAATCAGGAATGTGAATACCATTTCATCTCTCTCTCTCTTTCTCTCTCTCTCTCTCTCTCTCTCTCTCTCTCTCTCTCTGTGTGTGTGTGTGTGTGTGTGTGTGTGTGTGTGTGTGTGTGTGTAAAGGGCTGTGTACCCATATATGTGCATATGAAGGCATATGTAGAAGTAGGGCTTGTCTCTTTCTTTTTTTTATTTATTTGTTTTGAGACAGGTTCATTGAACCTGGAGCTCGATGGCTAAACCGATTGGCTAGTGAACCCTTTTTCCCTTTGCCAATTCCTATGTCAGGGTTACAGGCTCAGGCTGCCACACACACTTAGTATTTTACTTGGATACTCAAGATTTGAAATTAGTTCCTACATGGCTGTGTAGCAAGCACTGTAGCCACTGAGCCACACTCTCTTTACACTTTCCTCTAGTATCAAGTCCTATTGTTAGACCAAAATACTTCTATTGGGCATTCAGGAAATCTGCTTGCCATATTTACATATAATTGCCACTAGGAATGAAGATGCTCTGGGATGTTTATGGCAGGATCACGGTGCTGATGTGCTGCTCATCACTCTTGTCTAGTTTTACTGAAGCTAAAGTATTTGCATATAAAACACGCTAAATGGTAATAGAAGAAATGAAAATTCAGAAGCTGAAGTGATCGCTGTTTAGAAACAAGTTATAGTTTTGAGTAGAGATTCAAGCAATGCCAGTACAGTTGTGAGTGAGACGAGAATACTAGTCTGGAATGTAGCTCCTACTGGGTATCAAGCACAAAATACAGGTTCTGCCCTTTATAGGCAAAGTGTGGCTGTGTTGGGAGCATAGTACTTATAACTTAAGTATATTGGGAAGAAACTGCCTGTTATTAGACCCGAGTCAGATCTGGTAGGCAAAGTCATTCTGTACTGGCTTTTTATACTTTTCTCTTTATGGGGTTCATTTCCGTGTATGACACCTGCAGGGACCCCTTGTGCCCAAAGATCTCCAGAGAAACTGAGAATCTTAAACTTACAGGATTGTCTTTCCAATGGGGAAGACAAAAATCCTGTTCTTCCATCCAGAAAGCTGAAATTGGAAGTGATTACCAGCCTGGTGATCTATGTTATCTGTTGGCCCAGGCCATATCAAGCCCTCCCTAGACTGGAGGCGGCTAGTATCTAAATGATCCTGATAGCCAGAGACTGTCCTAAGCTCCCACAACCAGAAGCAGAGGTATGTAACAGCCCAAATGACCTCTATGACGGGAGGCCCAGAAAGACACTTAGGCCCTTAAGAAGCCATATTTTTGGAGGGAATGACCCTATACCCTCAGTTGAACCTCAGAGTAATCATGCTTTTTTATGCACTGGGCATTGTATTGTATCAAGAAACATTTTTTTTTTCAAATTTATTGGGCTTAAGTACATTGAGAATAAACTGTCTGTTATTAGACCCCTTAAGTCATATCCTGGTAGACAAAGTCAAGCTGCACTGGATTTTTACTCTTTTCTCTTCTTGAGGTTCATTTCCTTATATGACACCTGCAGGGACCCCTTAAACAAAGGAGACAAGCCCAAAAAAAAAGCATCCACTTACCTCTGAGCTCTGAAACTCTAAAGTTGTCAGACCCAGGTGGAAACCTGAGGCTGGACTAAAGAGTCCAGATGTCGGGCTGCCTGGTTCATTACATTTCTGACCCACTTCTGGCCACTGGAGGGCATTTCCTGCAGGGATGGGCAACTGCTCGCCACAGTGTGCTCTCGAATTGTTCACTGCATTTATTCCCACTCTTTCCTTTTCTTCCACATTCCCTTTTCTTGGTGAATGCAGACTCCCTCCTCACTAAAGTGGTTCCCCCTCCCCAATCGGCAGGTCTCCCTAGCACATTTTCTGCTGTGACAGCAGTTCACATCACTCACTAGCCTGGTGTCGCCTCATCTTTGCTCTCTGGGGTTGATAAATATGTAGTTCTAGCATGAAAGAGACTGGGTGTAATCATGGGAGGCTCTTCAGAGTGAAACATCAGTGCTCTTTGTAGACTGTCTGAGAACAGATACGTTTTGTGAAGGGGAAAAGGGAGGAGAGAGTGGTGAGCAGGGAGAAGTGAGTCTGGAGGGGACTCTTATTTTGTGAAAAGAGGATCAAAGTCACCCACCAGTCATCAGTGTTCGCTATTTAAGGGAACTCTCTAAGACCAGGACACCGTCTATGCTAAGTCCACTAACACAGAAGTAGGCATATGCTAATAATGATGTCTGTGTAAGCATGTGGGGTGCTGTACTTTACCTTTCTGTTGCTATGACAAAACTCTCTTACCAAAAGTGACTTGAGGAGAAAGGACCTTATTTGGCTTCTATATGGTGGTTAGAAATAAAATGCTCCCCACAAGGAAGTGGCACTATTAGGAGCAATGGCCTTTTTGGAGGAGGTGTGTCACTGAAGAGGGGGCTTTGGGGTCTCTTTTCCTTGAGCTTCTCTCAGTGTGATGGTCTATCCACTTCCTGTTGCCTGCAAGATGTAGAACTCTCAGCTACTCCAGCATGCTGCCCACATGCTCCCTATCATAACTATAATGGAATGTAAAGAAACCACCCCAATAAAAATTTATTCTTTATGAGCAGTCATGGTCATGGTGTCTCTTCACAGTAATAAAAATCCTAAGTAAGACATACTTCCAGGTCAAATTACATCACTGAGGGAGGCAAGAAAGGAACTCATGGAGGAACTCCCCCCCCCCCCCCCATTGGGTCTTGTTGAGTTAGCTTCTTTATCCAACCCAGAACCACATGCTCAAGGAAGGGTACTGCCTACACTGTGTTGGTACCTTTTACTTCACATAAATCAAACAGTCCCTCACAGAAGTGCCAACAGAGTAACCTGATAAACACAATTACTGAATCATGCTCTTTTCAGATTCAAGGATGTGTCAAGTTGACAATTAAAGCTAAGCATAGTAAGAGGAATCCCTTACAGCTGATAGTATAAAGAACTGTTCTGAGACTCTTAGCAGCCTAGTTGACATAAAAATCCTTATTTTGAAGAAATACATATGGCTACTTAGTTACTAGTGACCTTTTCCCACCACTTAGGATGATGGCTCAGCCCATAAAGTGAGAACCACACAAGTCTGAAGATCAAAGTTCCACCTCTCCTAACCCGTGTATGAAAAGGTGGTCACAGCAGTATGTGTTTGTAATCCTAGCACTGAGGTGAGTATAGGAGGACTTTACAGAACAGCTTGCCTAGCCAAATCCATAAGCTACAGGTTCAGTGAGAGATTGTATCTCATAAACAAACAAACAAACAAACAAACAAACAAACAAATAAATAAATAAATAAATAAGAGAGTGTTTGAGGCAGGTCAACCTCTGGCCTCTATGTGAACACACAGGGCTATACCCTCCCATACACATGCTCACACACATATGTTCAAACACATACACACACATACACACACATACACACACACACAGAGAAAGAGAGAGAAAGAGAGAGAGAGAGAGAGAGATACAGAGAAGGACAGAAACAGAGACAGACAGACAGAGAGAAGGGACAAATCCTCACACTCAGCTGATGTATCATCTTCCTAGTATGTGTCCAAGTGTAACAGGATTCAATCCTTTCTAAAATATACTAAGATACTTTAAAATTTTATTCAGTTTTCCATAATTTTTTTTTTTAAAATTTGGAGTTCATTTGATTTGGTCACTTCAAATCTTATAGTGAAACTCATTCAGTCTTTGAAGCCCATTGAGGAGGAATGAATTTAACTTAGGGGCCTGAATCACTGAGCTAAGGGAATTTCTGAGCATTTGCTTTTCTCATTATTAAACCCTAAGACCTTTTCCCTTGTCTATAAATGCACCCCTTACTATCAGCACTAAGCCCCGCCCCCCTTCTCATAGGCCTGCTGGGCCCACTGCCTTTTTTTTTTTTTTTTAAAGCTTTGATTGGTTAGTGATCTTAGGAGTAATTAGTAATTTAATGGAAACCAACAGATCAGAGTACTGAACATAAAATCAGCGAATAAATAAAGCCTTTGAAAAGAGCATTTAAGGCTTCTGACTTCCTGGCTGCTGGCTTCCCATCAGCCCAGAGTCCTTCTCTTGTCACTGCTCTAGTGAAGTTGCTGATCAAAGGACTCCACACTTCTACATTCTTGCTCATGTTGGCCCCTGTTCAGTCCTTTATTCTCACTAAAGCTTTCATGCTGCATACATTTTATCTCTCATGGACTCTGTCTTTGCTGCAGAAGGAGACTCAAGTCATGTATCCCTGGGAGCTGGAGCCTGTGCCTAGCAGGAAGAGGCAGATCCTGGTTTTACATGCAGCTCAACAGACCTTTATGCGCTTCTTCTCCCAGGCAAGCTACAGGGCCCCGATGTCCTTACCTGGGGAGGACTAGCCTCCATTAGTAGTACATGTGCTTTTACTACACTACAATTCGTTGGCTAAACAAAGGGACCTTGCTGCAGTTTTCCTAACACTTGAGCTTTGAGATAACAGTACAGTTAACTCCCAAGGCTGTGAGTTTCTCCATTGGAGACCCTCTCTGGAAAGTTGTGTGATCCAGAATCTGGGCTTCATAGTGGTTATGTGTTTTACATATATAATCTTTAAACTCCTATATAAATCTGAAATGTTGACTCTATGAATCAATGAGGAGATAGTTAAATGGTATTATTTGAAACTTTATTTTGAAAATAGAGTACCTATTATGTTGGGTCATCTTAAATTCTCTCCACTTTCTACTTTGAACATTCCTTATTGATAATAGTTCAGACCACTTCAGATTCATGTAAGTGTATAAAGCTGGTGTTGAGTACTGACTCTGCTAACATGTATAATTATTTTTTATAAGAACTATTGTCTGCATGTTTGGTTAAATTATAAAGATGATTTGGTGGACAAGAGAGTAACTTTTAATACAAATCTGTGAGTATGAAACATGGATGGAGTAGAGAAAAATTAGAAAGTCTTATGTAGTAGGATGCTATTTTTTCACAGTAATTATGATGAGAATAATTTAACTTGGAGAGTTTCAGAGTCATACAGAGTTCACTTTGAATCTTGTCTGTATTGCTAATATATTGCTTTTAACCAATTAATAGTCTTAAAATTCAATATCCTCATTTATAAATTTGAGATGGTAACATTATATAAATAAGAAGGTAAATAAAAAATTAAATCACATAGTGCTAAGATTATATAAGTTTCTAGAAGTGTATGTTTATTAGTTTTCATTTGCCTTAAATAGTCAGATGCGACCTTAGAAAATATTATATATTGTCTTGATGGGTACACTGTCTCTTCCTGATTACTGATTGAATAAACATAGAATAAGAAGACCCCCAAATGTCTAGGTGCTCTTGGCGTGAAAAGGACGTGTGATACCCTCACTTAGGTCAGTGCTTTTGTTTTGCTGTATTGTGCTTGTACCATTTTTCCATCACCAAGACTGCCCTGGACTCCCCTCTACCAGAAACATCACCCTTGGAAACCAGTCAGGACAAGACTGGTGCTTGAACCTCTGTCCAGGGGGAGGGGCTAAGTTCAGAGATGAAGCTGTGCACTAGGCCACTTGTCTAGGAGTCCTAAATGCCCAGCCCAAGCCCAGAGTAAGTAATTAATTCACACTCAGCAGCCCCCATGGACACATGGACACAGACAGGCAGTGTACCGTATCAAAATCTTTCTGTTTAGGTACACTACTCTATATCAGTACCTTTTCTTTAGGAGTGAAACAACAGATAGAAACAGTCTCAACCTCCCTATTATTAACTTTGAGGGATTTCAATCTCATGAGTAAAGATTTCAAAAGAAACAAGCATCTAGAGATGTTAATACAACCAACTACAGATACTTCAAAAAGTACTTGAAACTTATTCAGCAGCCATCTGGGCTTTGAATTAGGTATACCTTATTGTGAAGAACTAGTATTCTGGGTACTTTGTACGTGTAACTTCATACTTCTCAGGCATCGCCAAACCCAAACAGATGAGGAAACATGTCAGTGTAAGTGAAGCGACATGTTCAAAATTTCTTATCCAGGAAGTTACAAAACAAGAATAGGAGCCTGTAGTTATCTGTTTTCTAGTCTTCCCTCCCTCACTATGACTGCTTATCAGCTGCTTCCATCCATTTTCAAGGACAAACCTGAACATCACATTTAGTCTTTGGAACAAGCTTTCGATAAGAAGCTGTGAACGAATGTCTTCACCTCTCCTGCCTATATTTGGGGGTTTGGATGACATTGTCGCCTGGACAGAGTCTGATCTTTTCCCATGTGACACACTCACAGGTATTTTGAATTGGTAATTCGCTGATATTTGAAAGATGATGCTTTTAGACTATAGCATCAGTAAGGATGGCTGTGCCTCAGTTGAGCCTATGGAGGGTTTGTGTGGATGGAAAGGAGAGATGTAGCTTTGCTTATGGTACCATCATGGTACACATTTCCTGGCAGTCAGAGCATTTGGGTTCTGTGTCCCAACTAAGCTGTTACCACAGAGTCTCAAGAACTCCCTGTCATATTCCTCGTGCTCTCCGTCCTTGGCTGAAGCTAGTTTGATTCCTATCGCTAAAGGTCTGGAATCCTCTTTGCAGAGAGGATTCACATAATAAAGCATCTCAATGTAATCCCAAAGCCTTGCAAAGTGCTAAGCAGAGATCATCATTTGGACCATTTACTTTTACTGTAAAAAAAAAAAAGGAAGAGTCATGTCCTTCAGTCTTTTTTTTTTTTTTTCTTGAAACCCAAATATTGAGAGGCGGGAAGCAGGTGGAGACAGGCTACACTTGTCAAGGGTGTGTCTGAGTGGTGGGGGGGGAGGGTACACAGATGAGCAAGCTATCAACTCAGTCACTCCTTTCCTGTTGTTGAGTGACACTTGGATATATCACTAAACATATGAAAATAGAAGCTCCATGTCAGCTTTCTCCTTGTACCGGGTGCTGTGTTGCAGTGTTTAAATCCGGATGTCAGTATGCCACTATCGTTATTTATAGAGGATGCCCGTATTAAAATTTTGAGAGCGACAGAGGAAGAAGGGGGAAGAGAAGGGCACGCCTGACGGAAAAGGTGCTGTGCGGTTTGTTTTGTACTGACTGAGCGTTTCACTTTATCCTGTCTGAACTGGCTCAAGTCTGTACAGGAATGTATACCTACCTATTTTAACTTTGTATGTACGTAGGAACAGGAGCTCCAGTGTCACAGTGTGCATCAGAGGAAAACCTGCAAGTGTCAGAGGATAACCTGCAATTGTAGAACCTTGACTTTGTATCATGACTGAGACGCAGCCTCTTTGTAGTTACATGAACCAGGCTTGGCAGCCTATGAGTTTTTGTAGATTGTTTTGTCTCTGCAGCCCATCTTCTTGGAGCAGTATGCTGGGATTAAAAAGCTGGGCCACTGTCTGTGGCTTGTATGTAAGTTCTAAGGATCCAACTCCAGTTGTCAGGCTTGTGAATCCAGTGCTTTAACTTAATGATTGGTCTTTCTAGCCTAGAATGTATATTTTACAAGGCCTTTTCACATATGCTACCACATTAGTCTTGAAGCTCTAAGGGCAGACTAACTTCCTGCAGAATCTATGGGAGATGAAGGCAACCGTAGCCTTGTCTCTCTCTGAGTCAGTGGCAGTTAGTACCCCTCCGGTGTGCATTCTCAAATTCTAAAAATTATATTGAGTGATAGTACTGCTGTGTAACAGATGAGGAAATTGAGCCATGGAGTGATGAACTGAAAAACCTCACTCTGACTAAAATACAGCTACCAAGAATGACCTGAGACATTCTAGACAGTGAAGACAGAACATACAAATGAACAGAAGAAACCCTTCCTTTGTCATGGTGTGAGAGGAACGTTAACATCTTTCAACTCCATAGTTGAGACTTGTCTCATTTTAACCACTTGGAAACTATAAATGGCCTTAAATGATAAAGCACACTGAAATATTACTCATTTTTAGGCTTTATTAGTTCTACTACAGGTGACTGTGTCAGTTCTTGGGCTACACACATGATGGTCTATGGTCATATTCTGTTCAAGTGAATATAGTATCATGGGACATTCATAGAGGTGCTCAGTGGAATTGAACCTATAAGATACCTGTGGCTCACATGCAAACACCAAGACAGTTATCGTCAAACTTTTATGAACTGTAGCATTACTCAGAAACTCTTCAACAGTAGTGATTCCTTTGTCCTTTCCTGGGAACTTTGATAAAATCTGATTTTGACTGTAAGCAGAATGTTTAAAAGGTTATTCTAAAGAAGAGAAATGTTTGGGAACCCGTTAAGTAGGGTCTGCCTAGTTGGATGGTAGCTATTTGTACACTCAACTGCCATTTCTCCCCATTTCAAACAGGCATTTAATGACCACAAGAACAAAGGCAGTGCCCTCCTAATTCAAGGAGGTGAATCATAACTGACTACTGGTCCCCATTGGGCTTCCTTATAGCTACAGCAAAGGAATAATGGTAAACATAGATTAATTGGGGACCCGAATGAAGTTAGAGTGCTGTCTAGGTCTGCTAGAGAATTCTAGATACCAGCATATGCTGTCCCATAGGACATCTTTATGACGCTATGAATAATTATAAATCATGTTTGCTAGGCGCTCACACCATACCATCCATCATGCTAAGCTGGTTACATTCATCATTTCACACTCCTCCACAAATAGCCCATGAGGACCACACATGTGTGGGAGGGTCTTAAATGTCTCCTGAAAGGTTGTAGTTAGCACAAGAAGCATTGGGACAAAAACTGGTTCTGTGCTTTCATCGACAGCAGACAGTATAATATAGTTTGGGATCCACAGTGGAAAGAATTAAAAGTTTGGAGTCTAAAGCTTCCATTTACTTCCTGTGTGAGCTAGGCTGAAGAATGTTCTCATGAACTGGAAGCTCTGTTCAAATGCAGCAGATTATTTCAATAGTTCGGACTCAGAGATTAGGAAACAAATAGAGTCTCTGTTATGTGATAGACCCCTCTTCAGGATCTGGGAGTCCAAACAATATGGAGGCACTAGACGTTTCTCCCTGGGGATGTCTAGACCCTGACAGAAGCAGTCACATTCCCATTCCAGACAGGCTTTGGGCTGTCTCTATGTCACTGATCCATAGTAGCTACAGCCTGTGGAGAATTGTCACCAACAGCTCCCCAGCTGCCTCATGTTAATGCAATCAGCAAGAAGCCTGCACACCTGACGACAGTTCAGACTCCGAGGTGAATGATTAAAGTTTAAAAGGTTGCATGCCATTGTAATACTGAAAAGAAACTTCATGATTCATCATTTCTGATGCAATCTCATCTGTTTAATAAAGCTGTATTTCACTCACAGTTCATTTTTAATGGGCCAATTTAAGTAATGGCATTGGGGTTGGATAGTTTTACCCCCTTTTCTTAAAAGCTAGAAGTGGTATACGTGGTGTATATTTGAAACCTCTCCTCCCCACACACCACAAAAAACAAACAAACAAACAAACAAAAGAAAAACATCACAAAAGCTTCAAAAGGCTTTAGAAATTATTTACACTGTCTTTTAGCCTTCAGTTAACTGGGTACCATTTATGTCAAATTACTGAATCTGGACTGAAATATCAGACAAAAGCAAACAAGCATCTGGATACGTTAATGTACAAATAAACTGTGTCTCCTCTGTTTGTATGGAAGGAAATGTATTGGGGGGCAAATCCTGCTGCCAGTAGAGTCTCCTGTCAGAAGGCAAGCTGCCCAGAGTGGAGTTTCGTTCATACAAAGCAGAACTTCTTGGCCCTGCTTATCTGAGACCAGTTATTCTCCACCAGTGACAATTATATTCACTGGAGGACATTTGGCTATTTCTGAGAATTTTTTTTTTTTTTACCTGTCACAGATAGAATGGTCAGAAGCATTGCTGCTACAATCCAGTGGGAAGAGGTTAAGATTGTTGCCTAACTTTTTACATTGCAAAGGGCCTGTGTCAAGCAGACACTCACTCATAGCTTCAATGGGCTCCAGGGTTCCAGCGAAAGGTTTTATTTAGTACTCTTGTGGATAGGAGGGTAGATTTGATCTCATGCTCTTAGTTCTAATTCTCATCATTGCCATAGCTTGGTTCCTAAACTGAACTTCTTGAAAGAGATCCTTGTCATCCATCACCACACATCTTGTAGGTGGGCAATGTGTCCTGGATAAAGGTAAAAGAGCAGGAGTGGCCAGAACCTAGACTCTCTCTAAAAATACTGAAAATAGAAAGTGTAAAAAGTTATTCAAATGGTAGCTTAAATTTAACAGATAAGGAAAAGAAGGTGACCTGCTCATCATGACAAGCCTCAGGCTCACAGTATTTATTTTGCTATTTTCGTTCTGAATTTGAGAACAATAGGTTCCCACCCACTCATCAATCTACTTTCTAAATGCAGCACACAAATTAACATCCTTCCCATCTTTCTTCGCTTTTCTCTCCTCCTCCCTACATTGGTCCCATCACATCTGCTTTTCGAAGTCGTGTGGCCCAAACCACTCTGGCTGGTAATTTTTTTAAGCTAATATTTTCAACAATTACAACAGGTGTCATCTTAACAGTAGGAATATTTTGCCTCTGTGGCTTCCTGCCCATGGTTTTTAGAAATTTCTTCAACACCAATGCTAGTCCTTATTGCTGGTTGTCATAAACATGATTTCTTGGGGATCAGTTAGGGGCCCAAGATGGAGAATGCCTGAATGTACAAAGTTAAGGAACAGGATGTGGGTAGCTTGCTACTTGTGGACCTGGGACAATTTGAATCCTTGGGGTTTTTTGTTTGTTTGCTTGCTTTTGTTTATTTTTTCCCACTCATCTGTCTTGTTTTCCAGTGTTTTTCAGCAAAGAGCAATGTAGTTTATCCTCACTAGGTTAAAAACCTATAGGCCATGGCTAGATCTCTTGCTCTTCTGCCTCTTTCTCACATCAGCACCAATGATATACCCTGAGGGATGCATCTCCAAATAATTCTGTAATTCATCCATCTTCATCACAACTATGGCTTGTACAAACCAGTCCCTAAGTACTATGCCTCTGAAGTGAAATAGTATAGTAACATCCAACTGGCCCCCATCCTTCTACTTGGCTGCCTAGTACAATCAGAATCTTTCAAATAAATCTCTCATCTTAAGATAAAACAAAAGCCCTTTCCCAACCTGCAAGCTACTATTGTCTTTTGCAGCTGCCTTCCTACCTTGCCACCCGGCCCTTTTTTATGTCCTTCATGTCCTCCTTCTGTTCCCCAAGTGTCACAAACACTCTTACTTTTAGATCTTTGCTCTTTGGTTCCTCTGTCTGGCCATCCTTTCTCTGAACAAGTTCTATTTCTCAGAACCCCATCTGTCATCCAGTGCAGCACAGCTTGTCTGTTCCCTCTCCTTGATTATCATATGTTGTATTTTTGATTTCTTGACTTCATAGTGCTAATCAGCTCCTGAAGATGTATATGGGGGGGGGGGGAGGTGGAGAGAGAGAGAAGAGGAAGTCCATGAGGATAGGGATTCATGCTCTGTTACTTAATATTTAACATAAAATAAGCACTTGGTGCAAATGGTTTTTGCATGCGTGCATGAATGCATAAACTAATGAATGTCTGTCTTTTATTGTTTAGCTGCAAACCTGCCATCCTTACTGCTTTCATCTTCATTGTTGGGATGAGGAGTGCCCCTAAATTTTTCATATGCCATCATAGTAACTTGGACTTCCGGTTCAATATTTTGGCCATTCAGTTAGTTTTAATGTCTGAAACTGGAAGAGCTGTTTCAGTGACCAGCATTTGGCTTACTTACTTGTCTCTAAGGGCTGTCATTTGCTGTCACTATGTCCATATATCTATCTTTATTTAATTTTTTTCCTATTTACTTGACCTACCATAGGATTTTGTTATATATTTGAGCATTTTCACATATTTGATGACCATGACCTTAGTGTGCCCCACTCAAGGTCAATGCTGATGTCATTTACTAAGCACAGAAGTGGCACCTCTGTTCCCAAACTCTGCTGTGTATCTTTTATCACCATCCCTCTTCCTTCAGTCTGGATGGAAAGCTTGAAGTCCTTTTGAATTGGCAGAGGCTGCTGGAAAATAACTTTGCCACTGACATTTTCTGAGTGATGCCACCTCAAGTGTTTTACAAAGCGATAGAGATATAAGATTCTTGCCTTCCTTTCATCTGCTAACTTGAAATTACACTGTAAAAGGCTATGACATTCACTGCCTGTGGATTGTTCTGTCAATGTCCTTGCTACTTAATCTTCATGAAACACTTATTAAGATGCGAATGATGCGTAAACAGGTTTTTCCCCCCTTTTATACAAAAGACACACAAAAGAGAACACATGACAAACAGCAAATGGGATGAGCAGAGCGACAGTTATCTACACATGCTGATACAGAGGCCGTGGAGGACAGGAAGGAACTACAGAGTTATCTACCCTGGTTAAAGTTCCACTTAGGACTGCCACCTTTATATGACTCCTCTCGTATTGATTATAGAAGCAATAAAATGACAGAAATATTCAGAATTAGTCACCTGTCTTATTTGCAGGGCCCAACATATTTATTTATGCTGAATTTCATTGTTAATTTTCTATGTTGGTGTGTCATCCA
Organism: Phyllotis vaccarum; assembly: GCA_033318265.1. Taxonomy (NCBI): domain Eukaryota; kingdom Metazoa; phylum Chordata; class Mammalia; order Rodentia; family Cricetidae; genus Phyllotis; species Phyllotis vaccarum. Next base: position 24,943,023 of record JARWLC010000017.1, read on the forward strand.
AGAGTCAAAATCCTGGATCAGGATTAGAAGACCTTCATGGGACTTCCAGGTTTGCTGCCTATTGTAGTGGCTTTAGGTCAAGAGTCAACATATTTTCCCTTAAAATATGAGACAGAAAGTATTTTCTACCTTAATGCCACATGATCTCTGCTACAGCATCTCCATTAGCTCCTGTAGGATGAAACAGCTAGAGATAATATGCAAATGAGTGAATAGCTGTACTTTCCAATAAAAATTTAATTATCAAAAGAGGCAACAGGCTGGAGGATTAGATTTGAGAGCCATAATTTGCTGACTTCTACTTTAGGTAATTGAGTCAAATTTCTTGGGTCTTACTTTAGTTATTGGATTTGGCCATTGAGCTGGAAAGTGTTTAAGTTATAGAGTTTTTTTTTTTTTTTTCCACCCATGCTCAGCGACTCCTCTAGCAAGAGTTGCTCAGCTTGAGATTATGGAATATTGCTATTATCAGGATGGATATTTCTTCTTTGAGCTAAAACCCAACCGAGAACAACTACAATTTGTGAGCAAGGAGCTTCCTCTGAAACTCAAAGGTACAAATGACTTATTTCTAGGTGAATGTCAAAAGTTTGTAAATCAAATCCCACTCTAAGTGAAAGATGTGGGGACTTGGGAATTGGGGTAGCGGCCCCTGTGTCCTTTTCCCAGCCGACCTTTGCTTCTTTATTTAACCTCATCCCTATTTCCTCCCTGTCACATGGTTGAGTTCTGTCATTTCCAATTGTGTCCTTATGCTGGAAGGAAGTCTCTACATGCTCAAACAGGAAATCTTTGGGGACTCCACCAAAAGTTGAATTACGAACATAGAACTGTCACTCAAAGCTTTTCCTCTGTGGAAAATGTGGGCAAGGAGGTTTTCTCACCTGTCTGTCATTCATTTAGGGCACAAACATTTTTGAAAACCTAGAGTGCATAATGAATTCACACCTCCAGCTTATACATGCCTCTTAATCTCATTTATAACAGTTTTAGTTAGGGAACTATGAGGGTTAACAGTCCTGGTGTTAAGTTCAAGGAAATGCACTTGCTAGACAGAGCAACCTTTTCAGTGTTGGGATCTTTGGCTTAGCAAAAAAGGTAGCAAGGAAAGTCGTTTCACACAAGCAAAGTGATGAAATCCTCTAATGTATACCTTGAGGTCCTCAAAGACTTAGGTAGACCAGATAGCCCCTCACTGGGGCCATATGAATACTTAGTTGTCACTTGAACTTTGACTATGTCCTAGTTACAGCCACAGACCTTTATTTAATTCCCTGCCAGTGAAACACTTGCTATTTTCCTACTTCACAGGTTCAGAAGCCTGGCCTTGCCCATTATCATTGTTGCAGACAGTGCAAGTAAGCCTAGCATTCTTAAGCAATTGTTGCATGCCATAATTTTTAAAATGATTCTAGTCAGAATTAATTTCAATTTTAGAGATCTGAGCTTCTCAACTGGGCACTGGTTACCTCATTGATTGTATTTGGGGTGGTAGAGTTTCAGTTGCAGAAAACAGCACTGTAATAACTGGAGGTGGTGACGCTAATGTCCCAGAGAGTAGTAGTATCCTAGAGTTAATCCACAATCTTATTTAAATATTTTAAATTCTAAACTTTCAATTCGAATGCCATTAAAAGTTTTAGATTTGATTAAGCTAGCAACCTCCAGTTTGTTACCAAACAAAGGTTGTTTTCTTTCTAGACTTTATTTATCACAATGGGGAAGAATCAGGCCTGAACTCATACCTAGTATGTATGGGAGCTTGTGCACACACTCTCACATCCTTCTGGAGTCTAGGTGACAACAGGGGGTATTATTCCTTAGGAGCCAGCCACCTTATTTTTAGAGACAATTCTCTATTTAGCCTGGAGCTTGCCAAGTAGATGAGGATAAAGGACAGCTGGACAAGGAGCCCTGGCCTTTGCATGCCTCAGCCTCCCCAACACTGTGAATAAATGTACAGCTCCACATTTAGTTTTTTGATGTGGGTTCAGGAGAATTTAACTCATGTTATGCTTGAAGATAAATTCTTTACCCACTAAGCTATCTCCCCAGGTCTTTGATCTTTGCATTTAGTCTCAGCATTTTATTGAATGTTGATGACAGACTTTGTTTTAAGAGATAGTAAAGAAGCTTGTTGGGAAAGCAAAGAAACCATGATTTCATAATTCAAGTTTCCAAAGCCGGAAGAGGAAGAAATCCAGGAAGAGAAGCACAGGGTTGATCCAATGCTGGGGGTAGTTCCTTACGCTGGTTGATCTTCAGCTCCCTCTATAAACTCCGTCTCTCAAAGTCCCACCTACTTACTCTTAGCCTGTAAAAATTAAGTTTTCAATTATTAGAAACTAAAGTTATGGAATTATAAATAACGTGTTTGTTTACATTGTGTTTCATTTTTTAAATAATGTGGTCTTTAGATCTGGAGGTACTCTATAATTTCCATGCCCTCCATTGTGGCCTGATTACGTTAGAGTGGTCTGTGGTCTGCCTGAAGCATTAGCAATTCCCTTTTGAGGTTTCACAGATCAGTTTCTGCTGTTGCTATGGTTTACTCTTCACTAATTTACCTGGTTAGTGAGGAAAGGTCTGAGGGCTAGTTTCTAAAATAAGAGAGCTATCTGGATGTCAGTCTAGAAGTCAGGCTCTTTAATATTTTTTTTTATCTAGACAAGAAAAAGCATCTTATTAGAACAGAAAAAAAAATGCACTCTGTATAGTCTCTCTCTCTCAATATAGCAGCTTCAACTGTAGGACAGGAAAACAAGAGGATGTTTCTAGTGGAGCCAAAACCAGAACAATGAGAAGAATTATCCATACTGGAATTTGGCCAAGACCTAGGATTACCACCTGTGCAAGCTGGAGTCACATGATTGAGGAACTAATTATAGTTTTTCTCTTTCTGAAGAGCTGCCTGTAGATGTGACCAATGGCTTTCCCTGTGGTGATAAATTTTATATTTAATAAAATCAGCCTTGAATATCAGAGAACAGAATCACCTACTGTAGTGAGGTTTCTGGCCCAGACATTTGGGCTTAGCCTCAAGGTTTAGACCCACAGACCCACAGAGACACACAGACGCTTACATTCATTTTAGACTGATAGGCCTAAGGCCCAGGCATATAACTTGCTAACTCTTTACCCTTAAACTAGCCCATGACTCTTATCCTGTTCAGCCATGGGGCTTGCTACCTTTTCTCAGAGCAGCAAAGTTGTCTTTTGCATCTTCTGGCTTGTCTGGCAACTCTGGAGTCTCTGTGGCATTTCTGCTCTGTTCTTCCTGTTCCCAGAATTTTCTTAGCCTGGTAGCCCCGCCCACACTTCCTGTCTGCCTTTGGCCAATCAGTGCTCTCATAGACGGGACAATTATTTACAATGTAACATCATAAATCCACTACATATCACCATTTTATTTATTTATTTTTTCTGGGAAAGGCAGAGATATCAGAGAAGAAACACCACTGTCAGATCTTACCCAGGTATCTTCCAGGTTCCTCAGCCTCTGGGGTAGATCCCTCTGATGTCTCTGACTATTTTTATTATATTTGAAAATATCCCCACACCCCACAGTCAAGCCATGAGGTTTAGAGAGTGGTAACTCATGCCTTCAGTTCCAGAATGGACATGACAAAGTGGTAGCTCACACCTTTAATTCCATAACTCAGGAGACAGAGATCTTTCTGTGTTTCTGTGAGTTCAAGGCTACCTACCAAACAGTAGCACTTCACACCTTTAATCCTATCCCTATGATTATGATACAGAGTTGAACCCAGAAGTGAAACAACTAGACGAAGGAGATATTTAAGGCAAGTGTAGGCAGACTTTGAGGTAATCTGTAGAAGCAATGAGCCAGGCAGAGGTGGTGAATGCCATTAGCCCCAGCACTTGGAAAGCAGAGACAGAAGGATGTCTGTGAGTTCCAGGCCAGCCTGGTCTACAAAGCAATTTTCAGGACAGCCAGGACTGTTACACAAAAAATCCTGTCTCAAACAAGTAAACAAACAAAAATAACAACAACAACAAAAACAATCAAAAAGCAAAACCAAAAAGACTGGAGAGATGGTTCTGTCCTCTGATATTCCAGGCTGATTTCATTAAGTATAAACTATATCACCACATTTCCTTGGAGCCAGACCACTTGGCCAATATCAGTAGAGAAGTGTTTTTCATGAATCAGGTCTGCTAACTCCAATTTCGTGTGTGTTTTTAAATTTTCATTAGCCTCCTCTTAGGGGCCCCAGGTCTGTTTCAAGGGCGAAAACAGAGGTTCTCAACCTCTGGGTCTCCACAAACCTCTGTCTCCAAGAATATTTACACTATAATTCACAACTAACAACATTAAGCTATGAAGTAGTAACAGAAACACTTTTATGGTTGGGGGTCACCACAGCATGAGAAACTGGATTAAAGGACTACAGTATTAGGAATATTGAAAACCAATGGAATAGAGTACCCTCCAAATTCTTGGTCTAGAAGGACTTGTGGATTTTCCCCATCTCACTCCCTATTTCTGAGCAGCCTTTATCTCTGTGGTCTCATTCACACCTTATAATCCACACTGTCCATGCCAGGAGAGGGACATTCTCTTGCACTCCATGCAGAGGAGTCTACTGGAAGGTAGATAACTTTTACCTCCAGAACGTGAGCCACACTTTCAAATTCCTGCCTTAATAAAATGGAGTTCCATCTATTGGCTACAAAATAAACATTATCTATAAAAATCAAAGCAATGGGAATAACTTGAACTAACAGGGTTATACTGGTAATTGTGAGTAGTCATCACATCGAGACCACCATGGCACTGACTATGGCGTTTTTATTTTCTACGTGCTCTACCTTGGTGCTCTACCAATAAGAACTCAGTCACTGATGACAGACACATGGAGGAAATCACCCCCTTTCTACCCTCTGCCACCGGACACCGTATGGCAAGCTCTGGGGACCCATTCCTCATCTTTGGTTAGTCCCTCTCACCCTTGATGAGGGCACTGCCTCTGATCGGGGGCTGCTGTGGTGATTTCTTGACATGCCTGCATGGTTTCTTCCAGTTTACATTGCAATGCCTTCTTAGCTCATTCCTATTCTTTCCAGCAGAACAAGCCCCTCCACATTCCCCTGGAACCTTACGCATCAGAACTGCATCTACAGACAATTTTACTATTTTTCTTTTCTTGTCCATCTCCCCTACCAGTGTAGGAGCAACCTGACAACACAGGTCCCAACTTACTGCTTATTTTACCCCTTTCTGTGTGGTTTCTTCCTGGCAGTGGTAGGCACTCAGACCATGATGGGTAAATAAGTAGGTATTTTAAATACCCCACTATCATTCAGACACTTTGGAGATGTGATGAGCAGACAGACTCTCTATGAATTTTATAGCCTGGTACTGACATCCAAGCAGATAACCAAAGCTGGTGGAACCAGAAGCATGGCAGCTGTTCTGGGGAATGTCAATAAGAGCTGTCCCGCATTTAATGCCATGAAATATTTTTTTGTGAAGAGTCTTACTAGGATATATTCCTACATACATGTTATTACATTGTTCTCATCCCCCAACATATATACACTACCCCCTCTTTCTCTTCCCAAAAACCCCTCCTCTGCTTTCCAGTTACATATATTACATTCCTTTTGCTCCCTTGCCCCTATTGAGGTCCCCTCAACGTGAAGGGAGATATAGCAAGCATTTATAAAATTAAACTCAGATTCTTCACAGGATTGAAAATACAAGGTTTTCTTTTCAAGTCTGGCTGGTTTCACTTAATGGTCCCAGGTCCAGCCATTTTCCTGGAGATGCCCAGATTCCATATGCATCTCCACAGTGGACTTTCTACCTCTGCCCCCAGGTGAGACCTAGAGGAGCATCCTCTTCCCCACAACCCCCTCTCTTAACTCTTATCTCACACCTAGCTCCCACAAATTCTGAGAAATCATTTTTTCTGGATCACTGGCATCCACTTTGTTGAAATCTGCTAATTATAAGCATTAATACTCATGAGTCTGAAATAGCTGAAAACCTTGTGAGGAAATCAGACAAGCCAAGCATTTGGCTACAGCAATGGTGAAGATACTAATATTTTCCTTCATGGTAGTTCTCTTCCTCAACGTCCTTTCTCTCTGTGCCCTGCCCCCAACACCAAAATAAATGGTTTTTTTGAGAATCTCTAAGAAGAGATTTGAAAGTCAATCAAAACCTGGGCAGAAGGTCAGCCCCAAAGGGGTAAAGCCACCACTTACATGTGTCTACAGTAGCAAAGAGGGCAGCCTATTGTACTATTTACAGAATCCATAAAGACAAGGGGCTCATAACTGAGAGACCTGGGGTTGTTAACAGTCAGTGAGGTGGAGCCAGGCTTGCTGCTCTGGCTGGGGAAGGCTGGGAAAGGGTTAATTCTCTTTCCCTCTATCCTCCTCTCCTCCCTGGGTGAGCTTTAGGGCGAGGGGAAAACTTTGTTAAGCCTCCAGATTTCTCTGCATTATGTCCAGGTGGCATGACGTGTGAACAGACGAAAAGATTAAAATCACCGAGGAAATCGCTCTGTCTGAGTCCAGATCACGACGCCTCGCGGTGACCCAGCGACCCAAGCCCTATCTGTCAACTTGTCCTTCCAGCGACTTCTCACCCCATGCTCCGTGGCTGCTACTCTAGGGGGTTAAAAAAAAAAAAGTCAGGAATTGGAAGGAGGGCAGGAGGAAGCAAGGATAAAATATTGCCTTATTACTAAGAACTCTGCAACGCGGGTCAAACTCGGGGCGCGGGACCCTTTTAACAAACCAAATACTTTTTCCAGACCCTCATTCCCTAAGGTTTCTGCAGTCTTGATTGCAACTGCCAGGTCCCTCAGGAAATCCCAGGCCCCTTTCTGTCCCCACAAACAATAGGTAATTCGCAGATAGCCCATGTGAGGTGAAGGCAGCCATAAAAATATCCCCAGATTTGCGTGGACTTTGCTTAGGTTCTTGGACTTTATAGAGGAAGGGTGCCACACTTAGTCCCTCCAGTCTTGCCAGAGTTAGAGTGTTTATTTTGGGGTTGTAGGTGCCACAGGGAGTGGAGATAGAAGGAGGGGAATCCATAACCCAGGCGCTGTATTTATTTACTTTTTTTTTTTTTTTCTAAACAAAATTCACCACTCTGAGTAGCTACTTATTAGTGGTCTGCAGTAAACCTGGGTTGGCAGCAGAGCCAGCTGGAGATCAGAGACATGCCCATTGGCAAAGCACCCCTATCATTCCTCATACGCCCTAGATTGAACCATATTTCAAATATAAACAGCGGCCAGGTATTGGCAGTTCCTATGGTTTAGAGTCACTCAGCATACAAAAGGAGTCTAACTTTGATAAGTTGCATAAATGCCTCTTTTTAAAAATGCTTAGGGTTCCTTGTTTTTTGCCTGTGCCTCTGGAACAACTTTTGGAGGGCCCCTTCTGCAGTAAATTATTGCAGAAAGAAGGAGATACTTAGCGCATTGCGCAACACATCACCAAGATTGTGACACGTGAAATTAAGAAACAGCCCATCATTTAAAGTAATCACTGTATAAAATAGATACACATGAGTCATTAAACCTTAGACCTGGGAAAGTTTGCACGGCATGTGTTGGCTCTGCTCTTTGGTCCTGGTTTTGTTGCAGAGTTTCATCCAGAATGTCATATTGCACTCAGCCATCACACCCCTTCTTTTTCCTCTTAACCATGTTTGATGGCCCTGGGAATACTTAAGAAATTATTAGTAGGCATTTGTTTTTTTAATGGTTGATACCACTGGATATTTTTCAAATTTTTACTCAACGTACTTTTCTTTTAAAGGAAATATTTTTATTACTGTGTAATATTCTACGAATGTTGTACTGTTTAGTTTTTCTTTTAAAGAAAACAAAATTCTCACTATGGTTTTCTGACATTGTCTACAGCTTAATTTAATGGAAGGAACAACAACATATGGGAAATGTGCACAAAATAAATGCAACCCAGTGGTGACTATTCTGACACATTTTTCACCCTTCACTTCTTTGGTAAAGTGTGTAAATGTAGGCATACCTGCACACACAAAAGAACATAATCCTGGTGTGTCTTGTCCCAGTCCTGACCCTAATACCTGTCTATCAGCACTGCTTGAATTCTCTGTGTAAGATCATGTTGTAAGAGATTAGGGATGTGCAGGCTGATTACCAGAGTTAAGTGGGGGACAGCTTGTAGATTCTCCGCTGCTGCGGGGTTTGTACACCCTTTAGTCTGTAGAAAGAAGTAATGTGTTTGCTTTTCTCTATCTTTGGAGATTGGGATAACTCCATTGTAGGGAAACAGGCCCTTTTCATATTGAAAGCTTAGGAACAATCTTTTTAAAAGGTTCCCAATCCATCAAACTTAAAGTGCCACCACCCTCTAATGACTTTCATCTCTGGTGAGCCCTGGTCTGGTCCTTCCTCACATGAGGCTGTCTGGTTTACTGTGGGTCACATCCCCACTCTCCTTTCCACTGCCTGTGCCCTGATGTAACTGTCTCCTGCTTAGATGGTCATGTGGGCTTCTAACCAGTTCCTGAGTTGATTTTTTTATACTTTATTTAAATTTATTTCTGTAGTTCAGATCCTTTATTTCCTGTCAATGTGAATCGTCAATCTCTGACCTCTTCCTTCTCCTCCACCTGTATGAAGCATTATTTGAATATCTGGTCTTCATACATCTACCCCTTAGATTCTACGATTGTGAACATGTACCACAATGTTCAGTTTATGTGAGGCAGGGACTTGAACTCGGGGCTTCATGTGACCTACTAAAGACTTTGCCAACAGAATTCCATCCCCTGCTTTTTGTCTTAATTTTCTCATCTATAAAATGAGCCCCCAATACTTGCCTGTGAATGTTATCTAAAGTATTAAGTGTGGCAAATGAAAACTCTTAGAATTATGATTTGTCTGTGGCATGCTCTTAATACATGCTAGTTATTACTACCATAGTTACTATCAGATTCAGCCTCAAACGTGCACTCTAAGGCTTCAAGATCAAAGACACTGGACTCCCTGGGTCTCATCACTGTTCTTTTAGGACTTACTCCACATTCTCTCCTCCCCACTGACTGCTTTTCTTATACCATTCTCCCTGACTGCCCACCCAGTTTCTGATAAGCAGCTTGATGTCTTCCTCTCTGGACTCATTGTTGGTTGGTAAATTCCTGTGCTCTCAGCTCTCCTTACAGAGTGCATAATATGATCAGACTTTATAGAGGAGAACCCAGACTCGAGACACGGTTACATCAGATCTACAAAGCTTAAAATAGTAGTCAACATAGAAAAGTTTGGTATTGATGATAGCTTCCATGTTTCATCTCCCGATTTGCTGTAACTCATAAGGCTGCACTGGATCACAGAGTGGCTTTTAGCAGTTTGGAGTATGGCTTCCATTCTGTTTTTTTTTTTTTTTTCCTGCCCCCTGCTTCCCTAAGGCTTTTTTTTCCTCTACATAATGAATGTGGCGCACCATTTTCCTCCAGGCCTCCATTGGGGTGTCATGCTCCTCTTTACAAGTGAGAAAGTTACTGATAAATGTTTTAAGGTTCATTGAGTCCTTTTCCTACTTCTGAATTGTGAGTAAGGGGTTTAACTCTGTAGGAAGTGCCTCTTCTGAGAACTGAGAGGACACTGCAGAGCCAGGTCCTGCCAGGAATATCCCCTAATTCCATTAGTGCCACTTCCCCACCCGTGGCTCTGATATTTATAAGCCTTTCATTCTCCTAACAGATTTGGCTTTAGGTCATCATAACCAGACCACTTCACACCCTGCTGGGGTTTATTGGCTCAAAGGATTGGTACACAGACCAGGTCTTTGTTCCTTCAAGGAAACTGGGGCACTGGCCTCCTGATCAGGAAAACAGGCAATCTGTCCGGTGTCACTCCCTGCACTCTTCATCAAGCCCCCTCCCAGGACTCAGTGATAGTATTAATTACCACCTTCCCTGCCAGAAGAGCCCTGTGCAAAGGAAGGGCTCCTTTTTTTTTTCAAGAAGGAAGAGTCCTTGTTGATAAAGTCACACAGAACAGGAGCAGCTGAGTGTAATTCTCTACAGCTCATCTGAGGGTGAAGAAGACACTGCTCAGTTTTAGAGAGGGTCTGCCTAATCTAATAGCTCCTGAAAGTTCTTACTCTCATCATGAGTGACTTCCTTTTCAGCAATGCATCTGGTGTATTTCTATCTGGGTGGTGGTAGTGGAGATGGTGGTGGTGGCGGTGTGTGTATGTGTGTGCGTGTGTGCACATGAGATCTGAGCAAAGAATCCCAAAGAACAAACTTACTTTTCTGTCCTTTGTCAAAGTTGCTTATTTCCATCATGTACTTTTTATGGAACGTTCACTCAGTCTTTCTGAATCTTAGTTTTCTTCTCATATTTATGATGGAGATGCTGTCAATTCAAAGCTCTTGGATTGTTGGGAGCGTAATGGTAGATTGGCACTTATCATCTCATACAGACCTTTAAACATTTATGAGGATCATCCTCTGTCTATTATAGATCCTTCCTCTTCAGAGGCCAAGTGGAACAGCTTTGTCACAGAGACATTAAAAAGGTAAACGTGAACACTGTTCAAAAAGGACTTTGATGTCTCTTTTGTGGTTGCCGTTTCTTTTTGAGACAGGATTTGATTCTTAAGTTCAGTCTAGGCTAGAAGCCACATGCAGTCCACTTTGTTCTCAAATTTTGACAATCAATCCTCCTGCCTCAGCCTTCTAATTGCTGGAATTACCCATGAAAACACAAGACCCAGTTTTAGTACTTTAACTTTTTAAAAAATGCTTTTCTCATATGTTACATCCTGACTGCAATTTCCACTTCTCCCAGTTCCTCCCTTCTCCCCCAGATCTATTCCTCCTCTGCCTCCCCTCCCCCAAAAGGAAAAGATTTCCCAGGGATATCAACTAAATACGGCATAAAGGCATAACAAGTTACAATCAGTCTGGGCACAACACTCATATGAAGGCTGAGTGAAACAACCCAGTAGGAGGAAAAGGGTCTCAAGTGCAGGCAAGAGAGTCATCCACACCACTCCACTCCCACTGTTAGAAGTCCCACAGAAACACCAAACTCAGCAATTATAATGTATATGCTGAGGACCTAGCTCACACCCATGCAGATTCTGTAATTATCTTTTCACTGGCTAGGAGCCCTATGAGCCCTGCTTAGGTATTCAAAAATCACAGGATTAATATCATAGTGGGATTATGTTGTTACATTGTAAATAATTGTCCCACCAACTAGTTTAATAAAAATGCTGATTGGCTGAAGGCAGACAGGAAGTGTGGGCGGGCTATCAGACTAAGAAAATTCTGGGAACAGGAAGAGCAGGGCAGAGAGCCAGAGAGAAACCTGAGAGATACCACACCACGGAGACAGCACAATGTAATGCCACTAGACACAGAGGAAAGAAGTTAAATGCTGCTCTGAGAAAAGGTACTGAGCCGCATGGCTGAACAAGATAAGAATCATGGGTTAGTTTAAGAGTAAAAAGTTAGCAAGTTATATGCCTGGGTCCTAGGCTAATCAGCATAAAATTAATACAAGTGTCTGTGTGTTTCTGTGGAACTGCAGGTCTGCAAGTCTGGACCACAGGCCAAACAGGCCAGAAACTTATTACTACATCATAGCTTTACCCACAGTCCAGGACAGAGCTTAGTATAAGTGCAATCATTAATCAAAAACTGTTTTCCCTTTATTCCCAGATTCAATAGTCATTTTTGGTGCCTTCTATGAGAGATTTTCAGATGTCTTAGCCCCCTCTACTTCCCACAGTGGAACCCACCAGAATGCTGTTGTCGACTCAAGTTTTTCCCCAAATTTCTGCACCTAAAGGCACATGACTTGTATGCATCAAAACAAAAGACCTGATAATTCCTGAAAGGGGCCAAAATACTTCACAGAAAAGGGTTAATGCATAGCAGTTAGAAAACTATGTTACTCCTTAAATGCAAGAGAACAAATTGCTGAAGTCTTTCCACCAAAGGGTAATGAGCGATCTTTACTTTCACTAGATTAGATCATTTAATTCTCATAAAAGTCTATGAGAAACTTCCAGGTCCATGGGATAATGGCAGCAGCCTAAATTAGAATCTCCACACTTCTTAAAAAAATATGCCTATGAACAAGGCTAGCATATAAAATCACTCCAATCTTGCCTTGTGACACAACATAAACACAGGGGCTTTACAAACTTTAATTTGCTAGTAATCAAGAAAATAAGAGACTAGAAATGTGTGTTGACACAGTTGGGGTCTGAAGCTTACTATAGAAGAAAACAGAGAGAACAAGATGGGGTAGAGTCAGAGACTTGAGAGGCAGCTGCGGCCAAAGACTCAAATGGAGATGAAGAGAAAACTCGGTTACTACAGGCAGGCATCAGTATTAAATAAGAAAGCGAATATAAGTATGAACCTTTCTAAAAAAAAAAAAAAAAAAAAAAAGGAGTCCGAAAGTCCATATCACCCAAAAGTGACAAAAATAAACCGAAAAAGGAGAGAGAGAATATGACAAAGTATGAGCCACTATAACTAAGATATACTCTGCAGTATATGATTGGTAGATTTGAAATTAATCGTATCCACCATACTAATGACCACAATTGTGCTTAACTCACATGTTAAAATAAAATTATTTTTAAAACTGGCTCAACAAACAAAACCAACCCTGTGCACACATGACACATAAAATCTGGATGAGTGTAGAAAGCTTCAGCACGAAGAACAAAATATGCCAAATGCCCACATATGAAATAAAGCTGGAATGTGAGATCTTTGTAGCTGATCAGTTGGGACTCAGAATAAAACAAGATATCACAGGAAGGAAGCCTTTGCAATGGCAAAGGCCCAAATTCTTTGGGTGTGCTCATGTAACACACACACACACACACACACACACACACACACACACACACACACACACACACACACAGACTAAGAGGCTCAGCTTGAGAGAGATGCTAAGAACAAGGGCAAGTAGAGACAAGGAGGACATTGAATAAGATTTATTTACACCTGGTTAATGCCACTTCAAACTCTTTCCTAAATCTTCTCTAATGCACATTAGGCATTTATGAACAATTCTGAAGTCACCATGTATTAGCTCATGATAAAAAAAAAAGGTTGAGTAAATCATAAAAGGTAATTTAAATTAAATAAAAGGTAGTAATTTAAACAGTCCAATAATTTTGCAAAAATATAAATTCAGATGAAAACATAAAAACCAGTATCAAGTCCTATAAAACTGGTAACTGTATTAAAATCTGCGTTATGTTTAATGTACAATTAAGGCAGTAACCAGAACAACATGTATAGCAATAACTGTGTGTGTCTGTAAGAATGCAAGATGTATTTAACATCTAACCACAAGACTTGCAGGACAGAATAATAGTTAACAAAGAAGATGAAGCACAGTCCTAAAAAATGAAAGCACAAAGCTAATAAAGTAGAAAGAAAAAAAAACCCCGCCATATCAGCATGTGAATATTTGTTTAAATACTGAACAAAATTGATAAGCAGTAGCTAATCTAATTAAGAATAAAGTTAAAATGATTTATAGTACAGAAGTGAGAAAAGAGTGCACAGAGACTTAACTGATGCAAAAGTAAATGATTTTCTAGGAAAACATAATTTGCCAAAATAATTCCATTTAAAAAAAAAAAAACCTAACAGTTATTACAGAGGAGTTGGAAAAAGTGATCAGTTGTAACCTATTCTCCACAATTCTACAAAGGCAATCAGAGCCAGATGACTTCATAGGGAAACTTTAAGAAAACATCTAAAAGCAAGCTATCCTCTCTCAACAGAGCATGAGGAAGGCAACCTTCCAATCCTGCCATAATAGGAAAGTAATGTTTGTAAGAAATCTTGATGTGGAAAGTTTTCTCTTCTTTAGTCTATAGAAAACTTACATTTTAAAATCCTGATGAAATTGTCTAAAATAAACACAAGCAACAATCAATATCATTTAAAAATAAATGACATTTACTTATTTGTGTCTTGCACAGTTTATGTAAGAAACACAGATTGATTAAAATTAAGAATTAATCTTAACTCAAAAATGGATCAGAGACATCAGGCTACATTATATCAAAAAATAAACTTTTACAATGCGAAAGAAATAACCAAAGGACAAAGAGGAAACCTCCAGAGTGGGCAGAAACATTTGTAAACAACCTGTTAAGGAACTATTAGTAGAACTTATAGGAAATGTAAAATATCACAACAGTAAATTAAAAAATAGTCCAATTAAAAAGTAGAACAATAGTCTGAGTGGACACTTATTAGAAAAAGGCACACAAATGGGCAATGTGTACCAAAACATTTCAACATCACCGTGATCAGGGAAGCATAGAGCAAAGTTACAAAGATAGATCGTCCCATGCTGGTGAGAACGGTTATTGCCAAATTGATGAAAAATGACTAATTCTTGCACACTATTGATGGAAAATTAATATAGTTAGTGCAAAAAAAAAAACCCAGCATGGGAAGGGACATAAATAGAAGTACTACCTGATGGAGATGTTCTACAACTGGGTATGTACCCAAAGGAAGTCAAGTAGGTTAAGGGGAGGGTCACGCTCACCTTTATTGCTATCCTGATCACAGAAGTAAAGACATGAAATCAATGGGAATGCCCAGCAACATGTGGATGGATAAATAAAGTAGGGTGAACATACAGAATGGAGTGCTATGGATCTGAAGGACATCATGTTAAGTTAGATACAAAGGCTCAGGAGAATAATGACACGTGATTTTTCTTACTTGTAATAGTTTTAAAAAGTTTGTGTCCTAAAAAGAGAAAGTAGGATAGTGGCATCTAAGGGCTACTGAGGCAAAGGGGGTGGGAGAAAAGGGATTGGAGAAAATGTTTCCAAAATGCAGATAGAGGGCATTAAGTTCTAGTGATCTACAGTGGAGTATGGTATCTATGGTTTACAATAGTGTATCAATCAATTATAAAGAGAAGAGGAGCAAAGTGTAAAGGCTTCCAACAGAACTTAATACATGTTCCAGGAGAGGAACTGTTCATTGCACCACTTTGATTGTCACACAGTATAAAAATTAGACTTCGACTTCTGCATTGTGCAATACAGATATGGACAGTATATGTCAAAAGCTTTGCAAAGTACAGGAAGACACAGGAAAGTTTGGGACAGAGGTGAAAGGTCAGTATTAGGAAGTTCATTAGCATATCTAACCATATTAACAAATCTATAGAGAGATGTCCAATGGGCATTTTCATTTAGCCAAGTTTAACTCATTTTCTAATAAAAGCATAATTGATCAATGTTTTATTAACATGATAAAAAATAGATGTTTTATGCAGAAGCCTGTTTCTGTTCAATGAAAAAAATACAGTTTATTCTCTCTAGGGGGTGTTTCCAGGCAAAGATGCTTACTCCTCTGTCAGTAACTATAAACCTGGAGAATTTGGTCACAAATTTTCAGTGGTGCAAGATTAGAGATGTAAAAACTAGAAAAGATGAGTTAAAATGCTCTATTTGAAGATAAAATGATAGTTTCACAAATTGAAAATCCATGTAGGCTTGTAGAAATATACTATGAATTATAAAAATATTTAGTAAAGTCATGCAATATTAAACTAATCTTTAAGAATCAATAGTCTTTACATAGATGAATAGAATAATAAACAAAATGTATGATTATCTCAATTGTAGATGCCTAAAAAGGATTTGACATGAAAATAACCAGTCACCAAATCAGAAACAGAAGAAAATTTCCCAATTTTTTGTTGTTTTGTTTTAAGATTGATTTATTATGTATATAGTGTTCTGCTTGCAATGTATGCACGAGAGGGCACCATATCTCATGACAAATAGTTGTGAACCACCATGTAGTTGCTTGCAATTCAGCTCTGGACTTGCGCAAACGTAGCCAGCACTGGTAACTACTGAGCCATCTCACCGGCTCCTGCCTCACAATGTGATAAAGGTGATCCAGGAAAAGTCCACATTTAATAGAACTCAATAAAGAAGGGCTGAGCACCTGCTGTTACAGCCAGCAACAAGGCTATCCCTCTCTCTTGCCGCTTTTATTCTACAGAGTACTGAAAGTTCTCACCAGAGGGAGTAGGCAAACAAAACCAACCAACCAAACAGGAAAGTTACAAGGCACCACAATTAGAGAGGAGGCGGTAAAATCATTCATCTTCTGAGAAATATCAATGAAAATCGCCGTGGTTTATCAGTTTACATTCTTTAGGATGCTTGCTGGGAGGGTTAGTGTTAATTGTCAGTGTGAGATTCTCTAGGATGATATTGGAGATGGGCTTCTAAGCCTGCCTGTGAAGGATTATCTTGATGGCATTAGTTGTGGATGTTCTTTGTAGTGTGCTGTGGGTGGCACGACTCCCTAGTAAGTGGTGAAAGGGTCTGAACAGTACAGGAATTACAGATTCAATGTGATCACTTGCTTCGAGCTCCCGTTGCTCTGATTTCCTTCCTAGGACAGACTGCATCCTTGAAAATGATCCCTTCTCTAAGGTGTTTTTGTCATACTAGGTAGTATTTTATCAATTGAACAGGAAAACACACACATACACACACCATATTGACAGTGTATGGAGAAGGTGAAATAACATGAAAAATACGATCTTGGGATGGGTGCTAGGCTTGGTTGGTATTGAGGCATCTTCTACTACTTCAAATTCGGAATCACAACACATAAAGGAGCAGTGGGATTAAAAAAAATGAAAAAAAAAAAAAACCCCAGATACTTAAAACTAGTACATGATAATAGTAGTGTTTCCAAAGAATTGGGAGGAAGTCACCTATTAACAGAGTGTCAATATTCCAATAGCTACCTAGTGAAAAATAAAAACAGAAAAGTTTATATTGTTCACCAGTATGGATTCAAAATGAGTCAGGCCTTTAAAATGAAAAGTCATTTAACAAAAAAGGGAACAAATTCTTTGATTAAGCAAAATGCAAAGCCTTCTTACCACTAGGAATTCAGTGTGAGGCTGGAAGTGAAGATACTATCCCTTCTCAGTAGACTCCTCATTCCTAAAGAAAACGTTGACTCCCGGTCTGGGTCAGAGACCAAGAGAGGGAATGATTCTTTTGGGGGGCAGTGGAGCAAGCAGACCATGGAAAGGCTTGTTTCCAAAATAAAGCTTTCTCCTTAGAACAGCTCCTACTCACCATCTGAAACAAATTTATGAAAATATGTACACAAAGATTATGACTTCAGCTGATTCTAAGGGATTATAAAATAAACGAGCACCATCCCAGGAGTTCACAGTGATTGTTGCTGTTCTGTGCTTTCCCCTTAGAAGCTGTGGGCCTTGGCTTAAATGGTGGCTATGATCTTGTTTCTTCCTCAAACCCTGAAGTGATTTCCCCCTTGTGTTTAGAAAGCTAACCCTGTGTTCTGCTGAGGCCTTCTTAGACCGTCATCTTATGTCCCTGCATCCTTACCTCATGTGTTCTTGCTCTTACTCAGGGCCTTCTAAAGAGCCTGACTTCTTTTCCCCTTCTGGAAAAGCCCTTCTGCTCCCTGGGGTTTGCATCTTCATTTATTTTCTCCATGACATTTTGAACAGTCTTTGGTTTTCTTTCTTTCTCAGTGTCAAGCTCTAAGTGCAGGACTGGCAAAGCATGAGAGTCTCTGGTGGCTTGCAGATAAAGGAATGGATCATCCTTAAGGGCTGAGTACGAACCTATTTTCTCTGACGTCCCATTTCTCCCCATCATGAGTCTTTGGTTTTTCTTCTCCCAGATTACTTGCTTCCTAACAGACCATCATGCACATGTGCTGAAACCTACATGCTCACACAGTCACACCTTCTGTGGAGTTATCATGAAATCCCCGAGCTATTGTTGCTTTTCCTTTTGGAGGGCCAACACTTGAATAGTCCCTAGGAACTCCATAAAATCTTTTACTTACAGAAAAGGAAATTGAGGGTTGCTTGGCAGATTGTATAGATTTCCAAAGCCACAGAGGTATTAGTCTTCTACCCCGAATTACAAGACACATCTCCAGACTGTCTTTTCAGTGGTGCCATGGTTAAATCTGAATTTAAAACTTGATGGGATTTAGAATCACCATGGAAACAAATCTCTAGGCATGCTTGTGAGGGACTCTTTAGAGTAAGTTGCTTAAGATGTGAAGGCCCTCCTTAATTCTGGGTGGAAAAGTTCATGGGCTGGAGGTTCAGACTGAATACAAAGGAAAAAGAAGCCAAACACAGGAATTTGTTGCTCTCTCTTCAGAACTTTGGATTAATTGGGATCATCCCTCCAATTCTGCATCTGTGTTTTCCCCACCATGAGGAATTATATACCACAGGACTATGGACAACCTCTCCTTCCCCTAAGCTGACTTTAGCAGAGGTTTTGTCGAAACCAACAGGACAAGTATTTAACAAGTGTTGTTCTCTATACATTCCTTTCTGGAAACTGGTTTATTTCTTAGCTCCCAGTATCCGAGCTCTCCCAAGAATACAGCTGTGACCAAGAGGAAATGGCTTAAGTATAGTATGAAGTCCTAATGATATCTTAACTCCAATTCCATGTCCCCAGGAGAAAGAGTTTCATTGAGTTTCCAGCATCCCTGGGCTTTTAAGCAGATTTTCTGAAGTCATGAGTGTGTTCTCCAAGTGAGATTGTCCTCAAATGACACTGTATCTTAGTAGGCTAGAGGCCAAGATGCTGTTACTGCGTTCTTTTATGGAATCTGCCATTCCCTAAGAACCACCTTACTGACTGCAGGGATAGGAAAGTTACAGCGGGAATTCCATGAGGATTGTTTCTGTATTTCCCATGTTTGTTCAAATGATAAATGTAAAACTATCATCTATTTTTAAGCCATTTGAGACTATTGACTCAAAAGAACAGGAAAGTCCTGTCAGGCCATTTCTGTTTTATGAAAAAGTAGGGGTGGGGGCTTTAACTTTTCTTTAAATAGAAAGGTTTTTTTAATTTTTGTTTTTTGTTTTTTTTTTAACTGAATGACCTTGTCACTCCTTGTCAATGAAACCCACTTGCAAAATAAAGGTGTAAAATCATAATCATGGAAAGTCCCTATTGCAGAGAAATTCACTGAACTATGTAAAAGAGTATCAAAACCAAACCCCAAATGTGTGATTCCCCCCAAAAGAGCAAGGCTCTCTCTTATAGAAGAGTTTTTATTAAAACATTGCTCTATTTTGTAGTCTATTTCTTATTTCTCATTTAATTTTAATAATCTGTTTATCCAAATATTATATTTTCTTGTCTATCATATGGCTTAAAGCTGTTAAAGTTGTTATCAGAAGTATAATAAAAGATAAGTATTTTTCTTTAGGAGCAATTTCATAAAAGGTCAGCTTATATCACATTCAGTTCATATATATATTCAAGCCACATGGCTGTGGGAAAACAATTGGCGTGACTGTAAAGGGGAGCTTGTTTGAGAGAAACACAGAGGTCATGGGGGCCATTTCTGCTCTGTGTGGTCCTGAGGTTAGCAATCATCAAGGAGATTGCTTTAATAGGCCAGTCCTTGGTTCTTCACAGATATATACTGAGTTGGAAGCCATATGATAAGTTCCCCTGGTGATGCCTATAAACGTGAAATATAGACATTCTAAGCTTGGGTTTGTGCTCTCTTTATAGACAGAGATCATCGTTGGCACCTGACCAAAGATGTAATTTTTGAATATATATATTCGAGACCTGCTTATCCAATTTCAACTACCCTCTTTATGAGCAGAACCTTGACTAAATTTCAGAACAAAGATTCTGTAGGATGGGAAGAGGAGGTGGAGGAAGAGGAGGATGGCAAAAAAGCAGAGGAAAAAGAGAGAGAGAGAGAGAGAGAGAGAGAGAGAGAGAGAGAGAGAGAGAGAGAGAGAGAGAGAGAGAGAGAACAACTCAGGTATCCTTATGACTGAGTCTACTATTCTACAACATCACAACCTCACAGTTTTGTTTTTCTTTTTTCCCTCATGGTCCAAATGTGATTTCTCCTTTACCACAGGATGCTTTCTTTCTAGAAATTATAGATGAGGGAAGAAGTGGCCTGGAAGATGCCATTAGTGTTTTCAGTTATCCTTTCCTGTCTCTCTCTGTGAGAGGTGGGTTTTCAAAAGTTTTTTTAATTAAAAAGTTTTTTTTATCCCCCTGCCCACCCATCATTCCCTCCTTCCAATCCCTCCCAGTCCTCCCTCAGCTTCCCCCACCCCATTACCCATCCTTTCTCCAAGGAGGGCAAGGAGTCCAAAGGTAGATCAGTTCAGTCTGGTGTATCCATTTGAGGTAGGTCCGATTCCCTCATCCCAATATTAGGACTAGATGAGGTGTTCCTCTGTAGTGGCACACGCTGGAAGGATTTGCTGAGACGTGTTTTTACCCTCATCTTTTACCATAGGATTTTGCTTGGTGAAGTGTGTTTCCTATTGATACTAGATGTAGCCAGATCACCTATGTCATACAAGGAAATGTTGATTTCAAGGGTTATCAGAAACTTTTGGCCAGCTTTTTAAATCTTCTCTTCAGCCTTCAGGAGAGAGTAATTCCTTTCTTAACTAGATTCTCAGATAAATAAAACCTTCAAAACAGTGAAGAAACCACTAAGCTTTAAAATGAGGGAGAAGGGAGTTTAGACTTAGAAGGCACTGACATTGTGGGGTTGCTTTTTATGATACTTTAACTTAAGGAAAGTTTGTACAGCAGGTTCTAATCTGTGACTACTAGCATCAAAGGTAATTATAACATTTTAATTGAGAACAAATGTTTTAAAGGTGAGATGTTCTCTGAACTAACAACATTCATTATGTCAGAAATTATGAGAAAAACAAAACGGAAATAATCTTATTTTGAGAGTCCATAGGACCTAATAAAGGGCCAATATATTTTTCCACTTGACCTCAGACAACAAGAAGATTCTTGAAATGTTTCAATATGTGAGTTTCCATGACTACATTGCTATGTAGTCCTCTGGACCACCTATAATCTATCAGGCTGTTCAGTGCAATAGGCAACTTAGAGCTTTTCTGTCACCCTGAAATGATTAGTTTCACACTTGACCTGTTCATTTTCAACTCAGTGTTATAATTATTCTGGAAATAAAGTTAAAATTTTCCATGTATTTGACAAAGGATAATAATCAGCAGATTAACAAAAGAGGACATTGTTGACAGCATAAAAACAGCCAAGTCATTTTAAATTCCTTTAATAAAATATTAAATGAGCCATACCTATTTTTATATTAGAGTCTAGATTTAACCTTATATACAAATTGATACACAATAGGATTCCAAATTCTGAGATCAACTGTCAATGTTGAAAGAGAGGCTCTTTTTATACATTCTTGGCATCAACATACTTAAATGTTAGTAATATCTGATTTCTCTTATTAACCTGGGACAAAGGGATTATTCTGCATCCAGACAGGTTTCACTATGGTAAGGTGGCAAGCCACAGCTATGGGGCTGATGGAAGATGTTAGTCCATTGACAAAACTTAAACCACTCTTAAAAACACTAATTTTTCTTATTTTGTGATAAAATTTAAGGTGTTCTTACTTGATTTAGAATCACACAGATCAAAAGATTAAGTGGAAAAATCTTGGAGGTGGATGCAGCAGAACCCCCAAACCTATAAGCGACAGACCATGTCCATAGTAGGCATGAAAAAAGTGACATCATTGCTCTGCCCGTTTCTTCAGCTCCAAGTATGGAGCTCCCAATATGATTTCAAGGAAGTCTACATGAATTATGGCTATGCCACAACTAGATATAGGGCTTTGCTTGGTCTCTTTATCTTTCTCACATGCAAATATGGGAGTAATGGTACATCTTGGATGCTTGAAGAGCCAAGTGAGATCACCCATGTGATATTTTCCTGTGGCTCTGCTGTAGATACTAGTTGTTATGCTCAGGGAAGAGAAGCACTTCCCTGCCTTTTCTGCTGCCACACTGACCTATGGGAATGGACAGTCCAAGTCTTCTCCTGCTTCACTGTCTTATCCTGCAGTTCTCCCCAGATCTCATTTTTACTACTGACATGTGTGTTTGGCCAGGCTCTTGCTGACACACAGGTTTCATATGGCCTTAGGGAGTCCAATAATAGCCGTAGCGGTGCTGAGTGGTAGAAACCCAGCAAGCCTGCGAATACTATCTGGAAGAGAACACACTAGGGACCACAGTAGTCCTTGAACTTGACATCGATGGTTTCTTTCTGTCTCCTTCCTGGTTTCTTTTTAAGTACCATATTCTTTGCCTCAATCTTCTCTCTGGTAGCAGTTTTAAGAGAATTAAATTATAATAATTAAATTAAATTAAAAGCCGTCCAGAGACAATTTGGAGATCTTCATTGGGGCTGGGATTGTAGAGTGCCTCTTCACTGAGTATCTGATGCTCACAAAGGCGTAGGCTTCAGCCAGCACTCCGGATAAGGGAGCAGGTACGAGTGCTCCAGTGTCTCATCCTAAGTTTAAACTCACTCTTGACAGAGCAAAACTCACTTCTACTTCTGCCATCACCAAGCACAATTCTACAGTCTTCCTCTGCCACTCCATTACCTGACAGGCACGGTGATGTCTTGGTTATAATAGATACTTAAGAAAAAAAAATACAGCCAATTAAAAAGGATACATTTTTGCCGAAAGATGCAGTATCCCTTGGATATTTCCATTTAACATTCCATAAAACATGGGAAGGACTCCAGTGTGTACAAAACTCATGATAGGAACTGCCATTTTAATGACAAATAAAATAGGTTTCCTGCTCTTAACAAACTTCCAAAGATGTCTTTTATCAAGTCACTTAAGACTATAGCTTTTGAGGACTGAGCTGCTCAAGGGCTATTATGAGCAGTCAAGGACTTTAATTAGCAGTAAAAGGCGAAAGCACAGTGTTAACTTTATAACTTTATAACTTTAAACCTTACTTTAAAGGCTAGACAGGAAGTTGTCTGAGCACATTTATGAAATTTTGACTTCTAAAGCATGTAAACACTTTCGTATTTATTAAGTTAATTAGATAACGAAGAAGAATACAAGGAGGGATGCTTGGATGCGATATGCATTTTCTTGGCATTGGAAAGGGCTCATAAAAACTTTGAGGTAGATGCATTTGTTTCTGTCATTAAAAAATAGTTACCATATAATCTAAAAAGTTGAGTAAATGATTGAATGCTTAAACCTTCACCATCATTAATGTTTCCCTAGCCACGGATACTTGTCCTGTTTATATAACCTGTCTCAATGGGGTTCATGTGAGGAATAGCAGGCATGGAAGATGGAAAAAAAGTTGCTTTGATGACCACTAGCAAGCTTCTTCCTCCCTATCGCTTATAAACTGAGAAAAAATTTCCCTGTAGATATCAGGATTATTTCCTGTGTCAGGAGGCCAAAACTGCTGAAAAATATTTCGGCACCATGTCTGTGTATTTGAGGGTTGTCATTTTAAAGAGTGTAACTCTTCAGTCAACAAATAGCTCTTTACAGTGAGAATACCATGCCTAGACTGTGGAATTTATTAATTGATCGTCCTGTTGTGGTCATTCACCATAAAATATTCACAGCCCCTGCCTGATAACCCCTGGCTTTTCTCTCTCACGGGAAGAAGACAGAATTGCTCAGAAGGATAACCTTCCTACTCAGGTCAACAAGAGCTGCAACTGGTTCTAAGGAGGGTGTCTTATTGCTGTCAAATTGACCCGGGTTGTCACACATGAAGCCTGCTGTCACTGCATCTTGCTTAGAGCCAACCCCTTAGCTGGCTGAGTCAAGCTGTGCTGACTACCAGTGAGAGAATTTTAATGTGAGGGATGACAGAGGCCTTGGAGTTAATGTGTGCACGGAGGTGACAGTTTTGAATGTCAGCCAAAGCACAAAGACCTGTCTGAAATTAATTTGGGTGGAGGGTAGAAAGTCAGAGGAAAATGGAGAAAAATAGCATGTGGGGCAATTGAGATAGGTTGCGTCGACTCCACTACCATCTGCTACCGTGAAGGCAAGAGCATTCATTCTGTGAACAGAGTTTCCGAGAAATAGAGAAACAAAGTGAAAACAAAAAACTATTGGTTAGCTTCATTGCTGAATCTGTTGGTTTAATGCATCATCGTCCTGAGCACTGTGCTACATTTGCAGGTCAGCAACCCTATTTCCCATTATCAAAATAAAGCTGCAAAAAGTAGAGATGGGTGTCCCACTGATACAGTTTTAAACTAACCATTCAGAGGCCACACGTGGATTTGGAATAATAAAAGGAGTCAACTGTATTTTATTTACATTGGTTTCCTTTTGACAGAGCGACTCTTTAAAAACTCTAAATACTTTTTCCCCCGACTATTAAGAAAGCAGATAGAGTTCAGGCTGTTAATCTGGAGACCTACAGTGGCGGGTTGTTTGAGGGGAACCTGTGTGATCTCAGAAATCCTTTAGAGCAAAAAGAGACGGCAGAAACAAATTTTTTGAAAGCAGTGCACATTGTTGGCTGTGGAGACATTGGTCTTCCATGAGACAAGAAATATGAGCCATTTTTTGAAGCAGGAAAGGAAGTAAATTGTCACCTTTAGACCTTCTAAAAGAAATATAGGTTTCCTAATACCTTAATTTTGGTCTGCTCATATCAGACCTGGGACCTATGGGACCTATATAGGAATTTGTACTCTTTTAAACTCTTAGCTTTATAGTCATTTGCTTGCTTGCAGCAGCACCAGGAGGCTGACACACTGGCCATTCATGCCTATCACGGTAGGCTGTTTTTTCCCTACATGAATCCTTCTTCTGGATTCTGCTAACTCCTGAACACAACTTCCAAACACAGACATTCTGTGTCTGAATGAAACTTACCGTCCCCGAGGGTTGCTGCAGATTTGGTCAGTTAGTGCTAGGAAGGAGAGACCCGGGACCTGGGAAGATATGGCATATGATGTAGGTGGAGGGGCAATTCAGATTCTGCCTCCTTGAGAAAAACCAGACACCAAAGAAGAAAACTTGGCCAGGAATTGCAGGTAGGAGATGAGACCAAAGGGTGGAGAACACAGAGATTGACAGAACAATTTGCAGTAAATTACTGTCAGTGTTTCTTGAGGGGTCTCTGCTTCATCTTCTGTGGTGGGCCAGTGTGAGGCACCGCTGTGTTGACTCAATAGTGATATTAGGAGGTAGCTCTGAATGTCCTCTATATACTTTACCTGCCCCAATTCTTTCTCTAGGCCAAAGCCCAGCTCATGTTCAACCTCTACAATGTTTTTCCTGAATCTTGCTTTTCCATGTTTCTTCGCTTTGGAGCCTAAGTGTTCATACCCTTTATTTGGTATTTAAAAATCCTTATTGTTAGTTAAACCAAAGTAGTACGTGTATGAATATAAGAACCACATAATAGGACAGATATAAAGTAAATATGAACAACTTTAAAATCTATTCATCTAATAAAAGGTGTTATCTTAGAATTTACTCTTCTATATTGAAATTGTTTCTGGAATTAAATGTTAAATTAAGTACAGTTTATTTGACATTCATAATGCTTATAGCATTATTTTACATTTAAATTTCTAACAAGGTCAAGTTATAGGTGTCTTGAGATAAAAGATAAGTTTTTAGATAGTGTTGCTATTTTCATGGATGGCTCAAGTAGGACACTGTATGTTTTAGTGTCTAAATAAATATGAATTGACCAAAAAGCTGGGACCAGAAACTCTAGAAACCTTGCCTACCTTCTGATGGAGAACACGCATTCATCACTGGCATCATTCAAATTTTAACAAGTATTTCTAACAATTACTTCTGCATAAACAATCTTTAAAGGTTCCACTGCTCTGCTATTTTCATAGTGGTCAGGTTATTATGAACCCAGGGATTTGTCAATTAACATCAGAATTACTTGTTAAAATGAGAAAAGAGATAGACAGAGATAGGGTCCTTGTTAACTCATTAATATTCCCTATAATGAAAAATGTTGCAGGAGAGAAATAGCCGTGGTAATACGTGTCATCAATCTAGCCAGCAAAAGTGATACCATTTGTTATCTTTACGGAGTTCTCCTGTTCGCAAGTCAGTTACTGGGTGTATTTATCAAATGCCTGGTTGGAGCTTTATGCTTTGCTGTCTCTCTGATCTGCATATTACTTTAGACTCATTCACTTATTCATTCATTCGTTCATTCATCCATCCATCACTATTCAGTTCTTAAGCTGCATGGCTGAAGTGCATTTTGCATAACTCATTGCAACAAATGCTGAAAAAATAAAAGTGAGACAGCTTTATCCTTGACATTGTCAGTGGAGGGGAAAGCCTCCAAAACAGACAAGACCTGAGAGGCCATGGATCTGAATGTTGATGAGACAAGCATAAGCAGGCTGGTAATCCTGACCCTCAGAGTGTTCAGAGTTGAAGAGCAGGGAGGATCATACAAAGTGAAATGTCATCTTCTGACTGCAATGCTAGGCTCGATTAGGCAGAAACAGAAAATGGGCTTAGCCCTGAGCAAGGTCTGCAAGCTGAAGTGCTAAACTTTGCCTTTGATTTGGAAACTGCCAGAGCAACCAGCCAAGATGGTAAGCATTGTGGTTGGGAAAATGGATCAGTTGGTAAAGTGTTTCTTTGCCAAGCACAAGGACCTGTGTTTGATGCCCCTCCCCCTATACTAAAATGCTGAGGACACAGTTGTATGCTTATAATCCCAGCTCTAGGGAGACAGAGACAGGAGGATCCCTGAGATTGCTGGCCAGCTAATTTTGCCAAATTGAGGAGCTCTAGTTCTCTGGTGAGAGACTCTGTCCCAAAGCATTAGGATCCTTAGATCCTGCTATCTAAACCATTTTCCTGAAACACTTAACCCCAGGTTCAAAGAGAAAAACTCTATCATAAGATACGATGAGAGGCAATAGAGGAGGACACTACATGCCAGCCTCTGGCCCCTACCCAAGCACACAGTGGGTGAGGGGGATTGTTCACCTACACCCTGTACACACATGCATGTGTACACACATACACAGAAAAAGTCTGAGCTCAGGGTGTCCCTCAAGGCTAGTTTCCCTGAGGATTCTTCCAAGTTGATAGATGCTTAGCTCTGTGTCTGTGTGTCTTACTCTCTTCTTTGAAAAGTATCAGCCATATTGATCGAGGGCCCACGCATATGACCTCATTCTAACATAACCATCCCTGTAAAGATTCTACATACAAGTAGAGTCACATTGTAAAGTCCTAAACCTTATAGCCCATAACAGACAACAACACTGGGTCTCAATGAGCCAGGAAAGCTAAGTCTCCCAATGAAAGCAGGTCAAGTTCAGCAGGGGGAAGCTAGCCAGGTGCTGGCTTAAGAGCTCAGGTGAGGTTGGGCTTGGTCATGCTGGGTGTCATCTATCAGCTGCTTTCATGCTGCTAGATAGGCATCCAGCATTGTGAAGGAATACAAGCCAGACTACCTTTAAGGCTGTTTGAAACATGTCTTATTGCTTCTTGCCATTGAGGCCAATCACATGTTCTGGAACTGGGGGGCTTTGGGAGAAAGCAGGAGGAGAGACATAGTCTTAGCCAATAAAC
Source organism: Phyllotis vaccarum (assembly GCA_033318265.1). NCBI lineage: Eukaryota > Metazoa > Chordata > Mammalia > Rodentia > Cricetidae > Phyllotis > Phyllotis vaccarum. Next base: position 24,970,528 of record JARWLC010000017.1, read on the forward strand.
CACAGAACGAGTAATTGGAATATATTAAGTTATTAAAGCAATGTCACTATAATCTCTAAAATGTAACATTGCAATGCTAGTACCTCAGAGCTGGACCAAGAATACTGTTTCATAGAAGAGTTACTTTAACGATTTTAAACTCATTTTCTTTTTTAAAGGATTGATTTAGTCCTCATTTTGTATGTGGGGATGTTTTGCTTACATGTCTGTCTTCATACTTCATGAATGCTGTGCCCCTGCAGGATAGAAAAGGTAGTTAGATGTCCTGGGGCTAGAGTTACACATGTTTATTACATATAAGTGGATGGTAAGAACCTAACCTGGGTCCTTTAGAAGAACAGCCAGTGTTCTTAACAGCTGAGCTACCTCTCTCTCCAGCCCTCTTCTAACTGGTTTTTAACAAAAGTGACCTGAAAAATACATTGAACTATCATTTCCATATTTCTAACATGCTGAGAATTACAGCTTACAAATCATGACCATTGTGTAGGTTCTTTTCATGCAAAAATGTGACAATCAGGTTGAAATAGGATATTTTTACTTTACAGATAGCGCCATGGATTCTTATTGTTATTATGCAAATCTGGCTAACAACTGATTGTAACATTTTCATCAGTATCAGCATGGGAATGCGATCTTTCTGTCTTATGAGTATCTACCATGATGTTCATGTTCGTACAAGAACTGCTGCTTCACGGAGGGAACAGGACTGCTGTACTAGCATGATGTGGAAAGGAGGGGAGAAAAGGGGGCAGGAAACGAAAAACAAATGAGGAAAGGGAGAGAGAATGTTAAACTGAAGCACACACCTACATTTAAATCATAAAGAATGAAATTACTGGGTTTTGTTTGCATTATTAAAATTTATCCTTGAGCTGGCAGCGGTGTTTCTTCTGAGCATTTCCCACCAAGCATCATGGAAGTGGATGCTCATCTAAATAAGAAGACATAACAGAGAGAGGATTTGGTGAGCAAGCATGCCAATGCCATGCCTTCTAAGTACAAATAGATAACACATTACTTTTTGTGAAAGTAAAATAAGAAACAGTTAATATTTAACTATTCACTATGTGAAATATACTGTATTCTAAGGACTTTGCTGCATAAAAACAGTTGAGCCTCAGAATGTACTATGATAGAAGTGATAATGTTATGTTTCCACATTATGGATGGAGAAGTTGAAGCCGAAATATCCATTAGCTTATTGGATCTAGGATTTGATCCCTATTATGGAAGGCTTCAGAACTACATGTTAAATCATATCTAGTCCAAACAGATAACAAATGGGCACCCTGCAAATACAAGCCCTTCTTATGTGAATATTAGTGAGATTGATTTGGGTTGATAGCTGGCTTTGTTGCTAATTCTTCCTCTTCTACAATAGGCATACGCTAAGCATTTTTGATTAGCAGAGGACACCAGCAGCAGCTAGGAAATCTCAAGAAAGCAGAGCTGTTATATCTCTGTCGAAGTCACTGAAGCTCCAGAGGAAATAGAATCTCAATAATAGTAACATGATAGAAAATAAGGTGAAATCTAGCAGGTTCTTGAGAAAACACAAGATATGTGTTCAACTGAAGACGGAGTGAGGACCATGAATGAAGAGTTCATCAGGTGTGGGGCTGAGCCAGGACATTCTAGGGTGAGATGGGATAAGGAATCCGCGAATCGAGTATCTGTTCTGCTGTGTTGTGGCAGTGACCTGGTACGGATGGAATATTGGAGACTTAGAAAGATACTGTAAAACAAGGCTGGATACAGATGAGAGTTCGGAACATGCCAGGGAGTAGCTGAAATTTGTTCAACGTGTAGAAAAGCATGATTACTAGATATAGTTATGTTATGGTTTGAACCTGAAATGCCCTCATGGGCTCAATCTTCTGCATGCTTGTTTCCCAGATGTCAGCTATTTGAAAGGTTGTAAAGCCTTCAAGCCATGATCTAGGTAGCAAAAGTAGGCCGGCCGCCAAGGGAAGGCCTGTGAAAGTTGTAACCTTTAGTTGCACCAATATTTTCTGCTTGCTAGTCCAGCAGAATGTGAACAGACTCCCTCACATTCCCACTGCTGCATACTGAGCCCTTCTGCCATGATGTCTCTCCACTATGATGAATGTCAACTCCTGAAGCTGTGAGCCAAACTGAACAACCCTCCTTCATGTTGCTTCTGTTGGTTATTCTGGTCAGTGAAAAAGTAATCTGCGCAGGTTGTTAGTATAATAGGTGATTTATTTTGAATTTTGTTTCCTATGATCTTCAGAAATCTTCTCTGACTTGTTTGAGGCCTTCCTTGAACTGCTATTGTTTTGAAATCTGTTGCCTTCACGATTTTGCTCTGCTCCATCAACAGACTTGGCTGTGCATCTCTTTCTGGAGTTTCTTGGATTCTTTGCAGGCTCCCATTTGTTTACATGCTGGGAAGGTCCAGCTCCCTAATCAAGACTTCTGTATTCAGCTAGAGTTTTCTCATCAACCCTACATTTAATGTGGGATAATTGCTCTCTGATACAATATATTATTTCTGCTCATCCCATGATTATTTTTTTAACAAAATTCTTACAGATGCCTATTGCAAACTAGCTGATAATGCAGAAGATTCCAAGACCTGCCTGAGGTCTTATTTCTAGAACCATTCCTCTCTGTTGGCCTTATGCAACAGGGTCTTCATTGACATTTAGGAAGTAAATAGTATCATAAAGCTCACTTAATTTTTGTATGATAATAGCAAATATTTTTATTTGGATATTTCACACTAGGAATTTCAAAATTTCTCATTTTGTGAACTTAGTTGGAGATATTATAATAAAAATATTCACAGGTAACTCTAGAGATATCAGATTAGTAGAAATTCACAAAAGGAGACTGATTTTCCTGTGACTAATAAAAGCACATGTGGCTGATGTGGGAGTATCTTTCTGTGTGCTGTGAATATCAATCTTTAAATAAAGGGGCTGTTTTGGCCCATGACAGGCACCATAAAAGAACTAGGTGGGGAATCAGAATAGGTAGGAAAGGAAGGGCGGAGTCAGGGACAGACCAAGCCAGCAGCCCAAAGAAGAAACACGTAAGGAACACAGGTGAGCCACAGACCACATGGCAGACAGATTAATGAAAATGGTTTGAATTAAGATAAAGGTATCTGAGTCGTTTCTGGGGGTCTGATAAGCTGTGGGTGGTTAAGGGATCTGGTGCAGCAGGTCTGTGGGCCTGGACCTCTGGCTGCCTTTGGCAAAGAAACCTAATTGTAACAAGGGGCCATCCCTCTTTTGCTTGCTTCCTCATCCTTGCTGTCTCAATGCCCCAAAACAGTACATTTGGTCCTTATGTTTCTGCTTGTATGGCAGACACAGTCAGTCGACTTTGTCATTTTATAATAGTTGCCCTTTCCATGATGCCCCAGGAAACTTTTGCACATTGATTGGAGTTGGGAACATGAGGCATATTTATCATTCTTTTAGTTAAAACTCAATAAATATTTCTTAGTTATTAGAATATTCTTCCCAATGCATGGCCCCCTAGCACCAACTCTGATAAATGGCTATTTTGAGGCTGTTTAAACACTTCCATATCCTGAAGTATACATTATTTCATAAGACAAGCTCTTCCATTGTGTTATAAATTAACTAGAACGTTCTTTACATTTAGCAAAATCTTGCCTTTATTAATTGGCTTTCCCAATATTACACATAAACATAATGGATTCATGCTTCTGATGTCTTAAAAGTCAGTCATATTTGATCTTTGTTGTATGAGATTACTGACCTGAACTTTCGGGCCTAGCCTCATGGTTTGGATCCATAGATCTGTAGAACTACAGACCTGCAGTCCCACAGAGACACACAGATGCTTACATTAATTTTATGCTGATCAGTTTAAGACTCAGGCATATAACTTGATAACTCTTTACCCTTAAATTAACTCATGGTTCTTATCCTGTTCAGCCATGCGGGATCGGTACCTTTCTCAGAGCAGCATAATTGTCCTCTGCATCTTCTGCCTTCCCTGTGGCATTTCTGTCCTGTTCTTCCTGTTCCCAGAGTTTTCTTAGTCTAATAGCCCCACCTACACTTCCTGTCTGCCTTTGACCAATCAGCATTTTTATTAAGCAGAGAATGTACAATTATTTATAATAGAACACCGTAATCCCCCTACATATCCCCTTTTCTCTTTTTAAAAGAAGAAGAACCCCAAATCTAATATTCATTTTCCCCATTATCTATAACAATTTATAAATACTGTAAACAAACTCAAACATCCATAATCCATGTTTTAAGTATGTGGGTATTGTTCTCTAGGCTATTGCCTGCTGAATGGGGGAGCTGGCAATCCCATGGGGACCCAAAGAAAAATTTAGGATTATGAACAAGTGTTTATTGGAGTAGTCTCTAAGACTAGGTCATCTCAGCCTGTCTCCTTGAAGATTTTTTGGATGCAGAGCTCAGAGGAAACTGCAACAGAGGTGCTCTGAAATGCTGAATCATCTGGGCCATCCATTTCCACTGTAGACTCTTCAGGGGGTCTTCCTCTATCAAACTTTATCTTCTTTATCCAGGAATAAATCCACAGCCTCTCATTTTCTGTGGAAATAAAAAGAAAACCTCTTCTCCAAAGTAGTATATCTTTGGATTTCAATTTTAAAATCAACTCATTTACAAAATATATAGGTTGAATTAATCCAACAGCATTTATAATCAATTGTCTTTTAGCAGTTTTTACTACTTCATTTTCAGTCAAGAAACTTAAAGACAAGACAATAACATACATTATCCAGACACTCTTTGTAATTTCCATCTTTACATGACTTATTTTATTTTACTCTATTTCTTTTTAAAGGACTTTCTCTAACCTTTTTTCTTTTCTCTCCCAAGCATATATATATATATATATGAACACACTCTAAACCATTTAGAGTTTATTTTTTGAATCTATCTTTACTGTGTATTTCTCATTTCTTATCTTACTCTGTTTCTGTCCACACCTCTGCTTGGTTAGGGTGGCAGACTCCTCTCGGATTCCTTGATTTTTTTTCTGTTTATGTCCACATCTTTAATCTGTCAAAGTGCGGCTAAGGATTAAAGGTTGATAGGATAACTGGCTGGCTGCAATCAGCATTTTTATTAAACTAGTGGGTGGGATGATTATTTACAATGGAACAACATAATCCCCCTACAAATCATCTTGATTTGCCCTGAAAAGTTGATAGTAATCAAATTTATTGTCTTTTTTAAAATGTCCAAATAGCAGCTTTTGAGTGACAACAACCAACACACTTGTATACATACTGTATTAGGTGAAAATACTTTTATGGAATTAGGTTCACAACAACTTCTAAATAGCATATGGATAAAATTGTGACATTCTAGGGTTAGATATCCCAAATCTCTACAGGTTTGGGTTGAAGGCTGAATACTCAGCTGAATGTGTGGTGTTAAGTCGCCCATTTTTCTTGTTTCGCTACTTTCATTACTGACTAATGTCGAGTTTACTTCTTTCTATTGGAGAGATGTTAAGAATGATGAATGCGTAGTCACCCTGTGATTTTTCCTATTGATCCCAACTTTGTGGAACAGAGTAGCAGCACTGGATAAAGTGGTCACCATCTCTGTTGTACCTTGCTGTGGCATAGTTCTGCAAAATGCTACAGTGTGAAGAGAGGAATTTTGTAAAATCCCTCATACTCTGGGGAGAGAACAAATTTCACGCTAAAAACTGTCTAGAAACCTCACCCATTAATCAAAGGGCTCCCCCTTACCTTTCCAACTTATATTAAACATGGCCATGCTTGAGGATTACTAATTATCTTTGGGAATAAGTGTGGGGGAGGCTCCATGTTTAGGTAGGAGTCACAGGTCCATCCCCATGCTTGCTTTGGCTTTCTCCCCCTTTAAGCATGCCACAGAGCTTACAAAATAAAGTACAGTTCAAACCTGGATTCTGTTGTTGTTGTTGTTAAAATGAGACATGAGCCTTGAACTGATTTTTATCTCTGTTCTTTAGTTTATGAAAATGAGCCTAGAAACTCAACTTTCCAGTTTCCTAGTCTATTCATTTGCAATTATCAATTATTGGAATAGAAGGTTCGGTATACCTTTCTTTATTCTTGATCTAGATGTGTTCTAACTCCATAGAAAGAAAGTAGACACTCCCTTGGGGCAGCCCTCATTCTGGACCCTTGGTGGAAGACTCTGAGGTAATGCCAGACACTTATCACATGCTTGTTATGTGGTTAAACATCATAAGACTTTACAGGCAAGAGGTTAACAAAATGGTAACAGGAGGCAATGGCAACTGGGAATGTTATTTTCTGATTCTTTATCTCTCAAAGCCATACAGTTTGGAAGTCAGATCTCACTCCTCCAGGGAAATTGAATCTCAGTGTTTTGCCACAAAACAAAGTATTCTCGTCATTAATGAGATGCCTGTCTTCTAAACAGCACCGAGAAGTTTCCCTGAGTCAGTGTCACTCTTCTCTCAAAGCCCTGGGAGATGACAGGGGGTAAACACTATTAATCCCATTTTGCAGATGAAGAGAGTATATTCATCCTCGTTTCCTGTTTGAAGCACATGACATCCCCTGGAGTGCATGTCAGTTTCTACATCTGTCTGGTTCCCCAAACATCTGAGAAGAACTACTACCTGTGAGCACCCAGCTCCATTTCCTTCATCTTTTAATCCATCATTTACATCTGCTGTGGATTGCCAAGTTTAGGTGCTAACTAGCATGGTCTAAGAAGAAAGAAAAGTTTCCCATTTTCTGAAATACCGGGCAATAAAAGATGAAAATTCGTATTTGAACAATTCTGAAAGGCAATTAAAAGTTTCCTTCAATTGGTAATAAGAAAAATTGTGAAGACATTGGCTGGTGCTGCACAGCCAAAGTTTAAAGGATAACATGAACTTTTTTACAGAAGGAAGTGTCACGCAGCCCTCCACACTTGGTTCAGGAATGAACAATAGTGAGTACAGTTAGATCTAGGCAGCATAGGTCAGTCAGAATAATAAAGTGATATACACTCACACTTAAGTTCTTAGAAGCCCTGAGAATGATCCTAGAGTCTGAACCAAGATCAGAAATGCGGCATGTGAGGTAGCTTACATGCAGTAAGTGTTTACAGGTAAGTGAATAACTTCTCTGATGCATGCCTTTAATTATCTGATAGAGGAAGCCAATGGTAGTCATTTAAGTATGGTGTTGCTCATCGCACACATATGATAAGACAGCATGGACACATGAAGCATGACAAAATACTTTTGTATATCTTCACTTAATGTCTGGAAGAAGAAAATGGTGGAAATATTCTCAGAATATTTTTATTGTCCTTATTTTGAATACTACATTATGAAACAAAGATCTATTCTACAATGGATTGGGAGAGAAAGGAGATCAGTTCATATACCACCCACTTCAAATCATCTTTTAAAAAGTCCACAGAGCAGAACAAAGTGGGCTATACAGCACCTCTGGACAGTCTGTTTCAATCTCAGTTTAGAGTATAGACTTCACGTCACTAAATATAATTCTACTCAAACCGTGTCTTGCTGAATTCCTTCCTGTGGGAAGATTAAAAGCAAAGAGAAACCCTCACCTTGGTAACAGGATTTCATGCTGATAACTCTTTATATTTGTGAATTTCTGGAATGCCTGCTTATCAACATTTTCCTAATAATTTTCTTCCCCAGTCAGATACTCAATATTATTCATTTTAATATGCCTTATAGAATTTAATACTTTAAAATTTCTCAAGGTTTGTCTCTTATTCCAACACAAAGTCTGAGAGAGTTTCATTATGTGCATCAGAAGTATCTACAGTCTACTACTAGTGGTTAGGATTTTCTGCAGATGTCCAATGGGTTTAGTTGGTTTGTAGTATTAATAAGCATAAATGGACCTTTGTCCTCCAAGGATGACACAGCTCTTGCTATTATGGAATAAGAACAACCGTGATTATTCCTGTAAGAATCTCTCAGATTGGCTGGAGAGATAGATCAGAGGTTAAGAGCATTGCCTATTCTTCCAGAGATTCTGAGTTCAACTTCCAACAACCACATGGTGGCTCACAACCATCTATAATGAGACCTGGTGCACTCTTCTTGTGTGCAGATCTATGTAACACTGTATTATATATATATATATATATATATATATATATATATATATATATATATATATATATATATATATATAATTGAACCTTTAAAAAAAGAACTTCACAGAATCACACCTATTAATATTCCCTCACAGAAGAAGGGACTGTCATCTGATTCTCTCCTGGTGTCTAGATACTCACTCTCTTGCCTGCCCCACTTCCTCATCAGCACATAATAGTCTCTGCTGTATGTGATCTTGGTGGGTCTACCAGGGCATTAGGTTTGGGTGGTTGACTTAAGGTGGTATTCCATTATATAGCATTCATAACTTATTGTTCCATGCTAAGGGTTGGGTTTGTCAGCTGATATAGATGTCTAAGTTACCTAGGCAGTAATTCTTTATTCATGTTCTCATAACTGACTCCCATGAACTGATTATTTAATGAAGTTGACTTGCATGGCATGGTTCTTTTGTTTTGTTTCATCTGTATAATGAATAAGCTTTTGTGTGCATATCCCAAAGAAAAGTCACACAGCAGCCTTTCAACCAGGTAGGGGCATAATAGAAACAATGATGAATTTGTGTGGAGAACTCTACTGGCTCCTGATATTGGTGATATGATATACAACTGAAGCTGATTCATTTGTAGGTGGATTTTCAACAGTGCCAGACCTACTACGGTCATTCTTGCCCAGATGGCACTGAATAACATGTGCCATCTTGATACATGGAAATTGATCCCTGGAATAGAGGATAGGACATGTGTCTGACGCTGAGCTACCTGCCCAGGGACAATCTACCACTGTACGAAGTATTTAACTAGAGACCATGCATGTGGGAGGCATCTTCCTCCACATCTGCCTCTGATTTGGCCACAAAAGTGAGTAACATCAAAGAGAGAATGAAGACAATGGCTTTTGCCAATTCTTTTCACTGGTAGATGCATAGGGAAGAAGATCAGGGGACTTTCTGTGTCACTTGATAACAAATATATGTCAAACTGACCCGAGTAACTTTGTAGCTAGGAAACTGTGAAAGGTGGGAACAGACCTTCATCTGCTAAGTGGCTTTACAGTTCCACTGCAGACCACAAGAGCAAAGGATGAGACTGGAATGCTACTGCCTACCACTGTTCTTAGCCACGTTGCTCTGTTGTGGGTTGTACTTCATAAATGCTGCCAGCTCACTAATTCTAACAGTTTTCACAGCTTCTTCTAGAGAGTTTCTGTCACTTGGCCTCATATAAGTTTTATCCTCTCATTTGTTTTCTGAGTCCTCAGACTGTTGAAGGCAAATATCCTAATAACTTATTATTCCTTCCAACAAACTACGCAACTATGGTACTTGCTATATACCAATCTATCATCTTTCTATTATCTATCTATCTATCTATCTATCTATCTATCTATCTATCTATCATCTGTCTGTCTAATTTATTATGTGTTGAATGTTTAACCATTGATATTATAGCCCCATATCTGTAGATAACATTAGATAATTAGATATCAGTTTCAAATATATAGGGCGGAGAGTCCTTGGAATCAGAGTGATTGGAGTTTATACCTTTCTTTTAGTTTAGTATTTAATAGCTCTCTAATCTTAAGCAATTTTCTTAATCTTTTGAAATCTCTTTTCTCATTTTCAAAATGAGAACAATGATAATAGTGCCTCCTAGGGTTGTTGTGGGGATTAGGCAAAGTAATTTGTAGGAAATAACTTGCACACCCTAATTACCTAGTAGAGATTTACACATAATAAGACTTCATAACTTATTTGCTATTATTACTAATAAAAGTATAAATAATAAGAGAGAAATTAAACTTTATGTGTATTCACAAGTTAAAAGATTTCCTTAGCTGAGAAGTTTCTGCATAGCACGTCTTCATTCTTCATCAGTGAAGCCCATGTTGAAATGTATGACCAGCAGATACTCAATAAATCTTCGTTAAACTTAATTTAAATCAGTTGGCCTTATATTTCACCATTTCGTTGCTGGTTTTCTTTTTTTAATCAAAGGGCGAATATTCAGATATACCACCAGGAAGTTAACTAACCTGTTTTGTTAATAAAGAGAAAATTAGTTACCAAGCATATCAACACGAAATTCCACAGTCATGCTCCTGCAGAATTATTAGCTACCCATATGACCCTTGAAGACAATTTCCTCATCTCTGATTTTTCAGAGTTTTCATTTGTATGATGAAATTAGTTGATAATGTTGGTGTGCATTGGACCCAGTGGTAGAATTTGTTAAAATAGTGTAAACTTGAACAATTGCTCCAGATGCCCTACTTGGAAGACTAGAAGAGTCTGATTTACATGTTCATGTAAATAAGAAGTGGAGATACTTTGAAAACTTTTCTTCTATACTAATAAAAGAAATGTATACAAACTTAGTTATTGTCTAATATTCATATTACTGACAGAGTCATGATATTTGTCTTTTTTTTTTTCTAAAATGGCATTTCATTCTGTTATTCTCCAAATAACAGAACAAGGAAGCAAATGTCAGTATAGATACAAATCGCAGCTTATGATTATGAGAAAACGTGGCACGGTATCCATTTTCTTATTCACTCTTCCCTTTCAGTGATTGGGACTAAGCTTGGTGTGACAGATCCTTCAGGATAAACATCAAAGCCCAGAGGAAAGAAAGAGGACACAATAGTGAAGAAGGGACAAAGGAGATGAGGCCTTCCCACTTCCCAGAGGACAGATTCTTGGCCAATAGGGAATAATTAGAAGAGAACTTGGAAGAAGCCTGAAGCTACTACTCTCCTGAAAACCCATTTAAAGAAACTTGGACCATCAGAACAGGAGATGTAACATATATATGACTAGCTTCATAGATTGTCAAAGTGGTATATGGATGTGACTGTGTATAATGCATGTAAAATCACCTTGACTTTTTCATGTAGAAGTCCTCAATACATATAAAGTAGTCTAATGGACTACCCAATTTTCTGTGCCTCTCTGAGTTAGCCACGTCCCCATCTCTTAACTTCTAGGAATCCCTGGTAAGCTTTTCATGTTTTTATCCCTCGTTCTACCCTACCTCTTCAAAAGTGTTACATAAACAAAAGTACATAGTATATCACTTTTAGGTCTAGGTTTTTTCATAAAGTGTTTATCAGTCATCCACATTGGAGTATCTTCTACTTTATGGTATACATGTAAATGAAATGAACATACACTATTCATTATATATGTATAGGTATAAAACTATATGTGTATATGTAACAATGAATACTGTACATGGTTATGACTGATACATAATTCTAAACATATAAAATGTGTGTATGTATATATATATATATATATATATATATATATATATATATATTCTATGTAATGCTGTCATCTCCAGTTGAAAATTTGATTTAATTCTAACATAAATGATCTTCAAGTAATATTATTATATCTCTATGTGTATAGTTCTATTTTACTTTGACAAATATTTTAGGATAAAAATGCTGAATTGCATCATAAATAATGTTTATTTTATAAGAGCCTGATATAGTGAACTCCCTTTAACAATTTGTACCTACATCCCAAGTACTTGTTAAAATCCCGCTTTAGCTGAATCTTACATAATTTGGTTTGTAGTTTCTTGTTCATTCAGCTCAAGACATTTTTTACTTTAATTTATGGAATCATCTTTGTCTCATGAAAGCATCTGTGTTCCTGTTTATGTTGGGATAGTGCTTTCATTGAGTATAACATTCTTTTTTGACAGGTTTTTCCCTTCAGCCTTTTAAAGATTTCATTACATTGCTGTCTAGGTGGCATCATCTGAGATGCAACTCTTTTCTCTTCCTCTGCATATAGTGTGTTTTATTCTGGCTCAGAAAATATCTGCTTGTATACAAGGTTTTCCTAATTTTTAGATTTTAATGTTTTGAACAGAATACATCTATAGTCCTTCACCCTTTACCCTCTGTTTATTTTTCCTTAATAGCCTCTGTGACTTTTGAATCTCTTGGATTAATTTTGGAAAATACTTGAACTTTACTATTTCAAAGAATTTTTTTCTTCATTTTTTCTTCTCCCAGGACATACATATTAGAATAATGCTATTTCACAGACTTTAGATACTGTTTATCTTCTTTCCCAACTTTCTCTTTTAGTACTTCATCTTTTATAATCATGTTTGTATGGTTTCGGGTTTTTATTTCATTTATTGAAACTATTCAAATTGAAAGATTTAGTTATCCTCTTAAAGTCATTATTTGAATAGGTTATCAGTGTTTTAAATGTGTTGTGCTGACATTTGAAATTTTCTCAAAGTACCTCTTTCATGTAGTAACTCCTCATATGCCTATATATGCTGTCAACCTTTCTACTAAAGTCTTCAATTCACTCTTTGTAGTTCCTCTAAATAACTTGTTTGAGACTTTGTCTATCTTGTTCATAAGTACATATTATTTTTTTCTGATTGTTATTGTTCTAATAATGTGATTTTTCTCTCATACTTATCTTTCTTAGTCATGATTTATTGGTATTGTGCCAAACTTCTAGTGTGGTTAGAGCCTGAGATAAATAAATTATACTTAATTCTGGAAAGAAATCTTCAAGTAGATGTTTAGTGGATAGGATTTGATATCTGGTCAGATACTGGTTTGGTTGTTGGTGTGGTTACCTTCAGTGGCCACCAGTTCTGATCAATTTAGCTTAAGCTATCAGGAAGAATTATGATTTCTGTAGATTTTTGACTTTTCTTGTTATTAAAATAAAATTAACATTCATTAAATTTTACATAGTATAAGCAAAATCTAGAGGTTTTTAAAATTTCATTTTACATCTATAATAAATAATTGAGTGTCAGGAGTCATCAGAGAGGTTATTGTTGCTTTTTGTGTTTTTACCAATTCTAGCAACAAAAATACAGGCATATATGATGCTATATAACCCTTGATATTCATAACTATTTACAGTCCTTTTTTTTTTTATAGTTCAAGCAAGAGACCTGACTACAATAGCTACTAAATATCAAATGACATATGAGAGGAAAATATGTCAGGAACTAAATGAGAAGTCACCTTTTTTGGTTTCATCAATATGAAAGAAAAATTAAGAAGTAAGTTTAACATATTTGAAATGTTTGTAACTGGAAATGCGTGACCACTAGATGCAGGAGAGTAGCTTTATATATTAGAAAAAGATTGGTGCAATTTACACCAAAGGTTATTATATCATCGTTTCATTTTCCAATTATATTGAAATATTTTTGATTTTGATTCACACCTAATTCATCACATTTTTGGTAGATGAAATATGCAGTTGAAAAAAAATGAAATTCACATTCATTAAGTTCATTGAAAAGATAACAGAAGTGTTTCCAATACAATGTGAGACTTAAATCCTGGCCAGTAGAATGTTCTTTGTACAGTAGAGGATGGTATAAGACTCGGTCAGTGGAGGCATCTGGAGCAAACTCTTATAGAAGGGTTGCTGAGTTCCTATAATCTTTAACTCTATTCCTCTTTATTTTTTCATGTTTTGAGTGTTATATAACGATGTGTCCTTAGTCTTACAGAATTCTATAAAAATGTTCTCATTACTTCCAGACAGTCAAATCTTAAGGTGAGTACTTCCTGGGCCAGCCAATAAATTCCTATAGTGAAATCTTAGTTGGTTATTAGGGGAAATGGGGAATAATATCATGCCTCTTTTCTCATTCTTTTGTGTTTGTAAATGTCATTAGATGAGAATTAGGTTGAGTACTTTTCATCTAAAAGTTTTCACCTGATGTCCAACATCTAAGACTAGAATGTCACCTTTCCAGCTTTTGTTTTAATTAATGCATACCTTCCTGTACATTGTCAGTTGGATTCTGTACCTCACCTACGTTTCTATCTCATTGTGATGTGGGCAGTTTTAGTTATTAAGCAGTTGGCCAACAAATTCCAATTTTATGTGTTTGAATGTACCAGTGACATTTTTCTACAGCAATCTATATGTTCAGCTGTCAGGAGAGAAGGAATCAGATTAGTGGAGCAATTGATTAAGTCAAATCTCAGCTGAATCTCTTAAAATACAAGATGCAGAGGCTCCCAGGCAATCCATGAAGTGTTTAGCTAGCCATTTGAGGCATGGCCTAAAACGGTCAGTAGGCTAGACCTTAGGGAGTGTGTGGACATAGGTGTTTGTGGTAGCTGTAATGTCTCTCTTCATATATATGTAAAACAAAAATTATTTCAACTTAAAGATTTCCTTTGTAGGTTTGCAAATCAGCCAGTGTAGTGAAGGTTTCACCACAAAATGATAAGAATATTCAGATGGCCTAAATGTCTGCAGGTTGTATATTCCTTTTAGTGGTGAGCTGATACGTATCTTGGAGCAATTTGATTTCTACTGCAGCCTCCAAATCTGTCTTAGCCTCAACTCACTTCAGTAAATAAAGACAGCTATAGCTTTCTTTGGGGCTGAATTTGCGGATAGATATTGTTTAAGTCTGGTTTTGTTTAAGAGAGCCATCCAGAGATTCCCTTAAGAAGAGAAAATAGAGAAGATCACCTTAGCAAATTGGGGTCATAACGTGTTGCAACCAAGAAGAGTTGGGAACAAATCTTGAAAGAGGGAGATGGTTAAGCGAGAGGAGCAAAGAGGAGTAGACAAAAAGAGATTGATATCTTGATAGAGGAAGCCAATGTATGTTTGGAAAGAAACTGGGTGTTAGGGAAATGTCCAAGGACTCAAATGAATAACCACCATAAGTGTCATCACAGAACTTACATCCTCCAACAAAGAATAGAGGTGGAGACAGAGATCCATGGCTGAACACTGGGCAGAGCTCCTGGTCCAGCTAAGAGCATAGGAGGAGAGTCTGTATGACCAAGGGGATAGGAATTATGAGGAAAATTTCCACAGTGATGGCTATCTGGAGCTCTGGGGAGTTCACTGAATCAAGATAGCCACTGGAGATCCAACAGGAAAAGGAGGTAGGCCCTCCAAGGGTAGGAAACTGTCAACTGGCATGGGCAGAATGAGTAGCCTCGAGGGATGGGGTCAGACTATGTTCTTGTTCATGGGCTGGCACATGGGAGCCCATTCCCTGAAGAGGAACACCTAACCCAACATTGACTTTGGGATGAGTACGTCGGACTTGCCTAAGGTGGATGAGCCATGCTGAGCTGACCCACCTTGGGACTTCTTGCCCCTTTGTGGGGGGGAGATGGGGGATGGGGAGCGGCGAGGCTGAAGGCTGACTGGGAGGGACTGGAAGGAAGGAAGGGAGGGGAGGGGAAGCAGGGGGATCCATTGATAAAAAATGACCCTTTTAAACTAAAAAAAAAAAGGGGGGGCATCTAAGGAAATCCTATCAGGAAGTGCAGTCCCATGGCCTTACAGAGAAACTGTGCCTGAGGAGAATGAATAGAGAAAGAAAAGGATGGATCTGGGCTCAGAAAAGCAACAATAACATTCAAAATAGCTACAGATGATTTGGGGATGTTGAGTCTTGGCAAGATTAGGAAGGCAGTCATATCAGAAAATACTATTTCTTTTAATAAGCAGAGAAGAGAAATTTTAAAATGTTGAAAGAGGAAAAGAAGACACAGAAAGAAACAAAATTTAGTAAAGTTCAAACACTATCTTAAAAGGAGGTATTCATTTGGTAGTTACGCACTGAGAAACCATGACATGTCCGATGTAGAAAAAGCAAATCGAAGCAAAAATCCCCAAATGGTTAAATCGTTGTTGAGATGCTCTCAAAATGCCATAAGAGAGATTTTTCAGTATCTCATTTTTTTTTTTGTTTTTGTTTTTTGAGATGAGAAGCATAATTACTGACATTTATTGAAGGAATACTGCATGAACACTCCACATTGGTGAAATCTACAAAAGGCTGCAAAATCATTCTGTTTTCTTGTATGTGAGGAAACTGAGTATATTGGGGGATGAGGGCCTCACCTAAGGTTACATAACCAAATATGAGGCTTGAATGCAAGAAAGCTTGTCATCATTGAAAGCCTGTCATCTGGGGGAATGAGATACTAGAAGGTGCTTTCATTGGGGCCTAATAGCTTTATCTTTTACCATTTACTGCTTAGGCAGATCACTGAAGTGGGCTGAAAGGAACCCTGTTTATGAGGGGAAGATGTATAATATGTAGCCTGTCAGAAACCTGTGCAGTGTGAGAGACCAGGTAAACTTTCCCGAGGATCTCTCCTATCTACAATGGAGCTCTTAATAACCCAGTGCTATGGAGCATTCAGTCTGTGAGCTAACCTTGGGAACCAATATTTCTTACTGGATAGAGACAAATCATGTCTCTATATAGGGCTGAGGCTAGCCTGTCTCGTATTTTGTGCATAATAAAATGCTGAAGACATAAACAGTTAAAATGGCCACCACTCCCTTACTTGTAGGTACTAAGTGATGATGGAGCCATCATGTCCGTAAGTGTGAAAGTGATTCACATTCAGAGAAAGTCAGCTCTGCAAAGGTGTACATGACTTGGTCTTCCCTTTGCATTTCCCCTTATTGTGCCTTTTTCACTTTACCACAGATTTCACCAAACCAAGACAAGGGAAGTACAAGGCAGAAGTTCAAATCAGGTGAACTCTTCCCTTGTGCCCTTATAAGATGCTGTCTTATCTCCCAAAGTCTCACAGTGTCTGCTTAATTCGTGAGGATCTTAGGAGAATGAACGGGCATTTGACATTATTCTAAAACCACTTAATACAAAATGTTCGGAGAAATGAAAGGACTTTCCGTAATGTTTTCTTTAACTTGACTCTTAGAACAATAAAGTTCAGAGACATGGAGTACCTGGCACCCTGACACATGTTTAGAAGATGAAAGATGCTACTCACAGTGCTCACCAGTGTGGTTTCTGAACCACCTTGTGGTTACCATGTGTCTTGCTCTCTTCTCTGGATTGATTGTTTTGATTTTTAGCTTTAATTGTGAATTTGACACAGCTTAGAATCACCTGGGAAGAATGCTAATGGAGAATTATCTAAGCCTTGGGCATGTCTTGATTGTTAATTGAGGTTGAAGGACTTAGTCCATTGTGGGTGGCACCATTCCTTAAGTAGGTTGTTCTAAATTACCTAAGAGAGGAGAAAGTTAAAAGGTAGCAAATGAGGAAGAGTTTCTTATCTCTTACTCTTAACTATGTACGCCATCAGCTGCAGAGTTCCTGCCTTAACTTTCCTGAAATGATAGACTGTAACTTGGAATTATAAACCAAATAACCTCATTTCTTCTCATAGCTACAGCAAAGAAATTTAAGCAGTGGGTTCTCTTTTTCCCAATGCTTCTTATTCTGCCTGTCTCCTTCTGTCCCTCACTCTGACTCTGGCTTACTGTCATTTTTGATGCTTGTAAAGGTCAGATGTAGAAACTGTGTGTTAGAAGGCAGCCCTGAATAATGGCTTTCCAAGTTTGGAATTCTTTTCTTAATGTTCAAAACTGATCTTAATGCTCAACGGTATGTTTTTCAATGTCTTTTAGTGCACTAGCCTGGCAAAAGTTGGCTTCAATGAATTTTGCAGAATTAAATTGAATTGAATTAAACCTAGTAAAGGTCATACTTGACACTTTTAAAGGAATCCAGATTCAGAAAGTGCCAGCCATCCTGAACATTGAAGTAGAGACAAGCCAGCCCCACTTTTTCTACTTTGATGAGTATCTGAATGTAATCATGGGTATATTTTTTAAAATCCACAGCTTCTGTTAATGTTGCCCATGCCCAATTCACTACTACTCATTTCAAGATTTGTTGCAGAACAAATTCTATAACACCAAATAATGTAGCACAAACACCAATTAGATCCATTCAACTTACATCTACAAAGTTCACCTTGCTTTAGACACGGGGTTTGTAAAAATGTAGAGAAGAGGAAAAGATGGGGTGATGGCTCAGAGGGCAAAGTGCTTTCGCAAGAACCTTAGTTCAGATTCCCATCACCTGTAAAAGTAGAGTGGGGTGTGTCTACCTGTAATCTTACTAATGAGAGGTGGACATGGGAGGATCCTGAAGGTTTGTCAGTCAGACAATCTCTAGCCAATCACTGAGTTCAAGATTCTGTGAGACACTTTGTCTCAAATAAAATAATAGGAGAACAATAGAAAACACACGTGTCAAACTCCACCATCCATACACACAACATGTATGTTAACCCACAGATACACTTTTTCTATATGGAAGCACATGCGTGCGTGTGCATGCGTGCACACACACACACACACACACACACACACACACTAGCATTGCGTGATCGAAAGCAGACAAAATGAAAGGATTATTACAGAGAGACTGAACAAAAAGCAAGACTTCTGTAAGAGTGGGAAATGGTTTCTCGCTATCCAGGTCAGCATCCCTACTCCAATCCAAATTCAGTAGTAGGATGTATTTTAGAACTTCAATACAAATCAAACAGACTAGCTCTTAAATCTTTCTTAAGTTTCATTGTGTTTGCTTTTCTTTTTCCATTTTACATGTTGACTACATACCCTCTTTTTTGTCTCTTTCTTGTTTATTTATTTTGCTTTACTTGGGCTAGTATACCAGGTTGAGCCAAAATCGTATGTGTGTCATCAGTGTGATATGTGGCTCTGTATATCCTGCTATGAGGAACTGAACAAAGTGGCAGAATGACTTGCATTATTAGATATTTATTCCTTTTCTCTCCACTCCTATATATGGACACACAAGCAAATGCACACACACACTACCAACACACACACACACCACAGATTGCAGTCTGATCTTGAGTAGGGCACAAAGATTTCTAAGAGACTCCTCAGCTTTAAGGAGAATGGGAAGGTCTCCACTTTGTTTGGAAAGAAAGAAAGTACAAGCAAAAGGCCCATGCACTAGCCCCAGAGCTAGAGAATGTAACACTAAGAATGATTGCAAACACGTCTGAGATCAAAATCAGACTTAAGACAGTAGATAGAGCCCATAATGTAAAAGTGCTAAGGAGGGAGCCGACTCTGCCTAAAATCGGTGAATGAATTCCATCCACATGTAACAACAAGGGAAACAGAGATGACTATAAATTTTCCAAGGAAACGTGATAAAATAATGTATATACATAACTTCATGTAAGGTCCAGATCCATGAAAGCAAACTTATATAACGTTATGAATCATGAGATAATGTGAAAGAAATGGTAAGAGAAAACAAGGAGGTGATTGTTCAAATACTGGTGGAAGGACTGGGACGGCTCAGTGGATAAAGTTCTCATGGTGTGAACATGAGGACCAGAGTTCTGATCCCAAGCACCCTGAACCCTGGATGAGTGTGGCAAATTGCCTGCAATTCCAATACTGTATGAGTGCTTGGGGCCAATTAAGAGAACTTTCCTCAACGAGTAAGTAGGAAACCAACTGAGGAAGTCTCCTGATGTAAGTCTCAAGTCTCCTTATGCACATACACTCAAGTACATGCTCAGTGCACACAAACATAGGTCCCCAAACAGAAACATGCAAAGAAAAAAGAAAGAAAAAGAAAAGAAAAACCAATTGACTGTAACTTAAGTATGAAACTGTAGAGAATTATTCACATAACCTTCAGTACTATGTCATACATACTATTTTTATGAGCAGGAGTTTGGTACGTGGATATACTTTATATTATTGAATTCATATGGATTTACTAATGTGATTCTTTTCCATGCACTATACATCCTTGCTCAACACACATACATATGAATGACTATGTGCTTGTATGGGAATGTATGTTCAAGAAACTGGCTGATGAAAATCTGTGACCCATATTTAAAGTGTTTCAACTGGGGGAAGAGTAGATAGGTGCTGAAGGCTGGGAAATTCTCTGAGCCATAGAATATAGTTACAACCCCTTTCATAGAACAGTTAGAGTTTTTTGTGTGAGCAGAAATAGAGCTGTTACTAGCAATGAGCCTTTTGGATCATAAAGTATGGAGAGAAAGAACACAGAGACCTGGAAATAGAAAAAATCGAAAAGAAGAAAGAGTTTGGATTTGTTTAAGTAAGTGTACCTTTATACCACCACCGCTATGATAATATCCCATCACCCACTAATTCAAGATTGGCAAAATAGTTATCTTAAGCACTTTGGTGTTTTAAGAAGTACTTTTAAAAGCTGTAAAATTAAGTAATCATTATTCACAAATTTTATTTTCATGGGACTTTCTTCAAGATTTATTTTGCCTCGGGTACTTGCTGGCTCAGTACGGAGATGTGGGAAGGACAGGAAAACCTAAGGCCAGATGACATCAATGACATCAAGGATTGGGACTGAATATGTGTGGGTCCTTGGCTCTGGCCTTGAAGGCAGGGCCCATACAAAGAACGGGGATGGATGGGGGATTTGGCTGAAAGGTTTGTTTTGAGAAAGTGTTGCTATTGGGTTGAGAAGCAAGGCTCCACCCAGAAAACAGTATAGGAGTGATAAGAACTGTAAGGGACTGCAAATTGTACCCAACTTGCTAGCAAGTCAGAACTATAATTTCTGGAATTCCATTATAAGATATGAGATACTTGTGTCTGAGGTAAAAGATCAATCCATCACAGCACCAATAGTAGTCAGTGTGTCAATACTGGTGCTTAGTTCCCTTCATGCACACTTTCCTCTAGGTACTATGTGTACATCTTGTGGGTTCTGTTAGAACAGAATATCCAAGGTTATGAAGCCAAGGATGACTGGCTATCACAACAGAGGGGTCATAATTCAAATTAAAAATTAATGTCTAAGACATGGGGCAATTAGCTTCAGAGAAGTTTCCTGTTATCTAGTGACATTGGAAGAAACATGAGTACTGATCAGTTTGTGTTGACACCCTACACCTGGAATACTCTTCAGAATGCCTGCATAGTCTGAGATTATTGTAAGAATGTGGTAATGGCTGCCATTATGTTCTTTCCAGAAGTAAGCTCAGATTCCTTTAGTGAAAATTTCATTTTGCTGCTTTTTAGTATTACATGAGTCTGGATGAAGCCCATATATAAGAAAGAGAAAACACAGAGGTAGAAAATGTAGTTTTGATTTTCCAAATCCACAGGTAGGCTACTGCTTGTAATGGCTTAACAATTTCTAGAATGTCAACCTTCTGTGAAAGCTATATGCAGTCTATAAAAAAATTATACTTTTAACTTTGATCTTTTTCAAACCTAGCAATATGTGATAGAATGTCTTTTGTGATGCTTCCCATTGCAATAAATCACATCTCCTCATGAGGACAGATTCCAGATGCAGTGAAGTACACTTTGTTGCTCCGTTGTAATGTTCAGAGGTTAGCTGCACCAAGTAGACTTATATTGGAAGTTTTCATTTCTAACAAGTTTATCACAATGTCACTCTTTGTCTATTGAGTATAAATATACTTTCTAATATCACCATATGATGTGGGAATGCCTTTCTATATGCTGTGAATCTCAATCTTTAAATAAAGGAGCTGTTTTGGGCCATGACAGGCACCATAGAAGAAGGAGGAGAAATCAGAGCATAGGTAGGAGAAGGGCGGAGTCAGAGGCAGATCGAGCTGAAGCCCAAAGGAGCAACATGTAAGGAACACAGGTGAGCCACGGGCCACATGGCAGACAGATTAATAGAAATGGGTTGATTTAAGATGTAAGAGCAAGCTAGCAATGTGCCCGAGCCATAGGCCAAACAGCATGAAGTTAATGTAAGTGTCTGAGTCATTTCTGGGGGCCTGAGCAGCGGCGGGTGGCTAAGCGGTCTGGTGCAGCAGGGTCTGGGCCTCTGGCTGCCCGGAACAAAGAAACCTCACTCCAAGAACCATGTATTGGTAGATGCAATTGTTAGGACTTTTACTGCTGTGCTAAAACATAACCAAGAAAAAAGTCAAGCTAGGGAGGAAAGGGTTTATTTTATCTTACATATGCACATCACAGTCTATCATTGAATGAAATCAGGGCAAGAACTCAAGGTGGGAAGCTGGAGGCAGGATCTGAGCAGAGACCATGGAGGAATGCTGCTTATTAGATTGTACCCCATGGTTTGATCATCCTGGTTTCTTATACACTCAGGACCGCCTGCCCAAGCATTGATCACTAATCAGACCCCCCCCCATGCTTATAGACTTATCTTTTGGACATTCTTATGGATACTTCGTCTTAATTTTGATTCCTTCTTCCAAGATACATGGAGCTTTATGTCAAGTGGACAAAAGCTGAACAGCACGTTTGTAAAACATTCCAGATGCATCTGGTAAGATTGTGAGGCTTTATATATATTGTCTATTCTTGTCAGGATGGTTCAGACATAAGATGGGTTGCTTGCCTGATATCTACCTAGCCAACAGTAGGAAGTCAGAGTTAAGTACACTAAATTATTTTCCTTTGTGATATTAATACCTAATGGCAATTTTAGAGCTGGCTTGTTGGGGATTAATTGTGGTTCTTAATACTGCAGAGAAAGGCTGCAGTTCGGTTTGGAGATAGTCATCTAGACCCAGCACTCTTCAAAGGGCCCTGATCTGATGGCTAAGAACATTGCAGGGACAATTTCCATTTGGTCAATGTCCAAAATCTTTGTAGAGTCTGCAGGACCCCCCCTCCCCCTTTTCGTATCTGTAGAACTTTAAGAAAACTTTGAAGTGGATTTGTAAGACTTTCTGAGTATCAGCATTCCTTTGGTTCTTTATTTAAATGTGGAATCAAATGTTCTGCAGGCAGCAAATTTGGCTTAGGACCTTAATTTGGTGTAGAACCAGAATATGTATCTAAATAACTCAGAAACAATCCATAAGTCTGATGCCATTGAGTCATTTACTATTCTTCTTGTCTAAATATTCAAATATTAATATTTCTTACAAGGTAGATACTCTTTGCAAGTCAACTCTCCTTTCATTTTATGTATTAATCCAGTATATTCACACACAGATTAAATTCCCAAACCTTCAATTCTAGCTTTGCAGCAGTTAATGAAGTTCAGCATGAGATTCAAGTACATCAAGACATGAGGCTTTTAAATGCAGGACATCAAGGAGGTCCAACCCCTTTCTACTTCAAGGAGGCCTCAAGCTTTTCTCTACCAGATGTATTTGAATCTTGGCACTGGGGACTCTTCTGAACCCTCCAGGCCCTTTTCTGAACTTTGGTTATCGCAGTGTGGTCTGTTGTGCTCCACAATCGTCTAAATGGAAAAGACCTCTATTTTTTCTGTTCTTGTTTACCTAGGGCTAAGGAGCTCATAGTAGTTTGCCAGTTTTCTGCAAAGAATTCCACTTCATTTTGAGGCCAGCTGCAGGGACTTTGTAGTCCTGTAATCACATCTTCCCAGAAAGCCACGCCAACAATTGTGCCGAGCAGCCCCTGAGCCATGATTACCCTGAAATGATTATTTGTGGGTTTGTCATTCATTTCCTAAAACTGGCTCTTCTTGGCATCTCCCCACCCCATGTTGTTCTGTGTGAGCTGCAGCTGCATGGCTATAGCTTACATCTCCCCTCAATGGGTATTCATTGTGCTTATATTAGAGGGAATTCTGTGATTTTTTTTTTCTTTACTCAGTGGGCAATTACAACAACAGGGCATAATAGGGCGTAGTGTGAGGGAGCTGCAATGCCTTAGGGAAAGGTTAAGCTGAGTAAGGAGTTTAATAAGGGTATCTATAGCTGGGCGGTGATTTCTAAATGTGTAATTCTTGCTTTTGCTTCTGTTTTGAAAAGTTAGCCCAAGAGGATTGACAATCAAATGTGAAGCAATAGCTCAGCATTGTTGATGGGAAAAGTCCAGACCAAGGGATCCTGATCTGCAAGATGATTCTAAACGATTCTTTCTATTTCTTAAGCAGGAAAGAATTAATGGAGTATGTAGGAAATGCTGTTGTTCAAGGCATAAAAGTACGAACTTCTCTCCCCCAGGAGGCCACAAAGTCGGTGATAGCGACTGTGTTCATTCTTTCATACTTTACAAATATGTGTGGAGCACCCACCTACTCTGTTAGTTGCGGTAAGTTCTATGCACATCAAGTGTACCAGGCTACCAGAACCATTCTTTCTCTCCTGTGTTTCAGGATCTAACATGAAAACTTGTATTTCTAAGCACTGGTTTTTTAGAGGAGAAAGATTTCTGACTGTTTGGGTTGTAGGTGCCTGGCATAGCATTCTTCTGGTCGCCCGGTAAAACAGGTTATGAAAATTGTCACAGCCCACCACAGTATTTCTTCCCTGAAATGTATCTTTTGTTTAGAATGTTTGCTTATATTCCCTCTGGAGGATCCCCAAGTCATTGTTCTGTGCATTTTTTCAAGAGTTTACAGCTTCTGTTTCCTAGGGTACATGGCTATGTGAAGATTTCACCAGGGTAACTTCTAGAGTTTTTAAAAGGTTGTGCAGCCCCTTCCACTGTGTGTGCACACACACCCCAGAGGATAGAGGTCAACTTCAGATGTTGTGCTACAGGAGCCTTTGCCTTGGCTTTGGAGACAGGATTTGTTGTTGTTCTTTGGTTTTTGTTTGTTTCTAGGACTTGGGACTCATTGGTTATTATAGGTTGGGTAGACCCACCTGTCTCTCCCAGCACTGAATTGAAACTGAGCCACCACACCAAGCTTTGTACATGGTAGGTAGGATTGAATCTGAGTCCTCTTGCTTATGATAAAAGCACTTTTCCTTCTGAGCCATCTCTTCATTCCTACCTCCTTTTCTGATAGATTGAGAAGCACATATTCAGAGAAGCAGAACAGTTTGTTCAAATTATCATGTTGGTGAATGTCTAGGAAGAACTTGAGCCCCAAAAGCTCTGATCTCGAAGCTGACCAAGGGTTTCTATTGCATTAGAGTGCACATCCCTTCTTCCATTGAGCTACAAATGACAAGACGGAATGCTTGCTGAATGTCACTCAGGAGCTGGGGAGTGGAGGAAAATGTGTAAGGATTGGAGAAAGTTCTGAGTAAATGTATGTTGTTGACATGAGTGTGACCATGTCAAGGACCCCAATGTCTCAGCCCCAGGGCGAACGGCAAAGCCTTCCCAGAATCAAGCTCAGAAAAACTGCGAAGTGTCTCCCTGGTCCAATGCGCACATATTGACAGCGTGTACAGAAAATGTCAATCAGCTTCCTCTTCCTGGGTTTTTACAGCCTGAGACTGCTTTCTACACAGACTTTTTACTGTGATTGGCTCAACCTTCCTCCTTGTTCAGTTGTGTGTGATAAGCTCACATTGGTGGTTCAGATGAATAAACTACATGTCATGAGTTTCCAGGTTGCCGATGCTACTGGGTCTTCAATAGAGAATGCAGCCTACCTGATCCCAGTTGTCTGTTCATGAATCTATGTGCCTAATTTTTTTTTCCATTTCCTAGTCATCACTTAGGTCAGTCCCTGAGCCATGACAGTTGAGGCAAGGTGCTTTCTTCTAAAAAGAGTAGGGTAGAAAGATCGTATCAAGAGATGACAAAATTAGCCACCAGGAGCATCGATGGGCAGAGAGAAGAATAGACAAGCTCTGAATATCCTCCTACAATTTTTCTCATTCATCTCTTTTTTCCAAAGAGGCATATGCTCTGCTCACAACTCTTTGAAGTTGAGTTTGTCATGACAACAATCACAAGCTTCCTTTGGATACTGAACAGTAGGCTGTAAATATCTCTATCAGTTGTGTTTAGCATCGACAGAAGCCAAAAGCACAGAGCATCCCTGTGGAAAGCAGAACTGAAGCAAGCATGGAGAACAGAGCGCAGTGAGAGTGCTCTGACAGGTGGGGTCCCAGGGTGCATTATTTTCTTTGATAGCTAGTGATATCTTTGAAGCTGCATTTTCTTCTAGATACACTTTCTTTCTTATAATATATTCCCCCTTTGCTTTAGCTGACTTACTCTGGGTGAGATTATAACTAGAGTTTCCAACCAAAACATGTTGACTTTAGAGTTTTCCTCATTGGGCTATGCTGGTGCTAGTGCAATTAAACATGATAATGCGGGCTCGTGTGTGTGTGTGTGTGTGTGTGTGTGTGTGTGTGTGTGTGTGTGTGTATTTCAGATGGTCTGGCATGCTGTAGACACTCAGTTAACTTACATTCTGTTTAGTGTAATTGAATTATGAAGTCATTACACTGCTTTGTATAATTCCCAACCTGTGTACTTGAAGTAAAATCTCTAAGGTAACAGCAATATTTCTTCCATATAATTCTTTTCATTGTTTCATCCCGAAGTCCTAGGAAAATGTCAGACATGTAATAGTCTAACTTTCTCTTTGTTACAGGTTGAAAAACAAAAACAGATAATTGAGCATACATCCTGGGCTTTAATGACATCAGACTCTCGAAGTATGCCAATGATATTTTCAGGAATTTTGAACATAGATGTATTTTCAATGATTTCTAGAGGGCCTCTCTGACAGATGAGAGACTTAGTTAATTTTATTAGGGTAAATTACAACAAAATTACAAATGTTATAAAAGCCATATTCTTGTGATTTAAATGAGATTATGTAATAACAAAAGAAGAAAGACTTTAATATTTTTATCCTAACGTCTATGGTAGTCTGCTTACAAGTTTATTTTACTTTGTATTTTCTTTGATTTTTATATTAAATGAAATTAGTTTATACTTAATAAAATTAAATACATTAAATCTAGTCATGTTGCTTAAGCCTGAGTCCATGTTTCCACTCAGACCCCTGCCAGCTGCCAAGGTGGCTATTATTTTATTTAAGTGGGGCTTTGACCAAAAGTCTTATGTTGGTTAATATCTAACCAGTTTGTAGTAGAAAAAAGATCTCCTTGGTATTCCTGGCAATTCCCATGGTGCAGACTCTTGCCATGGCTTAACTGCTAGATGCTGATGCAACAGCACTAGATTTGAGGATGAAATGGACACATTCAGCACCTGATGAGGTATAGAGCAGGCTTTGGTGCCTCATTGCTGATTACATAGATATTCAAAGCATGTTATTTCCTAGGTTCATAAACTTCACCTTCTCATGGCAAACCTTTTTTTAAAAAGGCCCCATAGTACCATGCATATTTTAGCTTCCTCAGGCACATTTGCCCCCCACAGGTACTCCACTTGTCCACTGCAGTGCAAAACCTTCCATAGACAAACACATATGTGAGCTATGGGGGCACACTCATCATAACATTACTTACAAAACCTGAGTGGCAGACGGGTTGTAGCCTTCCAGAGTTTGCTGACCCTGCATAAGACACACAATTTGTTTGAAACACTGAGTTCAAAGTGAGGTAATAGCTCCTTGGAATTTTGAAAACTTTTAAAAGATATTGTTAGACCCCAGAGGCAGGCTATGGGCAGCTGTGATTACTGTACTGTCTGTGTGTGGAAGTATGGGTTAAGAGGAGGCCAAAGCCATTAAAATGAAAGCCAATAAAATGTTTACTCAATTCCATTGTTTAGGGAACTGGAACACATTTCTATCAGCTCTATGGATTCTGTCCCCAGGGAGGATGTGAGGACTTCATGGGAAATGTGAAAGCTGGTATCCTCTAGGAGCCTGGCTCCTACTGAACCTTTCTGAATACTTATTTGCATAGTATTTATAAATCTTCATTATGAAATATGTAGTTTTGAGTGAAAGTAGGCCTTGGTCTCTTTATTATCACTGGCTAATTTTCCCCCCCACTAAGAAAAAAATTCTAAGTGACTTGTGTCTTGTGAGGGATTATCTCCATGGCCATCACGGGAGGCTGCAGAATGCCTAGTCTTCTATGGAATGTTCTCTGAAAGAAGGCAGGAACCCAAGACGTGCTCAGAAAGAGCTGATTATGGGCAGAAGAAGCAAAGACTCCCCTGCACATTCACCTCACAGGTCTTCTTAGCTCTCATCTCTTTAGCTCTCTTGCATTTAGTGTTAGAACCCCTAAATGGGCACTGGAAGCTGGAGCTCAGTAGTTTTTGTTATACCTAACTCCAATGCTGTCCTTATTTACCAAGGATTTGATAACAGACAGACAAAAGGATCAGGATGTGGAAGCTCTAATGTGCTTAAGGACTGTTAAAAAGCACTTAACATTCCTCTCTCACTATGTAAGAACTGGATGAAAGACTAAGTCATTAATTCAAGGAAGGTTGTCTGGCTCTTCATCCAGCAATGCTGACTTGATCACAATAAAACGTATATATCAGAGGATGGCTCAGCCATCTCTCCTCCTTCAGTACACACTCTGAGCCTCAATAATTCCCCAAGAACCTTTTAGGGCAAATCCTTTTGTGGGTCGTAATAGAATCTGAGATTCTTGTAACACCCCTTTATTAAGAAACTTTTGCTTTACTGATTTTTATCTTCCTAATCTCTGGAGCCTCTTAACTGCATCTGGAGGAAGCCCCCCCCCCCACACACACACACTGCCAACACTCCTCCCCTCCCCTGCTTGGAGGGAATCAACCCCACCACAGCCCACCCTGCCTGGAAGGGGCCAAGAGACCCCTCCCTCAATGCAAAGGCTCCAGAAGGGAACAAAAGGCAGGCTAGGGGCTGCCAAGCCATTCATTAGGAAGAGTGGATTAGGCTTTAGGTTGTTGTGGAGTGGTCCTAGTCAGAACCACAGTTAGAAACATTTCCCCGGCCATGTCCCCTTGGGTCTTCAAAGGCATTTCACTTCAAGACCAAACCTGTGATTCTCTCCTTGCTGAATTGCCAGCAATTAACATAGTGACCCTTGTGCCTTGCTTGTGCTTTTACTGGGTGGCACAGGAGTAAGTGGTGATAAATCTGGAATCAAGGGTTATTTAATAGAGAGGGTTGCCCCTCTCCCTGAGGTGGAGCAAGCTTGGGCCATGGAGAAGTCTCAGAGAGCTTCTAAGCTATCCTAGATAAAAAGGTTATGTGTCCTGGAATTCAAAAAGTCATTTGAAAATCTTCCATGACTAGGTTTGGAGAGTGTATCACTATTCTGACTTGTGAAAAGAAGTCTTCTGAAGTCCAATGTTGAATTCAAGCATACCGCAGTTTATTCTATAAAATGCATATGTGTAAAGCTGCATTCAAACCAGCTGCATTATGACAAAATTACATTGCTTAACTCTTTCCTCCCCTGGGAAAATAAGCTGTCTAGCTGACTTGAGCCAAGGAGCTGAAACTTTTAACCTGCACCTTTTCTTGATTGGCTAACTTTTAAAATGTTAAGAATTAGCTTCCAGCAAGATAAAGAACATTCTTGGCCACAAACCCACTGCCACAGCTTACTTCTCTCCTATGACAAAACAAAGGAAATAGGTAAAATAAAACACAGAAGGCACAATGACTTTCTCAAAGAACAGCCAGCAGTTATCACCAGGAATAGTCTTTGTGCCCCACTGGGGACTCTAGGTTTCCCCACAGACCCAAGGCTCAAAGCCAAAAGAGAACAGGTTTTGGGGGCTGTCAGTTTACTCTAAGTACTTTACAGAGCGTAGCAGTTTAAGACCTAAGTGGTTTTTGTCTAAGGGCAGGCAGTAAATGAAAAGACCAGTATAGTGCAGAGTTCACCATTCTACACACCTGTCTTCTTGTCTGTCTCTTCTTTGGCCATTGGCTCCCGACTCTCTTGCTTTTAGTTTCTGTGACCCATGATACATAGACAGCATGGAAAATCTAATATTTAAGAGCTTTGTCAACACAATGGTATGGTATGTACCACTGAAGAGAAAACACTTCAATAAATTCACTAACAGGTAGGTTTACATGCAAAATTTTGGTACAGATCGTGCACATCTGTTGAAGGTGTGGTTGATTTTTCCTTTTTCAGTTTTAATATTTTTGTATGTCCGTGTGAGCGTTTGTTGGTATGTACGTTTGCACACTGCATGCATGCCTAGTAGCCATGGTAGACAGATGAGGGTATAAAATCTCTAGGAACCATAGTTATATATGGTGAGTCATCATGTGAGTGCTGAGACCTAAACCCCAGTCTTCTAAAATAACAGTAAGTATTCCCAACAGCAGAGCCAGTGTTCCAACCCCATTTCTGACATCTTCTGAATATTTTTTCAAAAGACAAAGTAGTACTTACCCTTTGGAAACTTGAGAATTATTGTAACAGATGAGTGTCTTGTACACAGGCTTGTAACACCAACTTGTGGAGGCTGAAGCAAGAGGATCCTGGCCATCCTGGTTACATACTGAGACCCTGCATTCAAAAGAAATTAATGCTTATGAAAACTATGATCTTCTAATCAGCTCCTACATGGAAGTTCCATTGTTATTTTTACAAATGCATGCCCATTGTTGTTCTAAATTCATTGCTCTGTGTTCTGTTTTAATAAACCCATGTGATCATTTAAACTGCTGGGCCCTAACTTTTCTGCTGCTTAAGTACAATATGGTCTATGCATCTCAGGGAATGATACAGTAGTCCTGTAATTTCTTGAATGATAGTGATTGTTTCTGTGTGCTCTTAATAGCAGAACTCAGATGGAGATGCTCAGGAGAAAATACATATGTTGAAGTGTGAAAGAATGTCCAGCAGCTTTCTTCCACCCAAATTCACATTTATTTGTGGGAAGGGTTGGGCATGTGCCCTGAGCATTTTGACTTTAAAATACCATGGTAACCAGGTGCTGAGCCCTGACTTGGTAGCAATCATGGCATCAACACTGAGAGGAGTTCAGTGCGTTTCTAATGTTCAGATCTTTGTATTATTCTCTGTAAAAGTAGAGAAGCTGCCATTTCTGTTACTCCTTCCTCTGTTTTATGGTCAGCATCAAAACTTCAAACATTGGCTTTCAGGCTGGCTATCAGTACACTTCTTCTGCACATTAAGAATATTTACCGGGCTATGCAGTGGATAAAGGGCCTGTCTAAGAGCTTGAGGTCTTGAGTTTGACTCCTCAACACTAGCATAAATAAGTGTCTCATTTTTGTCATTCCCATGTTAGAAGGCAGAAACATGTAGCTTCCTGATGTCAGATGTCTTTCTGTAGCTGTGAATATGTATCGCTAACATTGGTTAATAAATAAGCTGTTTTGGCCTATGGTAAATCAGCTTACAGACAGGTTGGAAATCCAAATAGAAATACAGGAGAAGGGCAAAGTTAGAGAGATGTAATCTAGGTGCCTAAGAAGCAGGATATAAAAGTAGCAATAAGCTACATAGATTAATAGAAATGGATTAATTTAAGATAAAAGGGATAGCTAGCAAAAAGCCTGAGCCATAGACCAAAATGTTTG
This sequence comes from Phyllotis vaccarum, assembly GCA_033318265.1. NCBI lineage: Eukaryota > Metazoa > Chordata > Mammalia > Rodentia > Cricetidae > Phyllotis > Phyllotis vaccarum. Next base: position 25,001,679 of record JARWLC010000017.1, read on the forward strand.
CAATTAATCTGAGCTTCTGTGTGTTTATTTGGGACCAAATGACTGTGAGACACAGAAAAACTTCTGGTTACAAGTTTCAACAAGGCTCATGGGCTAGACAATGTAGACAATTGGTGAGCTCTAAGTTCAATAGGTTGTTCTGTCTCAAATATAAGGTGGAGAGATAAAGAAGAAGACACATAACCTCAACCTCCTGCCTGTACTCCCTCACACATGGGTGTCAGCACCCTCCCACAAAAGTATGCATACACTATACAGGAACAAAAGGGAGAGAGTTTGTAGAAAACCAGCTGTGAACAGGCATTCTCTTCCTGTACTTCTTGGTCTGTTGAAATAGGCAGCATTCCAAACATATCTTACCAATGCCATGAACTTCACCATACATTCCCTGCCACAATAGACTGCACTTTCTCAAACCACAGTCTAAATAACTTTCTCTCTTAACTTGCTTTAGACAGGTCTTATATTACAAAAATAAAAAAATAACCAATAAAATAACTTTCCTCTCAATCATTCTTTCGCCAACACAACTTTTCAGAAGATTTAACAGCATGAGTTGGTCAGTTTCCTGTTATTCTCATTAACTCCCCTATGTGTTGGTAAAGCTTAGTAAAGTTCTTTACAGACAGAATCTGGGAAGGATATTTAGTACAGAAACTGCAAACAATTTGAGTCAGTAATAGGACAGTTGCATGAGTTATAATAGATTTATGTGATAGAGTAATATTTTCTAGAAGAGAATTGCAAATACCACTACACATAATTAATATGTATGCTCCACACACACATACACACACACACACACTCACACACACACACACACACACACACACACACACACACACACACACACGTTTATGAAAGTAACTATATATGTGTATTACGTAGTAAACCAGGGTTTCTATACTACTTGAGGTATTTTGATTTATTAATGGCATTATTTAGTTTGTAGTTTTGCCATCTCAAATTTGTCAAGCATAAGCCCCTCAAACTAATTTTGCTATTTTTCTTTCCTCAATCATTCTTTGAATATTTTCTTGCTTTCACATTCAAGATATCTCATCTAGCTCTTCCTGAGAGATATGTGCTTAGAGTCAACCTTTTTTTTATTCTATCAAATATATCTTAGCATCTTTAAAAAGTGAATAATAGTAATTAGAAATCAAAACCTTAAAGCTGAATATGTTAAGTGCTTATATTTTGCTGAGAACTTTTTATAATCAGTCTTTATAAACAGTCTTAGGACATGTGTATAGCAGGCTGAATAGAACTTATCAAAAGCCAGTGTTTACCCACACCCCAGAATGTGACTCTACTTGAAAATAATGTCTTTGTAGATGCAATTATTTTAAATGAGGTCCTCTTGGATTAGGTTGCATTATAAATCCTAAGACTGGCATGTTTATAGGAAAAAGGAGAGAGTGTGTGTGTGTATGTGTGTGTGTGTGTGTGTGTGTGTGTGTGTGTGAGAGAGAGAGAGAGAGAGAGAGAGAGAGAGAGAGAGAGAGAGAGAGAAAGAATGATAGTCACATGGATAAGGTCATTTGAAAACAGATACTGGAGCTCTGTGCAGCCACAATCCTCAGAATACCAACATGAGTCCAAGATTTCTGGTTTCCACCAAGAGCCTTAAGTGATATAAATTCTGTTGTTGTCTTACTCAAAGTTTCCAGAAGAAACAGCTGGTGAGTTCTTGGTTTTGGAATTCTGGCTAGTAAAACTTTTGTTTTTATTGGTTTCAGCCAATTTGCAATAAGTTACATGGCAACCCTAGAATGTCTATGATGTATGTGTGCTTGTGTGTATTAATTTACGTACATATTTTCATGCCTGTTTCATCTTCAGTTCCAGTCCAACACTATAGAGGTTATTATCTCTCTTTTTATATTTGTAACTCTCCTTCCAACCCTAAGAAGTCTAGATTTCATTATCTTGATGTTTATTACTTTGATCAGTGCTTTATTCTTTTTCCATATTATGAGAACAGACTAGTAGGGACTAAGTAGATGCATAGATAAACATATTCCTCAGAGTTCTAAGGTTAGGAAACTCAAACTTAAGGTGCCAGTATCCATAACTGCCTTCACAGTGTAATGCACTGCTGTGTATGGGCAAAGACATTAGATCTACTCATGAATATAGAGACTTGACAACATAAACATCTTTAAACACGGTTGATAGTAAGTTTACACTACAGAAATTTGAGAGGTCCCATTCAAACCATAGCAACCTCTGTGACCAGTGAAGGATCTTTCCAGGTGCGTGATCATTGTGGAGTGTAGCAGTGGGGTTTCTTGGTCCCAGGCGGCCAGAGATCCAAGACCCACAGACCTGCTGCCCGAGACCTCTTAGCAGCCCGCTGCCCGTTCAGGCCCCCTAAAAATGACTCTGATGCTTATATTAACTTTTTGCTGTTTGGCCTATGGCTCAGGCACTTTGATAGCTAGCTCTTACATCTTAATCAACTCATTTTTATTAATCTGTCTGCCACGTGGCCCGTGGCTCACCTGTGTTCCTACATTTTTCTTCTTGGACGGCTGGCTTGATCTGCTTCTGACTCCGCCCTGCTTTCCTACCTATTCTGACTCCTCCTCCTACTTCTTCTATGGTGCCTGTCATGGCCCAAAACAGCTCCTTTATTTAAAGATTGAGATTCATAACATACAAAAAGGCATTCCCACATCACTGGAGGATGAGTTTTTCCAAGTGAATGAATGCACCCAGAATATCTGAGTAAAAATTGGTCAGCATGGATATTCTGTTCTCCTCTTCTGTTCTGTTTCATGCTGCTGCGGAGTGAACAAAGACCTCCTACTTACTCTGAAATATTTCACCTCTTGCTTATACACCCTGATTTTTGACTGGAGTTTGAGAGTACTTAGAATATTGGATTATTTAGAACGCTTTTCAACATATTCAGATAAATAGAAACATCCTTCTTTATTTTAGCTAATTTTCTTTGTGCTAAACCATCTACATGGGAATTCATTTTCCTCATTAATATTGAAAATATGTGGGTTAAACATATATTCATAACCCTGTTTTCCTTGACTCCATTCTAGCCCATCAGGAGGTAGGACAAACTTACCGTTCAGAAGTTACAAACACAGCACCATTAAATCCAAGTTTCAGCTTGCTTGCTTTCCGTTGAATAATCAGGAATGGTTGAGAGGAAGCCAGTTGCTAATTATGATCACAGTAAAGAGCACAGTACAGGGGATGGAGCTGAGTTCACTGCCTTTCTGGGTTCTTTAATTAGGGCTCATGTAAGCAAGTATTAGCTCTATGGTCTTGTAGAGCTTACTTAACTTCATCAACCTCATCATTCAGGGTTCTCCTCTGTTAACTGAAGGTTGAAACTTCACTGAATAAAAATGACAGCTAAAAGTTAATGAACTTAAAGCTTGTTGAGTTTTCTCTGTGTGTGTGTGTGTGTGTGTGTGTGTGTGTGTGTGTGAATACACACATACATACATATCTGAGCTTCTAAATGTGTTTCAAAGCAATAAGAGTGACCCACTGCAGGAATCATAAAAGCAAGCAACAGAGATGGTGGCAGTAGCAGGAAGCTGAGAGACTATAGCTTCAAGCACAAGTATGATGCCGAGAGCTGATTGGAAGAAGGGTGAGGCTATGAACTCTCAGTGATAAACTTCCCTCAGCAGCCATTATCATTCCCCGACTGTTCCTCCAGCTGGTGACCTAGTGTTTAAATGCCCAAGTCTATGGAGCACATTTCCCATTCAAACCCCCATACATGTTGGTATTTTGAAATTTCATATATTGACTTTAGTGTCATTGGACCCCATTGATATTATTACAAGAATGTTGAACCCTAATTCTGGCTCAGCTTTTGCCACTAATGGACTGTGACATTTTGGAATTCATCATTTCCTTCTGACTTTTGTTATTTACCCTCTGTTAAGGGAAGGCAGGTGATAGGGATTAAAGAGCCAAAAGTTACTTCTAACTTTAAAACTCTAATGTAAGAGAAGTAATGGCCATATCTATGCCCTTGTACCTGCCTGGAGAATTGGATATGGCATGTTGTGTGGTACTGAGATAACATATTATAGATTGGCTCAATGGTCATTCTACTTTACAGTGAAGCAATAATAAATAAAATTTGAAAGTTGAACCAGTTTTCAACTTGTCCAAGTGATACACTTGAGTAGTTAAAGCTAAAAAAAAAATATAAATAAAATGACTAAGAGAACCAAGTAGAGAGCAAGTAGGAAAGTTTCATTGATAAAGGACTTTCTCAAACATTTTTGATGCACAAAGTAAAGGGAGAATTAATCCTGGACTTCCCCCCAATATATAGAAAAACACTCCTTAAAAGACTGCTCCAAATGGACCATTACATTGGCCCACTATCCTAAACACTGTCCAACCTCCTTGATGAAGTAGTCTGATCCTCTGACGAGAGTTGCCGCACCATCTCTTCATGCCTTGTTGGTTTAGTTTCACATGATGGATGACATGACATGCAGTCGGCAGGGATGTTGGTACCTGCTCTGTAAATGACTCTGGTATCATTCTGCCAAAGGCAAAGTGACCATCTCTCAATTCTAACTGAGCATTTTGACTTCAGATTTTCAAGTATGGAAGCTTGTGATTTATGAGACATGAAGCCCCACATTAATGGCCTTCTAGTCCTTTTGACAAGGATAGGCTTCCTATATAACCTCCAACCTATGCTTTCTTTGTAGAATAGCACCATGCTTGCAAGAGGAGAATCACTTCCCTTCCATATCACAAATAGCTAAAGATATTTGCATCAGCAAGTGTTGTGAGGATTAGGTCAGGCAGGTACATCATATACCATTGGAGGATCTATCAAACAGTAAGGTCTCAGATAAGATATTTCCACTTCTCTATGCTTATTGTCAAGTGCTGCACAGAGCATGACAAAGAGGGCTTCAGGTGGCATAGCATTTGTCTACTATACATGAATTCCTCAATTCAATCACTTCCTGCCCGCCCCCATCCATTGTAAACCAAAACAAAGCAAAAGCGACATTCAGTGGGTTTGGATATTGCTTTTCCGGTTACAATGGTACATGACAATAACAGCAGCATTTGGCTATTGAAGAAGAATACAATTGGATGTTCCAGGTCAGTCTGGTATGCATAAGAAGATCATGCCCCCACCCCCCAATAATGAGATAAACCTGAAATTATGTGACAATTTAGATTAAAAGTTACTGCTAGGAAATCCTTAACAGATGGATTTGTGCTTTACAGATATCTAATGTTCTCCCAGATCCTCTGTTGATAACTAAAAAATCAGGCAGCCGTGTACACCACCTTGCTGCATTATTTCACCTTCATGGCCCCCTGTGCAGTCTGAGACATAAACATGAGATGAGGCTAGAAGATGTGATGAATATAAGATGGCCAAGTTTCCTGTCGTCTAGAATCTTCATGATAAACTTTGAATAGTCCAAATGGACACAGAATTCCTGGTCCTCAAATCTGAACAGTGTCAGACACAGAGATAAGCCAGTGTATTAGTAAGTTTTTCCCCACGGCAATAAGATTCATGAGATGAGTAGTTTACGGAGTAAAGTATTACATTTATCATAGTTTTCGAAGTTCAGCCAGTAATCAATTGCTTTGGTCTAAAAAATGAGGCAGGACATGGTGCCCAAAGAAACTGGCGGAACAAGTTACCTCAGAAGTCAGAGGACAAAACTAACAGGAATAAGGTGCCAATGGCACGGAATCTCCCTTAAGAGCCTATGTGCAGTGACAGAGGACCTCTGCTAGACTCTTTCTGATAAGGAAATAGTGAACATCCAAGGATGATGGTGTATCACTTATTTGGAGGTAAGGGTAAGCTGAGAGAAGATGCAAAGGGTAGATAGGCTGAGAAACAAGAATTTTAATGTAGTTAGTATCACTGTCCACATCAATGCCATGTGTTGTGCCTATTGTAGAACAGAGGTTCAGTGATTTATTTGAAAATTGAGTCATCCGAATTAACAAGCAGTAAATGACTAGCCTGACCACTACTCCAGGTAACCTTCATGTGAACTTATTTTGGCTTATATTGTCCTTGGGGCTGCAATAGATGTCTCTTCAAGAAGTCTTGTATGGAGTTAGTCTAGCTGACCATCTCAGAAGGAGCAGTGTCTTATGGGAAACTCTACGGTATTCAGGCTCAGGCTGGGTATACTGCTGCCATTAATACATCTTTGGCAATTGTTCAATGCATTGATTCTGTTGCAGCCTGATGCTTCTTGCTTTTGCAATCTCAGGGATGGGAGTGGTTTGGCATTTCTTTGAGTGACATATTTTTATGGAAAATAAAAGGTGACTTAGAGTTTTATAGTCATTTATTATTTTTACTAGTGAATGAGGAATATGAAACCACTTAGGGTTGGAAAAGGCTTTCGACACTTTTCCAGACAGAAGGCTTACAAGACAAGGACTTTGGATTCTGACATAGCATTCTTTGCGAGGGTTATGTAATTGATACTTCACTGATTTATTTATCTTGGACTCATTTAATGGTGACTTTAGTAAGACATACTAAATGCTTGAAAAGCAAATTGAGATTTCAAATAAGCGCTGAAAAGGTCTCCTGGCTCTAAGAGTAAGGAGTAACATATCAGCCCAAGCAGTCCTTCAGCTTTGAAAATTTGCTTTTCATAAAAATGAACAGATCAGGGAAGAGACAGGAAAGCAGCAGCCATATGAGCAGATACTAAACTTAAAATCTCCATTTCTTGAGTGCAGGATGCAGAGTGCAGAAGAAGCTGATTCTGATCATTTTCATTGATCTTTCTGTACCCAACCAGTGAAAATCTCTCCACTGTGAATATACAGCTTCAAGAGTCAACCTCTCTTCTTTCCTTCACTGAGGGCCCAATAATCAAGAGAGTGTCCTCAGACCTGGGGAAACACAGTGACTCAGAGACTCTCTTTGGCACCCTGAGCTCTGACCCCAGTTAGGCACCACTCTGGACAAGGAGCTTAGTCCTGCACTTGCTGCTTGTTTGTGGATTAGTATTGCTCTTCAAGCTTGAAGAGCAGGGGACATCCACGTATCACATGCCAAGCAGCTTGTGAGTGCTTCTGTTGTTTGAAGCTCTAACATTTGAACTTTATTGTTAAAGACGACCTGCATGAGGTCATCGGACAAGAACTAGACAGCCTGACCAGTAGGTTCTTCATTATTGCTGTCCTCGTCACTACTGTGCCAATGTCTACTATGATTCATTTGTTGTAGCTCCTATGCAACAGTCTGTAATGCACACAGTGAGTCACAGCAGTGTAAATCAGATGGGAAAACAGAAAAAGGGTGAGAGTCAACTGTTAGTATATTCAAGAAAAAATACTTAGTCCTGAACAGAACATCTGCACCACCCTCTCTGAGGCTCAGGAAATATTACAGAAAGGAAGGCAGAAGGAATCCAAGAGCCATCATGGGAGTGGTGTCATGCTATGGAAAACAGTCTTCTAAGTATGATGTGGCTTTTACTCTCACACAACGAGGCAGCTGAGATTATCTTCATAAGACCATCAATGTTCCATCATAGAGGAGGGAGGGGATCATGTGACCTTCCCTTAGAGGATTTCTGAGCAATTAATTGTCATTGGGGGAAGGAGAGACATATTCTTGACCATATACTATACCATGGGCATTGCTCTAATAACAATTTCCTCAACTATGCTTCTGTAGGAAACCTTAATGAAACTCATTTTGTCATAAATAAATTAATTAGTTAACAAAAGGGGCTCAGTAGTTGTGGAAAGGGTACAAGAGAAAGCAAATGGAGGTTTAATATGCTCAAAATTCATCATATAAATGTCTGAAAATGTCATCATGAATAGGTATAAATATTATCTTCTTGTAAAATAATCAAACTCATACAACAAAGCAAGAATAAAAATATGCAGTCGCCATTACCCTTTATCCAGGGTACAAAATTGGAACTGTTAAGCTTTCTTCTGCTGAGTTCCAACTGTTTTTCCCTACTCTAGAGCCTACAGGATCATTCTCTGGGTCTCACTCTTCCACACATCTTTCCAGAAGATACTGATGGTATCCGAGTCAAGACTGTCTTTGCATGGCTGCATAGCAAACAGCCTTTAAAGAAAATGCAGCATGTCCTTAGAGCAGAGTGAAAGCTAGGCTTCTGTACTTACTATCTTGAAAGAAGAGACAATGTGCTGACTGGGAAAGAGTCAGGCAGCCTTATAAAGTACTGAGCCTGCCTTACTTGTCTTAGTATCTCTTCTGTGAGAAATGTCCTGTCTGTTTGACCACCAACTGGCCTCTTTACATACCCTGATGGGAGCTGATGCCTTAAAGGTCATTGCAAATGTTTGTAGCCTACTCATTACTACTATGGGGTATAACAGGATGCAAATCTCACTTGTTTTTGCTGGCATTTACTAAACAGTGACAGGCAAACTTGTAGTGAAGTATCAGCTTTTCCCCAACTCCTTTTCATATTTTATTTTCATTAAGGTGATATTTAATATATATATTGGATATAGACTGTTCAAATTTGGGTTGTTGTTTGGGTTGGGTTGTTATATTGGCTTAAATATTAAAGAAATACTTATCATGCAACAATTTTCCATATCTAGGGGCTGAGATATAACATCTCAAATTATGCATACAGTACACATGGGTCAAATCAATGAAATTATTGTTCATATCATCACATCATTGAATCATGCTTAGAGCCTTTGAGCTTCTTCCCTTTATGAAATGTGTTGTCTGAAGTCCTGTCTGGGTCTGTAGTCTAGAGGAATCTTCCACTCGTGGTCCTTCAACCGTGTATAAAATAATTACTCACAGCCTTATACTAATGGCATGCTGTTGAGCCTATGACTCAGGCTTATTGATTACTAGCTCTTACAAGTAAACTCAACTCATTTTTATTAATCTAGGTTTTGCCATGTGGCTTGTGGCTTACCTATGTTTCTTTACATCTTGCTTCTTGGACAGCAGCAGCTTGCAGCATCTCTCCCTGTCCCTCTGACTTCACCCTCCTTCTTCTTTATCTATGCTTGGATTTCCTGCTTGCCTATAAGCTGCTTTGTCATAGGCCAAAAGCGTTTCTTAATTATCCAATGGTAACTCACAGCATACAGAAAGACACCCCACACCAGAAATGCATAATACATTTGTGTGTGTGTGTGTGTGTGTGTGTGTGTGTGTGTGTGTGTGTGAACTATAGTCACCTCACTGCCCTTTAGATGACAAGTATTTACTATTTCTATCTTGACTGTGTTTGGTTACCTACTGTCTAGCCTTCCACTCCTCCCCCATTTTTCCAAGTCTCTATTATTCTCTCACACACTGAGCCATGTCTTTAAACAACATCCACAGGCACTCATCTCACTTCAAACAGATCATTCAGATTCATCCATTTTGCTTTAATTGATAAGTTATCATTCTTTTTATGCTTAAACAATACTCTGTTGTGCAAATACAACACGCTTTCTTTATGCTTTCACCTCATCGTGGGGATATAATGTCTATAACTTAAACTCCACATCATAGCATTGAGAATAGAGAAGGGATCAGCATTACTGCAGGCTTTTCTTTGACATACTGATAGTATTTCCTTTCGGTGTATATTTAGATTTGGATGACTACATCATGGTTTGTTTTTCTATTGCTGTGATAAAATGCCATGTCAAAAGAAGCATGAAGGGCTTATTTTGGTTCACAGTTCAAGGTTACAGGCTATCGTGGCAGAGAAGTGACAAATTTTGAATTAGCTGGTATCAGAAAAAAAAGGGGTGAATGCTTAGACTCAGATGGGTCTTCTTGGCTATTTTCTGAACAAGACATTGTTCATTATTTTCACTACTCATCTCTAGTACTTCTTTTGAGTCAGTTGGCTTTGGATACATGGGTTTCTCTTTAGCATTCTTTGCTACTCTATTGATCTGTGAATCAGACTCTGCCACTGCTATGCTGTTTGGGTTACTAGAGCTTTGTAGTGTATTTTGAGGTATATGATGGTTCATATACCTTATATGATGGTCTTCCTGGTGATTTGTTTTGACACATTTTGAAGGATGTGGTTCAGTTGTAATCCCCCCTCAAAATCTTCTAATGAAGCCAAACTGAAGTTTTCCCAGAGTGGTGACTGTCTTTAGTGAAGACTATCAATCCTAGATGGAAGGCTGCGAGTCATGAGTGCTTTGGTAAGTTTTTCCTCTTGGTAAGCTTCTCTGTTTAAAAAGTGCAAGCCCTTCTTATTTACTATGGCTGTAAAATCTCATCTTTGCTCACTCAAAAACTATCCAATCTCACAGAGCCTTTGTGAAGCTCACACAAAATCACATGAATGGTGTCACCTATCATCTTAATATCATGTTTGTTTGGGTTTTTGTTTGCTTGTTTGTTTGTTTGGTGGTTTGTTTTTGGCTTTTATTTCTTTGCCAAATCATTGGGCATGCCAACTGCCTGCTTTCTAGAATGGCTGAGAACAGATGAGATATGATTATTATGTGATGAGTAATTCATCACTGTAGAACCAAAACATATAAATCAGCAGACTTCAGGTGTAATGAGTGGGTAAACCAGGTTCTCTGTGTAAATGGTAGAAACTCTGAATATCAGCACTGGAGAGCAGATGCATGACTAAAATCACAGCTTTTCAACAATTAGTGATTGGAAAAGGATGTCACTCCCCACATTGTCCTGTCTCATTATCCTGGGAAACTGCCTTAGTCGTATTAGAGAAGCCTGACACAAGTATGCACACTTAGTGGAGAAGTTGAGGATATGGAGGGGAGGGAGGGAGGGAGGGAGGGAGGGAGAGAGGGAGGGAGGGAGGGAGGAGAGAGAGAGAGAGAGAGAGAGAGAGAGAGAGAGAGAGAGAGAGAGAGAGAGAGAGAGATATTCATCCTGCAGTAACTTAGCAATCAAGGCATTAGCAACCAAAAAGCTTTACTTATAAAGGAGTTAATGGATTTATATTATTTGTGGTTATCTGGATTTCAGATTGATACCATAAATATTCAGACTCTGAACTCAGCTGGAAGCAGCCGCCACTGACTTTTCTGTGACCTAACTGGAAACACTAAATCAGCCGTCTCCTTGACTTTCAGGGGAATGACATACCCCAAGCCCATGAGATAGCATCGCCTCAGTATTTTATTGCCTCCAGAGGACCTCGGCTTAGTACGGTCTAACTACAGCCTCCTTTTTGAATGCCAAGTCCTGTTAAGATTGCTAAATCACAAAGTCCTGCACTGGATTGGAGAAGGGCCTTGACTGTGGATGTACATGCAGCTTAGTCCACAAAATGCACACAATGAACTGCTTTCCAGGGCAAGCCTAGAAACAACACATCTCCACACAAAGCCTTTTATTGCTCTTGCCAAAGTTCTTTAATTTTTTAAGTAACTTTTTATTTAATTTGCTTGTTTCCCTAGGGTTTTTTTATTTTTTATTTTTATTTTTTGCTTTTAAAAAGTTCATCTGTGACAGAATCACAGCTCGTGTTCCAGGTACAGGGACCTATTTTATTTTATTTATCAGAATGTGGGGAGTTTCAGTTCTTTCAGTGTCTGACAGTTCTTTTATGAGATGGGGTCTGAACCTCTCTCTGCTCCTCTGGAGCTGTCACTGAGATGCACAAGATAGGAGAAAGAGGAATGTGGTCCTCCTCCTTGCCAGGATTGAGGAACCTTCCACTGGCAACAGGCTTCCTTTTGCCCCATGACAAATTGTGCTGAAGGCTTGACAACACCAAATCCATCATAAGGATTGGCCAGCTCCTTCTTTCTGTCAGCTTAACAGATGTGGCAGCAGCCACAATGTCAATAAAGGTTATGTCCTGCTTCAGAGAAAAAGGGGCCAAAACACCATTTAAGTAATTGCTTAGGGAGAAAAAAAAAATCAAGCTCTCCTTGGAGGCAGGCAATCGCATTGTCAGAATGGGCTTCACACATGGGCAGTGTCTCTCTTTCCTTCCCAGATGAGTTGAAAGGTGGTCTGCAGGAAAGATCTGTGGGTCTATTACCAGGAAAATAGCTAAGACATAAGTGATGGCAAGTTGTGACTTTCCAGGTCCCATCCACACAGCATTTGGAAATCTACCAAGAATCTTTCTGTTACCATTTGACCCAGCTATAACACACCCCAGATCATAAAACTTCCTTTGAGGGTCTGATGCAAGGCAGGGGAGGGGGAACCAATATTGAGGAAATAACACAATGTGGGATTTGCTTTATTTTTATATAGTATTATTTTTGTTATTGTTCCTGATGAGGGAATCTGGATATCCTCATCCTAGCCCAAAGAACAAAAGGTTTCAGGGGGGAAAGAATAAGAGTAAGGGGTCCTTAAGATGATTATAACAACTACAGTGAGAATGGGGAAACCGACAGTGATGAGTCATGAAAGAGAGAAGGGTAGCAGTGACCATGGTAGCATCTCTGAGATGGAGCACAGCCAGACTGACATGTTAAGATCCCGAGATGACCCAACATTGCTTGGCAAGCATGAAGAGGAACACAACAGGCATGAGTGTACATTTCTGACAAACCATTCTGACAGCTATGTGAAATACGGATCAGAGGATAAAAGGAAGGCAGGCAAGAATGCCAAGCAGAATGGTGTTATGCCAGCTCTTACACAGCCCTGCCAATGAAGATGTCAAGAAGCAATGAAACCTGCAGAGTTAGGCTGCGTAGATTCCTAAGATGTTGGGCACAAGGGCCCGAGGAAGAAGGCCCTTTCTGTAAGACCCGCTTTTCTTCCTGTGAGAAATTAATATATTGTAATGCCACCAACTGTGATGAGGATCAGAGTGAGGGATATCTCACTTTGATTGACACCTTGTCAGGATCTAAACTCACTAGAAGACAAGCTTGGGGGCATATCAGTGAAGTATTCTCTAGATTAGGTTAATTGCGTTGGGAAGTCTCACTGTAACCAAGGATGGCAGATTCCCATGAGTCGGGCATGGCCTAACTGCATAGAGAAAGTCAGCTGAACACTAGTTTTCATTATTCTTGCTTCCTGACATTGGACACAATGTAACCAGTCATCTCAACTTCTTGCCATCTGTGTCTTCCATGCCATGATTAACCCTTGAGCCCCATCTTCCTTTACCTCTGCTGCTTGTGAGTAATTTGCCACAAGTATGAGATAATGTAAGTAAAAAACAGTAGAAGAATAGTAAATTTAGCTCTGGGTAGATTCCATTTAAAGTTTTGGTAAGTACTTCCCAGCATTCCCAGCCAACTTCCAAATACTTGCCTCAGTTTCCAACCTGCAGACATTGCTATCTATTTCCATCTAGAGTAGAAGAATATTTGAGAAATGGGCTCCAAACTCAGACTTTAGCCAAAATTTTGGTGAGGGTGTGTGCTTAAGATTCAGGAGAGTACATTGCTGTCTGTGCATGCTGCATGGCAACACTTTCCTAACAGAGCTCTCTACTGCAGAAATGGTGTCTGCAAAAGAAGTCACTACCACAATATAACTGAAGTCAGAAAGCAGAACTCAGTTTTACATAGTGGATCCTTGCATGCAATCTGAATAGATTTTATTCTAGAGAGAAATCTTGTTGCTGGCTCTGTTGCCCATGTGCATTACCTGGATTCTTGAATACCAGCAGCTGACTGCTTCATAAGCTAACTGAGACAGAAAATGAAATAGTTTGACTTCCCAGTCACACAGCAGGAAGGGGAGGGGAATGGCTGGATCTCATGTACAGCAGGAACAGGGGTTGTGACACATTAACCAATCTCTCTCTCACCACCTCCTTATCTTTAGTGCTACTGCGTCTTTGATAGACTTTGCTCAAGATCTGGACAGCATGCATTAAATGAACATAGACTTATATAAGTTTTTCGATTTAAGAGGGTCTGTTCATCCACATCTTTATGTGATAAGGTACGTGTTTGATGGTAGACTATTATATTTTGTTCTCACTAATAGGAACCCTGATTTGAAGAAGAGAATAATCTCTGAATTCAAAGGGAGTAAGGTAACAAAGAAGGCAACTCTCAGAAGAAGGTACACCAACTTAAGACATCAGTATATGAGTACCAGCTGTTAGAAAAGTTTTGCAAAGCTGTGCCAATCCCAAATCTCCTGTTAAGGGAAAGGACAATGTAATTGTATACGTCCTATTCCAGCCTTGCTTCAGCATAGGAAGCTGTGCAGGGAGCATTGTTGTACCCCACATGCAGAGTCTCTACTCCCTCTCCTGTGTTCTCACAACGCATCTGGTAAGCCACTTAGCACAGTGCTATGGGATTATTATTTATGTCCTTGTCATCATCTCTAGAGCATGCACTCCTTGAGATCAATGGCTAGTGTCTGCACCATGTTCATATGTCTACCTGACACAGAGCTTGGCACACTAATTTGGTGTCATTTTGTTGTCCACCAGAAGAGAAAGATGTTATTATTATTTGTCACAGAGGCTGCAAGTTTTTCAAACAACAATGGAGAAAAAATATTTCCCTACATTGCAGATAAAGAATGGTACTAAAAGTGAGTTTAAAGCTCTAAACACAAGATTAAAGTGTTTTAGGTTTGTAATCCCAGCTTTTTTGAAGGCCGGGCAGAAGCAATAGAAATCCAAACCCCATCTAGGCATACTATGAGAGCCTATCTCAAACATTTAAATTAATATGTAAGAAGGTTGAGGATATGGATTAGTGAAAGAGCAGTTTCCCAGCCTGTATGAGATCCTGTGTTCAATCAATCCCGTTCTAGAGAAATAAAAATAGTTGCCACTGAATGCCCAGCACCTCTCATAGTGGCCTCTATTGTTTATTGACTGGGACTGGGAGACAGTTCAGTGGATAAGAATATTTTTTGCTACTGTAGATCACCAGGGTTCTTTCCCCACAACTCACCTGGTAGCTCACAACTTTCTGTAACTGCAGTTACAAAGAAACTATTGCCCTCTTCTGGCCTCCACAGATGCTGCACACATGGTACACAGACACACATACACCCACAGAATGTAAAACACCCACATACATAAAATAAGATAAGCAATCTTCTTTTTCTTTAAACAGAGAGGGTTACTGATCGATTGAGTAGATAGAACTGGTAAACGGGGGTGGTAGTGGTTTTCTTGTATGTCTTATACAGGTGATTTTACTGTCATTGCTATAAATAAGATGGCATCCATGAACCCCAAGGTTCCCAGTAATGCTTGGGTACTCAGTATTTTGTTTAAGCAGCCTGAAGCTGTAAATCCACTGACCAGATCGTAGTGCATTTGGTAGTTGAAATATTTTCAATGCTAATTGAAAGGCAGATCAGACTCCAGGCTTGTTTTTCTTCTCTTGTCCCTCAGCAGTATCCCACAACTGACACAGCTAATGGGCAAGCAGAGTCTGTTATGTCTTTATTCTGTTCCACGTTTTTTGCTGTTCCATGCATACCTCCATTGAACAAAGTGGTGAAATGCTGACAGGGTCTGTTTCACGGACTCTGTAGCCTCTCAGGCCCATGATAAGAGACTGGTCCCCTTCTAGTCCCCAAATATAGGGATCTATGAAGTAAATCTGACTTGATCAATGGGTTGGCTTCCACCCTGCTGAGGAGCCTGTCATATGTAAGAGCAACACTCTGGATGAAAAATCTTAGCCGTATGAAAATTCCTAGTTTCAGTCCCAAAATAACTCCTGCTGTTGTTGGCTCTATTCTCTCATCTAGTTACCATCTGGGGTGTGTGTGTGTGTGTGTGTGTGTGTGTGTGTGTGTGTGTGTGTGTGTGTGTGTGTGTGTGTGTGTGTGCACACGCGCAGGCAATGATACCTCCTCCCCACAATCTGGCACGTACAGACACCCTCCTTCCACCTCTTCCTGACTCTTATATTCACACAACCAGGGCTGTGGAAAGCATTTTAGATCAACCAAAAAGGCCCAATTTCTGCCTTCTTGCCAAAGAGTTCCACAAAGGCTTCGCGCCTGCCTTAAAAACAAAACAGAAAGGGGAAAGGGGGAAATGAAAGTCGGTCTTTAGGCAGAGGCTGAGAAGATGGAATTAATTTGTGAAAGACTAGGCTGAATCTGCCTTCTTGGTGCTTAAGTAGTGTATGGAAGTACTTAATGGCTTGGAGGCTCCAAACCGTTTTGTATAAACTTAACAACCAACTCAGACCATGGCCTGCTTTCTTTTGACTTAGGAAACTTACTTGCTTTACATTTCTTTGGTTTAGAAATGACCCAGACATTGAACTAATTAAGAAAATAATTTAATACATAGAAATAAATCCTATGCTAGCCGAGACCTTGTCAGCCAGTTTCAACCTGGAGAGCAACCTCAGAACACAACAGTAAATCTCCTCTAATAGAGGCTTCCAGATCTCCTATATCATAGAATGCTTTTGCATACTTGTCAGGGAGCACAATTCACTTCACCAACTTCCCTCCCAAACTTCCTGAAACAGAAGGGGCTTAATGGGAAAGAAAATGGGCCCAGGAGAGGGAGGCTAGATTGAGGAATTGACAAGGGAGGGAAAAAGGCCTCTGGAGAGACAGAGGGGGCCAGGGATTTGAGAGAAGTGAAAGATGGAGGTGGAGGAGAAACCAAAGATTACTCTTCCTTTTTCTCTTTCTCTTGAGAAGCCGACAGACCCACACAGGAAGCAGCCATCCTAATCTCCAGTTCATTTCTTGCAGACAACTGGTCAAGGAAGGGACAACTCAGCTATCATGCAAGTGGAAAAACAAAACAAAAACCAAGCAGAGACATGGTGCAGAGAGGTTCTGTTCCTGAGCTGGGAAGTCTGCTTAGGTAAAGGAAGGATATACAGCCGCTCTCTCCTGGCCCCACCGCTATGTACTGTGCCAAATTTATTTGGCTTTTGCGTGTGTTAGAAGAGAGTTGTATGCTGGATGGTGTTCACTGAGCATCCCTGTTGGGGGTATCTTTAGGACATGGAGGTTTACTTCACAGGGAGATCCTGGGGGAACTGGAATTAGGAACCATGAGAAATTTCTATGTTCACAACGTTCTTCTTACTAATGTTGAAGATATTCGTTGGAGCTGCTACTCTTTCGTTAAGGCTTCATCCGTTTGGAAGAATGAATGAGGAAGGGGATTGAGTCATTCATCAAAATGTTATATGTTAAGATTTTCCTGATTTAGGAGGGAAAATATGGGAGAGAGAGCAGAAAGAAAATGTAGACATTAAAAATCTGAGGCAGAAGCATGACTGCCTTTGATAGTCTTATTGCAATGAGCAGACTTTAGTATTCACACAACAAAATCTTCCACTGGCCTGGTGAGGATGACAGAAGGACAGAAGCATAACCAGAATCCACTATTGTCCTCCAATAAGCTGTGGCGTGAGTTTCATTCTCACAAGTTATTCTAGGTTTTCATGTCATAACAAAGAATCACAATTCAATCCAAAGGAAGTGTGGCAGCCAACCATAATAGCTTAGGACAATAGATTCAGGTCCTTGCATTTCCATTAACTCCAAACAAATTCTAATCAAATTCAAACCAAAACTACTACTTAAATTTGCTCCCAGACTGTAAGAAAACGGGATAATTTCTTTTTCTTCTCACATTCTAGGTTTTTCTGTCACCCTAGTGTGTCATGTAACTTGCAAACAATCAGTTTCCTGAAAACACAGATAAAGTCAATTCCTAAATCTTCTGCATGATTTTTAAGTAGTTATTTCTCTCTGAAAAGTTCTAGTTCAAGGGGGAAATTATTCCTGTTTAGAGAGTAGAAGAAGCACAGATACTAGCTGCCACGCCAGAGGCTACCGTGGATGGCTCTTGAAGGGTTTGTTGATCAATAAGGTATCAAGGTCTTAAGGTAACAATAGGCTGTTGGTGAAGGTGTAGGGGACCCTCTCACATTGGTGCAAGCCCTCCTACACCCCTAAGCATATGGTTCAGTTTTGACCATAACCAAGAAATCACATTGAAATTTACATGTCTGAGGTTTGGACCTTGATGAGATTCTTGTGTTAGAATTGGCAGAGGTGACTAGACCCCTTGTTTCACAGAGGGAAGAGAATAAACTTTGACATGGCTTTACATCCATGAGGCCTATTGGTATCTAAGTGGCACAGTTTCTAATATAGTCTTCTAAGCCCTACGTCCTCTCCTTAAATATTCTTTTTATTAAAGATGGAGAAAATTATGGGCTTCAAGATGAAAAGATGAGCAGCTAATCACTTAGAGGTGATTTGAAAAGGATGGGGTGAGTGTTTGTCAAGAGCAGTGTATAAATTTCAAACTGCTAACACGGTATCTTCTCCAATATCAAAAGCTAAGCCTTTAAGGATGATGCTGATAAGACATAAAAGGAAGAAGAAAATGTGGAGGGGTAACCAGTCTCTTTGATAATATTCTGTCAAAATGAAATTTTAAAATTTCTCTTAATATGTAGTAGGCATTGACTCAGTAGCTGTAGGGAGAGTAACATATTCATGATGAGTTCCTCACTTCCCAGTTCTGTAGAAATTCATGTCCAGTTGTCAAAAAAGATATATAAGCAGTAGATACTATCCAACAATAAAGGTTTATAAAGCATTTCTAGGTATGCCAACAAACTATTCAAATTGTAGTCTGCAATAAAGTAGTTATGCTATTAAAGGTCTTCTGTACCTTTTACTACAGAAGTTTTATAAGCAATGGTTACTAAAGGATTTATGTATGCCCAACACTTGGGATGCAGACAGTTGAGGCTAGCCTAATGTACAGACCAAATTCTAGGACAGCCAGAAATACACAGAGAGAAACCCCATCTCAAAAAAAAAAAATCAAAAAGAAAAACAAAGATTAATGTGTACACGCACGTGTCTGGGAGGAGGCTCACACACGTGTATGCATGTAGAGATCAGAGGCTAGCTGTCAACATTCATTATCATCCTCAACTGTCCTGCCCTTGGGTTGTTTGAGACAGGGTCTTGAGCCAGACTAGCGGATCCTGATCAGAAGCCCTAGGAGTCCTCCTGCTGTTTGTATGTCTTCCCTTTAGGATTGCTGGCTGTTAAAGTGAGTGCAGGGTTTGGACTAAGGACTTCATGTTTGTGTGGTTAGTACTTCACCAATGGAGCCTCTCACAACTCCTACCAAAGATTTCAGAAAAGGCAGAAATTATTTGAGGCTGGAGCAGGAAGGACCATTGCTAGATAAAAAGTGTTCTTCAGCTGACTCTGTTTAGGAAAGGAAGTGATTCAAGTAGGTGCAGAGATATCTTGCTGTCTATTTACAAAAAAAGAAAGAAAGAAAGAAAGAAAGAAAGAAAGAAAGAAAGAAAGAAAGAAAGAAAGAAAGAAAGAAGGAAAGAAAGAAATGACAATTTACCTAGAGATTAACACAGGTATGGCCAGTGATCTATATATCTATATATCTGTATATCTGTATATCTGTATATCTGTATATCTGTATATCTGTATATCTGTATATCTGTATATCTGTATATCTATATATCTATATATCATCTATATATCTATATATCCTCTATATATCTATATATCTATATTCTATATATCTGTATATCTATATATCTATATTCTATATATCTATATATCTATATCTATTTATAATCTATATATCTATATATAGATATATATATCGCTATGTGCTATATCAACTATGTGAAATAAGCTATGATTTTTTAAATTATTATCATTTATAAAAGTAGAAATGAGTACCCACAGTGGTGAATAACTTTGCCTACGACCACTATCTAGAAAAATAAATATGGAATTTCACATTCAGCCATGAAATATTATTAGAGTTTGTGTTTGTGTTTCCTCATCAACATGAAAAAATCCACAATACACACAAAACAACTATTTTTACTTGCTGAAAAACAGACAGTACAGAACTAGGGTCCCTGGGAAATATAAAATGAGTTAAAAGTGACCTGTTCTGCCCCCACGTTCCACTTATGGTCTTTACCCTGTATCACAGAACAGGGTAATTCAGATAGAGGCTAGTGATCTCACTTAGTTGAAAAGATAGAGACTAATTTCTGGAAAGGTGGTTAGAATTTTCAATCAGAATACCAGAGAAGTGATTTATATAGAGAGGTTGAGCAACATGCATAGGGATACCTTTGAGCCATTACCTTGGGAGTAATCTGAGAACCCTTGAGGAGAAAATAATATCCCTATATTTATATAGGGTTATTTTTGTATTGGCAAAGAGATTGTATTTTGTATAAGCAAAATATTGTGTGGATGAATCTTTAGTACTCTGAGAGCTGGAAGTAATTTACATTTCCAACTATATATAGACCTTGGTAAGCACAAGCCATTTGGAAGAATTTCACAATGATGTGTTTTCAGTGGACATTAATTAACTGTAGATTAAAGAACCGCTTGATTTTTCTCAACAAATCAAGACTAAAGGAGATCAAAGCAATTAATAGCAAAACTACCTTCTAAAATATAGTCTGGAACTATGAATGACTAACTAGAAACACACAAATAAGAATATTCAGGTATGCATATGAGCAGAGGGAATGTGCTCATGCAAGGAGATAATCATTTAGTTTAAATAGACTCAAAACTGTGAAAAATACTGTAATTAACAGCAAAGGAATAAAATAATGTTGGCTATAATAAAGCACAAACAAAACAGAAATTCTTAAAAATGGTCCAAACGCAAAAATATTAGGAATCAAAAAATGCAGAATTAAAGTTAAAATGTAGTGGATATAATGGATTAAGACCACAATAGACATCGTTCAAAAATTACTAAAATATAAAAAGGAAACTGTCCAGCTGAATCTAAAAAAAAAGAAGAAGACTAAAAAATTCCCGATCAGAGCCTAGTGAGTGTGTCACAATATCAAACGGTCTGAAACATGTGCAATTGGAACACTGAAGGCAACAGGAAAAGAGGGACAGAAAAAATGAATAATTTTTATATTCCTGTAACTGTGATAAAATGCTATGACAGATGCACTCTAAGTTTCAAGTTGCAGTCCATCATTTCAGAGAAGTCATAGCAGCATCAAACATTTGGGACAGATTGTCACTGCACCCACAGCTAAGAAATAGAGAACAAAGAATGCCTGGCTGCAGTGGCTCAGGTCCCTTTATATATTCTATAGATATAGATATATCTAAAGAATATCTATAGTTCCCAATCCCCTTTCCAGGAAATGGTGCCACCCAATGCAAGCCCCTGGAAAATGAGAAACAGTTGAAAGAATTTTCATCTTTTCCCAGATTCTATCTAGAATTCTTCCATCATAGGACAGAATAGAAGAACTCAGAACCCAGTAGTCTAGAGACAGATTGGTGGTGGTTGGGAAAGGTGGTGAGAACTTCAAATTGACCTTCACTGTAAATACTCACACCTCAATTAGTGTTATCAATATAATTCTCCACACACATGACCACAAGTCAATCCCTCAGTGACCCTCCCTTCCCAGGAGATTCATCATTGTGTCAAATCAACACTTGAAACCAACAAAGAGTAAAAGCCAAAAATTGTACAAATTGAATGAAAATTGTCACCCACATATCCCGAACCATGACAAACATACAGAGATTTAATTTAAGTCTCATTCAAAATAAGTGTTGTAACCACTCAGGATGGAGAGGAAACTATCACAGTGATTTAGAGAGTATAAGGAACAGTAGAGGAAGACCTATTTGTCTATACAGTGTAAAGTCATGTTGGTAAGAATTTTATTTTTTGCTAAAAATTATGCAAGACAGGCAAGGAATTTTAAAGAACTTTAAGAAAAAATATTCAGTGTAGAATATACAGAGCACATATTCCTCAGTCAAAAAAGTAATCTGAGAAGTTTAGAGACAAGGAGATGAAAAATAATCTACCACTAACAAATATGTACCTCAGAAACTGTTAAAATAAGTTACTATTTTTACATTTTTTTAAATTTATGATTGCATGTACATACACATTTATGTCACTGTCTACGTGGAAGCTGGAAGTCAAAAAACATCTTGAGAGAGTTGGTTCAATATTGCTATAAATGTAGAAGAAACTCTGAACTTACCTTAATTAGTTAAAAAGTAATTAAATGTTTAAATATTTAATTTGAAGTTTTATACTATTAAGGTAAAATATAAAAAGTAGGTGATAACAAGAGATTTTTAAAAAAATATGTTTGTCTATGTTGTATTATATACAAAATGGTGCTATTCAACTTGGAGATAAACAAATGTTTACTGTAGCCATAGAAAAGCTGTATCAATGACAGGAAAAAAAATAAGAATAAAATCTATAGTATAAATTGTAATTTATAAAATTTACCTAATTTTCTGAAAAAGACAAGAAGGAATGAGAAACAATAGGTTGGGAATTAGAAAACACATTAAAATGAGAATTTGAATTAGTTGTACTAATAATTATTACTAATTTATGCCAACTAAATACATGATATACAAAGAAAAGGTCAAGCTGTTCTAAAATTAACATCTAGCTAAATGTCAACATAAGGTCTAATTTAAACATGTGATCACAGTCAAGGTATAGGGTAAGATATCATGGAAAGGCTAATCCAAAAGAAGACAGAGTTCACATCACACCAAACACGAATGGGAAGGAGAAGGATGCTGTGTATCAGTAAATGATTAGTGCGTCATGGAAGTGTAGTAAAAAATGTTCATACCTAATAACTGGATTTTATGGCATAGGATATTAGGGCTAAATAATAATGAACAAACCTTCCATTACAGAGATGAGATACCGTACTCTCTCAGTGTTTAATAGGACAGGTATACAATATTCATGTACAACTACTAAACTCCATTTATTCACCTTTATAAAATTTAGACAACATACACCAAAGTATTCTGCCAAATAATCCAGCCCAGTTAATACTTATAGAATATTTCACTCAATAAGAGAATGTGAATTCTTTCTAATCTACATAGAACACTTGTCAATATAGAATATTATTATGAGCCATAACATTTATTTGGAACTATAAAGAATTCAAATCCTAAGTGTGATAAAACAAAATTTGAAAAAAAATTAAAAACTGGTAGTTACAAAAAATGTTGGGAATATAATTAATATAGGAAGTGGTTAATTACAGAATTAAATTTTAAAATAAATCATGTATGTAAGAAGTAACCAGAGAAACAGTTAGAATGCATCTTTAGAAAACATTTATCAACTTACCAGGTTTAATTGACACCAAATAAACTATATATTATCTAAGTGTACAAACTCATGTTGCCATATATAGACTCCTGTTATTATCACAACCTGATATACAAACAAGTCCATTAATTTCTAAATTTGCCACTAATCCTTCAGCATCTCCTTGTAAACAATGCACCATAGCTTTACAAATGTTTGCATATATAGATTTAACATCATTCAGCTATCATTAGAACAGTTTTCCAAAGTGAAATAAAATATGCATACATTATTGCATATTTTATATATATATACACATGTATATATGCACGTGTGTGTGTGTGTGTGTGTGTGTGTGTGAGTGTGAATCCTGAGATGTGAAGAAGTATTTGTAGAATGGAAACAGATGACTGGGAGGGGAAGGGAGACAAAATGGAGCACTAGGAAGCAAATATGAGTCAAGTACAATAATCAATATGTATGTAAATGTTATAACAAAACCACATTATCATGTGCACTAAAAGGCAGCATATCTACACGTAAGGACGCATTTAGTTGTTGTAGATGCTGTGTTTATAACTGTCAAAATGACTAGTTTCAGAGTTATTTCTTGGAATGATGCTTGTCAGTTAGACTATAGGAATTTGCAAAATTTCTGGTTCCCTTAAAATGGAAAGTTCCCTTTCAGGACTCCCTTTTATTTTTATGTCAGATGGTGAGCAAGAAAGATAGACAATGGCTTTGATAAGCTTATCACGAACATATCACAGCAAAAATGTTGAAAGAGAAAGGTACATCTAAAACTGTAAATTAGTAAGAAAAAGAGAAAACTGAGAGGTAGTGACAAAGATCACCCCTTGCCTTTCATTAGAAGAGAAGAGGCCAGCGGTGGCAGAGGCTGTGTGCAACTTACCAAATGAAGAAAGTAAAGCCAACAATAACAATAAAAACATAGTCAGAAAGGCCATCTTTAAAACTAAAGGTGAACTTGATACAGAAAGCATCTGTGTAGGAAACAGGCTTGTGAAAAATACTGAGCATCCTAAATCATTAGGGACTTCACATGTAAGAAACAACAGAATTCTGCAGCTCATCTGTGAGAATGGAGAACCAGAGAGAATAAAACCCTACACACTGACAATGATAAGTGTTTCTGTGAATGAGGAGAATCAGGACATTTCTCCACTGGGAGAAAATATCTGCCAATCATATCGTTAATAAGGGTCTTGACTCTGGAGTATAGTCATATGTTTTGCAGCTCAGTGAGACAAAGTCAAATGATTCAATTAAAATGAGTAGAGAGTGTAAATTAATGTTTCCCCGAAGAAAGCATGCAAATAGATAAGAAATCTTCAACTTTATTAACTGTTAGGGTAATGTAAGTAAAGCACAATCAGACAACAGTTCATAACCCACTATAAATGCTATAATTCAAGAATCCAAACCGAAGCAAACACCACCTCACAACCCACTAAGAATCTAAACACTAGTGAAAATACAACAAAGTAACACATGCCGTTGTAGAAATTGTTGTCCTCGTGTATTACTGTGATGTGGGATACTTTTTTATATACTGTGAATATGTGTTGCTTCTCATTGGTCAATAAAAAAGATTTTTGGCCTATGATAAGACATCTTACAGACACATAGGAAATCCAAGGAGAGATAGAGAGAGAAGAATGGCAGGGTAGGGGCAGATGCTGCCTGGGGAATAAGATGAAATGAAACACAGGTAAGCCATGAGTCAAATGGCAAACATAGATTTATAAAAATGGGTTAATTTAAGATGCGAGAGTTAGCTAGGAATAGCCTATAGCCTAACAGTAGACCAAACAGTTTGTAATTAGTATTAAGCCTCTGGTTAATTATTTTGTAAGTGGGCTGCAGGACCACAGGTAGGGGATATTTGTCCAGACCAAGTGGCTGTGGAACATGGAAAAACTTTTGGCTACACTCAACAGTAGAAAAGAGTTTGACAGTTGCTCAAAACGAAGCATAACCATATATACCAGAGACTCTATTTAAAAAAAAAAAAAAAAAGCAAGTACCCAGCCACACAAAAGTTATGCACATCTTCATAGCAGCATGATTTTTAACAGCCTCAAATGACTATCAACCCAAGAGTCTATGAAATAAATAGACAAATTAGATATGATCATTAACATAACAGAACCATGGTATGCTTTCAAAAGGACAATTCATTGCTGGATAACTACTCCCTCTAAATTTAAATGGTCACCTCAGGAAAAACAGGGCGGGCCCTAAGACTCAGGAAAGGAAAGGAGATCCAGTTCCTAAAGCCTACAAGACTCAGAAAGTACCTAAAGTTACAGTATTAACAACAAGCACTTCCAAGAAGCAGTATACACAAAAAACAATCGTTCAGCAAGAGGAGACTCTTCATTAGAACTGCCTGTAGATTGTGCAAGAAAGTCCAGGGAAGCAGATTTTCCTGATAACCACCTGTGCAGCTGTCTTTGAACTACATGTAATCTAAGTAATCCCTAAAACATGTTTATATAAGTAACCCTAACAAACTTACTACATCACAAAGCTAGATGTGGTTCAAACAAATGTGCACATCATAGGATTCTATTAATATGAAATGCCAAGAGTAGACAAATTCAAAGAAAAATAATACAGACTAAAGTTGTTCAGTACCTTGGTGAAGTGGGTAACTGAGAAAGAACTGCAAATGCATCTGAAGCTTATTTATAACTAAAATGTTCAACAACAGATTAAGGCAGAAGTTGTGCAGAACTCCCAATACACTAAACACCTTGAAAGCAGAAATAGGCAGAGGAAGTGACATACAAGCTATGCCTCAACAGAGCTGCTGAAAGAGCACATCTTGCTTGAAGAGAAAATAAGAATGAGTCTCAGTTCTTAACTGAGTTTCTTTCATTTTATTTTAGAGAATATTGAATGCACAACCTCACTTTGTAAAAAAAATGATTAAGTAACTTAGTTTTGTATAACTGGGAATAGAGAATGCATTTGAAGCCACACCTGTTTGGATAGTTAGGAGATAATTAGGTTGATTACCTGATGTTTATTTATCTCTCATGATTCTCCTGTCTTTCAAACTCAGGGTGAAACCCTTGATTACATAGTGATGATCTCTTAAAAGAAGCTAGGAAGGTACTATTTTTGCTATCCTAAGTCTCTTAGAGAATTTAGAGATCTCTTCTCCTTTGAGGTCTTAGATTCCCCCAAGAAACTGTATTAAGACTAGCTTCTTTGCCTGGGTATAGAATAGTATCCTGTGTGCTGTACAAAATGGGGCAAAGTTGTAGGCTCTAGAGAACTTAGAACAAGAAACTAAGGGATTGAAGGAGGGATCTTTAAGCTCCAGCTATTTGTTTTTCTGTGTCCTTAGGTAAGTCTCATTTCTCAGAACTGTTTTACTCAGCCATATACTAAAAGTAGTAATTTTATTCTAAAAGAAATTTTGAGTAGTTAGTTAGGTTGTTGTGGTTTGAATAAGAATGGTCCCTATAGATTCTATATTTGAATGCCTAGAGAGTGACACTATTTGAAATGTTTAGGAGGTATAGCCTTGTTGGAATAAGTGTGTCACTGAGAAGTGGGTTTTGAGGTTTCAGAAACCTTTTCTAATCCTAGAGTCTTTTATACAGAAAATAATTTTAGGCAACTGATAAAGAAAGATTATTTATTTATTAAAGGATTCAAAATTAAGCACTCACTGAAGGAAAGGTGCAGTCAGGCAGTTCCAGAAAGGCTGTGCTGGTTCCAAGAAATTTCACCCTGTGGGTCAGGTTCTCCATTCAAGGGAATGAGAGAGAAGGGTCTTGGTATGTGTGCCCTGATCTTATACTGGCCCCTATGGCCATGTCTCAAATACTGGTACCTTACGGCCATAGGTGATTTACAGATCTGCACTAGCCAAGAAGCCACAGCTTTATGACAAGGTGTAATAGTCCCTGATCTACACTACAGTCTTTCTTTTCCTCCTGCCTGCAGTTCTGGATGTAGAACTCCCAGAGACTTCTCTCTTTCTGCTGTTTGCAAATACAGTTGCACACCTCTCAATTACTTCTCAAGGTAACACATCTGTCTGTGTGCCATCATGCTACCTGACATGATGAGAATGGACTAAACCTCTGAAACTGTAAACAAACCCCAATTAAATGCTTTTCCTTTATCAGAGTTTCTGTGGTCATGGTGTCTCTTCACAGCAATAAAGTACTTACAAGTTAGAACTTGGTACCAGGAGTGGGGTATTGCTGTGACATGCGTGACCAGGGTGCTTGTTGGTAGAACGTGGATTTTTGAAACTTTAGATTAGGGAAGATGTTGAGCATATTAATCTCAGTTAAGTGGGACATATTAGATGGATCATGGAAGACACTAATGCCAAGAGCAATGTAGATTATGACATCCCCACTCAAGAGGTTTCAGAAGAGGAGAATATTAGTAAGTGGCCTAGACACTGTTTTGTGATTTTTGATAATGTGGATGCTCTCTGCTTTTATACAAAAAAAAAAAAAATTCCTGAGGCTAAACTGAAGAGTTTCAAATTAGTGGCATTGACAGAGGAAATTTCAAGACACCCTAATATTGATTGTGTTTTGTGGTTATTAATGGTCACTCCTATATGGATATACAGTGAAAAAGAGGAAAGCTGGACAAATACAAATATAGAAATGGTATACAGCCAGATAGTGAAAATGATTTAAAATGTGACAGGTCCTTTATATATGTGAAGCGATATTATCAATAGTCATGATGTAAAATTGATAAAACAGAAGAGATAAAGTTGATCATAATCATAAAGAGGAGAGTTACACAAACTGCCCCTGAAATTTTTCTGTGTGTATGTTTGCAATATGTTGAGATGCTTAATTCTTTTCTCAAGTTGCTAGTATAAAAAATGTTTTCCCGGGAGTAATCTTTACAGATATAATGGTACCACAGTTCTTTGTTATCAACTTTGTAATTCATGGAAAAATTAGAATCGACAAGTATCAGGAAGTAGGGGAGAAATGGCCATTCTAACGAATGCTGATCTACTGGCTGACATGATTTCCAAGCTGTGTGTGATAAACAAAGCAAGTTCAGAGCAGATGATGAAAAGCTTTTGTATACCTTTTCATTCTAATTCTGTACATTAGCCCTTCAACCCCCTTGACACCCTGAGCACTGGTGCTTTCCACATACCCTTAAGGGTGCACTTAATCTACTAAAAAATCTTACAGACAATTCTCCAGACCCAAGTGAAGGCAGGTTGGGGCAACCATCTTTAAGGATAGATTCCTGGCATGTCTCAGAGGAGCAAATCTTCACTTTTGTGGTGTTAGAGACTGAAGCCCATGCATGGCCTTGTGAATGTTGGGCAAGCACTCTGTCATTGAGAGCTAGATTCCCCAGCCCTATTGCCTCTGTTTTGATACCACTGTTTATGCCTCTGTCTTTGTGTATACTGAACAATATATGAACCATGTACATTTGAATCTTTCTTATTGGACTGTAAACTCAGAAGCACAGAGGTAGAGAGTTCCATCATCTACCTTAGAGTTATGGATACTAGTATCCATATAAAAGTCTGAGAGTGGCCTGCAGGCCTATGACCACAGTGCTGTGGAAGGCATATATATACAGAAGGGTGTCTAGAGATGGTATGTAATAAGCCTAGCTCCAGGTAAGAGGTTCTGTCTTAAGAGAAGAAGACCGAGAGTGACTGATCTGGACATCTACTGTCCTCTGGCTCCCACACATATTCAGGGTTACCTTTCTACATATATGCACGTGCATACACCTCATATACATATACAGACATACGCTCTCACACATTTAAAAAATTTAAAAGTCCTAATAAGTTTAGAGAAGCCACTCTAGGTCTTTATAGTTTATTTTGTCCATCAAGGAAGGAGTATGTCTGTCTGGTGACATAAGAAGCAGCTGGTGAAAATACAGGGGAGGCAGAAAGCTGGTGTTGGGCCATAAAAAGAAAGAAAGACAAAAGGCACAGGGACAGGGTGGGAAAACAAAATTCTTATTACATTCTTTTGTTAGTGTTTTCTTGGCTGAAACAATCCTTAAAACTATTACCTACTTGTGCCTGTGTGTATGCCGGAAGATGGGGAGGACATGTATGCAAGTGTCTACAGAGACCAGATGAGGAGTTCAGATCCCCTTAGCTGGTGTTAAGGTGGGTATGAGCAGCCATGAAAAAGTGAGAACATAACACGGCTCCTCTAGAAGAGGATCAAGTGGTCTATAGCCCCTGGCAAAAATAACCTTTGAAATGATTTAAATGCACGAAATACTTAAACTCACCTCCTAATTATCATTATAACTGAATCAGAGGTTTCTACTGATGTAGAAGGTACCTGTGTTAGCTAATAACATTCCTTATATCCTTATATGGTTTTTGATAAAACAAAACAAAAAACCAAACCAACCAACCAAACAAAACCCCTAAACTACCAAAGGTATTAGATCTGCCATTGCTCCTCAAGGAGTTCTTGTTTATTTTTGAATTCTCATTTATGGCAAATGCCCACAAAGGCAGCTCCCTAAGCCTATGACCCCCCGAACAGGGGTTATTCTCTGAATGCTTAAAAAGAGACAGCTACTGAGGGAGGCTGGAAGGATCACCCTACTAAGGAGACTTCTTTGTTTCTCTGGAGGAGGGTAGAGCTGGGTTGAGTTTCTAACTTCCATCACTGCTGTGTGGTTAATGATGTAATTGTTTTTGCAACCATTATGCATTAGAATAAAGTTTAAAAGGATATTGATAGTCATTTGTCTAATGATTTCATGGCCTACTAAGTTCAGAAGACATTGAACTTCTGGGATTATAAATGGCCTTTGAAACCCCGTGTTTATTCCTGGCTCAGGACTTATCCTGTTGAATCACAGTTGTCTGGACATTTGCTTGTCCGTTTTAAATCCCACCCCCCTTCCCGCACCCTTCCACGGCTGCCTTATTTTAACCTTGGTGTCTCTGCTCTGAGTAAAGAGAAGGGATTGAGTATGGAACTGATGAATAAATAATTACCTTTGCAGAATCAGGAAGTAACCTCTGGTGCCAGCATCTGAATCAGGATATTCACATTTACTTCTGTGGCCACCACGTGATGTTCTGGACTCTCAGGATCTCTTCAATACCATTCCCACATCTCTCCTCAGCAGGCTGCCACTCCAAGCCTCCCCAAGTCCCAGGGGAGCTTTGGCTACTGCAGCTGATATGCTTTGTGCTTGAATATTAAAGCCTTCTGCACTCTCTCCAATTTAACCCTGGAGTCTCAATGCTGGTCCTCTGGGACCTCTCCAAGCCATTTAAATGACATCCAGGCAAACCAGGCTGAATTACAAAATCATAGCATTACTAATATCAAATCCCAAGCCACATATTTTAATATCATATATGAAATCCTGTCTCATGACCAAGATTAATTTAATATGTAAAACAATAGATACCTCAAATTAATACAAAACATTGTAATACAAATGACTCTTATTCAGATTTGAATCCTGCACACAAAGGCTATAAGTAAATTAGTTTTATTGATCTATATTCATAGAATTATTTAAATGTCCCCTCTGGTATTGAGAGCCAGGGGTTTCTCTGATGCTGCCATTAATGCATTTTTCATTAGTGGCTAGTGCTGGGAAGCCCAAATTTCATTTGGCTGCAAAAGATTAATTTCCTCTTGACAACCATGACCAGATTAAAAAAAGGAGAAAGGAGAAAGTAGTTGAAGCAATGACCTAAAGACAGTTCTCAGAACTATGAACTAGACGACCAGGAAAACATGGGGGAAAAAAAAAAAACCCAAACACTAAAAACATTAGTGTGTGTGTGTGTGTGTGTGTGTGTGTGTGTGTGTGTGTGTGTGTGTGTGTGTGTGTGTGAGTGGTGTGTGTGTGTGTGTGGTGTGTGGTGTGTGTGTGGTATGAGTGTGTGTGTGGTGTGTGGTGTGTGTGTGTGGTATGAGTGTGTGTGTGTGGTGTGTGTGTGGTGTGTGTGTGTCTGTTTCTTTCTTCTCTGTGTGCTGGGGAAGAAACAGACATCTTAAAGACAAATAAACCAGTCTTGCTTTGGTTCTTAGCCCGTCCGAGAACAGGCCACTCCCTTGTAGTTGATAACTGATGTATTTTTCATCTCAGAACCATAAATAAGAAGGCACAAAAGCAATTCATCTTCAAGTGGTTTTGAATTCTTGTATCCTTCCTTTGCCTCTTGAATGGATTTCCTGAAAGTATTTTCTCATCAGCCTCAGAGAAGAAGCACATATAATAATAGGAATAATATAATTATAGTTAATTAAAGCTGTTCAAATTAATTTTGTTTGAAGATTCTTTGGAAAATTTGAAACTCCCATTGAGATAATTGGTACACTCTGGGGAGTCAAAGAACTGAGCCCCTGAACCTGATTGCTGCTTGGATGTCCCCACTAACAGAGAGTACCCTGTTTTGTTTTCCCTTAGGGTAGTGCAGTCATTATGCCAGCTCTGTGGGGAACCTTCTAGTTTTTCCTTTTAACTATCTCATCATTGAACCCCACAACCACTAACCTATTTATTATGACAATAGAATAATACTGATGTGGACTGTGAAGACCAAAATGGGAAATATTTTTATAAGTGGGCAGAGTAAGCAGTCATTTTTATGTGATTTATGAGCCATTAAATGCCTTCTTGCATAAAGTGTTTCTCTTTTCTAGTCATGCCCCAGTGTTAGGAAATCCTTTGCCTTTTAGGGGGATATTTTTTATAGATGGAAGTTCTGTGTATTTTATAGAAATCTCTTTACGGTATCAGTTCCCTTAGGCATATTAATTCTTTCTAGAAACTACTGTCAATGATTAGTGTCACAAAGCCTCAATGGTTGGTTTTAAAACATTTATCACAAACTGTGGTAAGCTAACAAAACAAATCTCCTCAAAGATAATTTTTCATTTATTAATTATTTACTTATGTTCTCTCTCTCCCTCTCCCCCCCCCCGTGTGTGTGTGTGTGTGTGTGTGTGTGTGTGTGTGTGTGTGTGTGTGCAATAGAACACCTATGGAGGTGGGAGAACAATTCTTACCTCCCACTATGTGGGTTCAGGGACTTGAACTCAGGTTGTTCAGCTTGCAGGCAGGAATCTTTACCCACTAAGCTCTTGTTGTCCCAATCAAGATGTGTACATTTGATTTTTCAGATATTTCATGCTGGCCAGATAAGAGGAAATGCAATTTTGGATAAAATCAAGATTACTCATAAGTTGATCTGAATAAGAAAGGTTTTTTGTTTTTTGTTTTTTTAGAATATCTGATGGGCTCTGTTTAGCAACAAAAAGCTTCTAAAGTACAGGAGAGTCAGAAGGAAGAGATAACAAGGCAGATGCAATATTATAGGACACAGTTTACCTTTGTGGAAAGAATAAGGTCATACACCATGGAGTTCAGACGTCCTACAGAAGCCAGGACGCAGACTTCCCTACAGCTGCAAGACAGCCACGTTGAAATCTTTCTGTTAGTTCCACACAACCAATTTTGAACTCCTAATCTTATAACTCTGAGATAAGACATTTATGTGGTTTTAAGGTAGTAGATTATGGAAAATTCTCTCAGTTGCAGTGGAAACTAATGCAAAAGGGGATAGGAAAGGGCAGTTTTTATTAAGAGATGCAAGGTAGAATTATTTAAGAGAGAAGAGAGTGATAAACAGAAAGAAGTCTGTGACATAGCTTGCTTGATCATTCGTCAGTAAAAGACCCAGAATCTCCAATACAAAATCTGAAGTTTCTTGAGGGTTGCTTGACATTGGGATTTTGGAATATTTTGGATTTCAGAACTTTAGAGAAGGGATCTTCAACTGGTAAAAAATCTATTATTCCCAAACTTAAAAAGAAAATCTAAAAGCTTCTTACACCAGGCCTTATTCCAGATTACAATAATTTTCCATTGTTGTGTAGTAAATTTACCACAAGCTTTGGGATTTACAATAACACATTTATCATTTCCCAGTGTGCTGTGGCTTAGGAGTCTGGAATTACCTAGCTGAATCTGCTGGTGACCTTATAACTGACCCCTGAAGGCACAGGCACATAGTCTGTTCTGGTCTGTATGCTTATGAGAGGAGAAGGCCCTTTTTAGGAGCAGTCATGTCATTGGTAGGATTTATCCTTATGGCGGTATTGCTGCAGACTCCATGCATGCAACCATCCATCCATCCATCCATCCATCCATCCATCCATCCATCCATCCATCCATCCCAGTACCAGGGACCAAACCCTTGCTCTTGTAATTTCTAGGAGCCTAAAACTCTATAAAAAACCCCACCTTTTGTGGTTATTTTCTGGAGAGTACTCTCACATTTTAGAAGCTCACAAATTTTTCCATACAAGAATCTGTGCAGAGTAGAAAGTCATGAAGTAGCCAAGGGAAAAATCATACCAACATATTTATTATATACTGTACTAATTTTGGGGAACAAATCTCAGGGTTCTTCTCCAGCACTCAGAGAAGAGACTACACAAAAATATAAAATGTGAGTCATTGGAGCTCAACTCTGTGTTTGCTTGTTTTTTGATTGGTTGATTGATTGATTTTTAACTTGATGTATACCTTTATATAGGTTATGCATCTTCAGAAATTTTGCTACTATTGCCAAAGACTTTTCTCACAATATAATGCTAAAACTAATTCTTTCAAGAATTTCAAGAAATTCAAAAATTTCATACCTTTCAAAATGACAGGTATTAGAGCCTAAGTAGGGTCCATGTCTTTTTAGGAAAGACTGATTCTTGGCTATTTATAGATAGTGACTACTAGCCACTTATAACACCACACCTATTAGCAACAGACTCTTACAGACATGGTAGGGGAAATGTCAAGTCCCACAATTGTCTATGGATCTCTAATGCCTTAAGAGACTTTCTTAGTGCCAAGATTTCCGAAGTATGATAGGTGCCCACCTCATTTACCCTTTTACTAACCCCAAGCAGCCAGACTCTGGAAAAACAACAGAAGGCCAGAGGTGGAGACACATCCTCCATCCATACAATGGATACAACTTGACTAAATGTGTCCCTTCTCTTGTACATCCTCAGTTGCAAATTCTTTCACTGGAATTCCCTCCCCTGCTTTCTACTACTCAGAACTGTAGGTCTATATTTTGAACTCATCACACACAAAGCACAGAAACTGCCTCCTCCTTCGGAATCTGTTTTAAGAGAAGCCCAGTTGTATGTACCACATGGGCCAGCACTCTCCAAAGCCCCTGTCACACTGTCTATTTACAGTATTGGAGAATGAACTCACTTCTGAGCCCCTGGCATGCTTTTGTCTGCCTGTTCATGCCGTTAATAACCAAATTTCTTACCTAGAAGACAATCTGCCTCAGTGTCCCCCTTGAGCACCAAACGGAAACCTTATGCTGATGTACCTCATACAAAGGTGAACTGGATCTTACTCTAAGTTGTACAACCCAATCTCTCACTTATTTCTCTTCTTTTATGCGCAGCCCCTGACTTTTTTCTTTTAACTTTTTTATTCCCAGAGAATTATCTATACTGCATCTTTTTCTCAGAGTCAGCAGTTTCCTAGATTGAAAAAATAGTAACATATACTCAGCTCCTTACCAGCTCCTTGGATAAAGTGGCTGTCTCCGTCCATATGGTAGGTTGAATAGCACAGAGTTCTTTCCTATGGCAGATATTGTGGGACTTTTGCGCAGCAGACCTTGAGTTTTCAATATTAAAATGACTCCCAGGACAGATTTTAAGTTAATATATGAGGTTTAAGTCTAGCATATCAGAGAAAGACTTGATTAAAGAACACTATTGAAAAAACTACAACAAATCTGTAAATATGATAAATCAACTGGGTGCCTGTTTCTAATTTCTCATATGAATAGGTTTTGTAGAAAGCCAGAGACACCTATAACTCCCAAGGACCAGAGAAGTTTCTCAATATTTGTCTATTGAATCAGGATCCTGACTATCACTAAGAGTAATTCTTGGGCTTTACCCCAGGAGATAGGGATGATCTCAGTTTTCCACCTAGTTTGGTACTGGTATGTTCTGTGCTATTTTAGATGAGACAAGATCCACACGGGTTTGTAGAAACCATGATAACTGTGTAGAAGATCTTAAGGAGAAAAGAAAAAGTAGCTGGGCTTAACTTAACTTCTTTCCATTCTGCAACACAGGGCTCTGAGTTTGGATTGGTGGTGCTTGCTGGATTATTTCTGCCATCTAGGAAGGGGGTTTGGTTTTTAGCAGAGCACATCACTTTCTGATAACTCTGCCTCACTCTCCCTTTGCATTTAAGGATCAAATTATCATATTACTATTACCGAAAGTTTAAATTAACTTGGACCTTGTCAGATGAGCTATGGAAAACCAGACAGTAGGCAAATATAACCTTAAGCATAGTAAGAACAAAATAAAATGGTTCTCTGTGTGGGCATGGTGTGTGTGTGTGTGTGTGTGTGTGTGTGTGTGTGTGTGTGTGTGTGTGTGTGTGTGTTTGTGTATGTTTGTGTATGACAAGTGTGGGAATATGTATGCACACATATATGGTATATATATGTATGTATGTATATATGTGTCTGTGACGTGTGTATGCATGTTATGTGCTAGGTGCTCAAGTATGAAAATTGTATGTTGTGTGTGATATATGTGCCTGTATGTTGTGTTTGCATATGTGTGTGATCCTAAATTGTACAAGAATGAACTGAGTGAACATGGTGAATACTTCATTCTTAGTTAATATCTGATTGCTCTGAACAGACACCACGACCACAGCAACTCTTACAAAGAAAAGCATTTAACTGGGGCTGGTTTAGAATTTGGAGGTTCAGTCCATTATTGTCATGGTAGGAAGCATGGCAGAATAGAGGAAGACATGACGCTGGAAAGGTAGCGGAGAGTTCTATATCTGGATCCACAGGCAGCAGGGAGGGAGGTGAGGCACTGGGCCTGGCTTGCGCTTCTGTAACTCCAAAGCTCACAACCAGTGACACACTACATCCAACAAGGCCACTATTCTTAATGCCAATCTCTAAAGGTTAAAATATAAGAGCCTAGGATGGCCAATCATATTCAAAACACCACAACATCCCTCTTAAGCTTGAGGTGGACAATTCTGGAAGGTGGAGTGGTTTTTGAGCAGGGAACACAAGAACTGGAGATTGTATAAGGCAAAGCCTTACAACAAGTGAATACAAGAAACTTCAGAATCAGTAAAACAAAAACAGTAAGCAGTATTTGTAAATATTTCTGTACTCTCTAGTTTAAAAAGAGATTTTATGACATTCCATGAGGAAAGCTAATAGACTATGAAAAGTAGTTTAATTTAAATGAATATACTATTATTTTACTATGTATGTATGTATCTGTCTATCTATCTATCTATCTATCTATCTATCTATCTATCTATCTATCTATCTATATTTTATCCAAAATAAATTGGGTAAAAGAAGTGGAACTCTGAATCCAGGGCAACACTCTGAATGAAACTCTAACAAAGAGGTAACCATTGTCTCAGTCACTTCTCTCTCACATGACCTGATAGAGCAAAACTGGATGCCATGGCCCAATCTGATGTGAACTTTGCCTCTATGGTGAACAGCCATGAACATTGCCTGGATCATTGTTCATTTATAACTTTCACAGTGTTCTTTAAGTTTCAGGCAACTGTTGATTGCTTTAAAATAATCATATCAAACTGGATCATGGTTACTATTCAATTATTCCACTGCTTTCCATCAGTCTAATAACTGTACTCTACTAACAAAAATTAAACCCATTAGCAGGTGGGTGTAATATCAGAGTCATAGGGGTTTGAGTTTCTAGGCTGGTTTCTAGGCCTGACTCCTGTTATCTTTATATATACAGCACATAGTCATATAAAGTGCTTTACCAGGCTGCAGAGTTCTCAATAAGGGCTGAACCTCTGGCCTAGAGAACACAGTGAATGAAGTTCTCTGGTCTTTGGGACCTAGATTTAGAATGGTAGCAAATATGTGATGCATATACTCAATGGGATTTTACTCATCCATAAAAAATAGGATATTATTAAATTTGTTCATATATATAAATACAAATGAAAATAAACAGGCAGATGAGGATTTCTGAAAAGATAATTAAGTTTTATTCCATGGAAGAACACTTTACCACGTTCTGAAGATTTCCCCGTGGGCTCTCCTCATCTCACTATTTCATCTGTGTAATCTGCAGCCCTACTGTTGGGTGAGCACTGCTCTTGGAGAATCTATGGAACCTGTAATACACAAAGGGTTGTGTTCAAAAGCTTGAATAGAAGAGCAAATTTATTGAGTTGTTAAAATGCCACAATGAAAACAATTTAAGAAAGAAAGGCTTTATTTTGACTTAGTTTACGAGTCACAGTCTACCATGGCAGGAAGAACTGGAGCGAACACTGAGGGTTGGTAGCTGGTCACTTTGCCTTAGCAGTCAGGAAGCAAAGAATGGGCAGGGAACAGCAAACTATAAAGCATCAAGCCCCACACCCCAGTGATCCATTTCTTCCAACCAGGTTTCACCCTCTGAGAGTTCTACAGTTTTTCCAAACAACACAGCTGGCTGGGGACTACATGTTTGAACATGAGCCATGCACCTCCCTCTGGACTGCCACTTACCATGTTACTCTATTAGAAAAACCAGGAACCTAAGGCGATATGATTTTAAAACAGTAGCAATAGTTTCACTAATAAATTATTAGCTTTCTTTCAAAATAATACTTTATTTATTTTACTGCAAACTAGATATCTTTGAAAGAGTGATGTGTCTGTATTGAGCACTTTACATGTATCTCAGTTAAGACTTGACAGCCACCTTAAAGCATAGCTAATACATGTTAGCCCAGGATAGACCTAGTGTTAGCATGCCACAAGAGAAGAAGAAACAGACTGAAACATGCAGATAAGAAGAGAGAAAGAGTTATTGCCAATTTTATGCCAGTGAATTATCTCTTGCTTAGAATAAAGAGTTAAGCCAAGGGTTCAGAGAAGGTGTGAGTAGCTTGAAGATTGTCCTAACTTTTGCATTATGTGGTTTTCAGTTTTTGTTATTTGTTGTGGTTCAGGATCCAGTATTCCTGTCTGTGTCACTTCAAGAAGTGTTTGATAAGAGAAGCCATGGTATGTACGTATCTCTACATGACGTAGTTTTTCTTTTCCTCTGGCCAATGATGTGTAAGGACAGAACTCATGTTGCCATGGTTAATATACTCGTCTTTGATTATTCTTGGGAAAAGATATTAATGCATTATTGCTTGGTGTGGTCAGTCAGAGTAAACAATAGCCAGGATTTAAAAGTCTCTGCTATGAGAAAATGCTGCGGGACCAGTCACTTGCAAGTGAGTTTGATTTTAGTGTTTCTAAGTAGTTTGCTGTTAGTGTTTCTCTCTGCTGTGGAATAATCCGTTTGTATATTGTGAATATACATTATTCTCAAAAATCTGAAAGGCTGAGCCCCAGGCAGGAGTTAGGCTGAAAGCCAAACTGAGCAGGATGAAAAGAAGGAGGATAGAGTCAGAGGAGACGGCAGCCAGCTGCAGGAAGTGCAAAATGTGCTAACGGACAGGTAAAGCCATGAGCCACGTGGCACGGTGTTGACTAATAGAAATAGGTTAAGTTGAAAGAGCAAGTTAGCAATAAACCTGAGCTATCAGCCGAGCATTTACAATTATTATAAGCCTCCGTGTGGTAATTTGGAAGTGGCTCCTTGGACAGGAAGACTCAGCCTACATCTCTCTCTCTCCCCTCCATTACCCAGCCCTCTCTAAACACTGGCTCAGAAGAAAATGTCTGCTGCAATACAACTATGGTTTGCAATGTTGCTTACAAAGCAAGTTGTATCTTATTCCTCTTTCTATAGACACCCTTTGGAATTGTGGAATCAGAAAGGACCCACTACCTTTCATTCTTTTCTTCAGCTGCTTCAGTAGAGGGATCCTCATAGCAGTTGGAAGTAGCTAGTCTGGAGGCGAGTAATGAGTAAGCATGGATTTCTTGGTCCTAACTCTAATCTTCTGTGCAGATGGGCTAACCCAGGGGAAGCCAACATGAGAGGGAGGGAGGCTGGAAGACATACTTTTGGACAACAGAGGCTGGCCTGAAAATGCTCTGTCCAGTTTGCCTGGCTGTGAAAAGACACCAGACGGCAGATTTTTCAAGATGCCTTCTACCTACAAGGTAGGAGTGAGCAAGGAAAAGAGAGTGACAGAAGATCTCTTTCCCTCAGGAAACTTGAACTCGGTAGGTTGTAGAAGGCCCTTGGATATAAACATATATCCAAGTATAAAAGAAAGGGGTAGCTTGGTTACAAACTCCTGGGAATACCTGCCTACAGCCTTCATCTACTTCTCTGAGAAGTATCTGTACATGAACTTTTAATACGACAGAGTCTTATGAAATAATATGAAATTAAATAGAAACAACACTGTTAAGTTTCCTGGAACTGGATCTGACACTTGTCTAGTTCTCATCAAATAGGATGCTAAGATACAGGCAGTGATTTCCTATTGAACATCTGTTTTCCTTACACCTGGGGGAAGAGATGGAACTCACCTCAGTGAAGGCTTGGGGACAATCTCTTTAAAGAGGACAGACACAGTTGGCTCACTGGGCAAAGATGGTCTTTCTTCCATGCTGCTCCTGCAACTTCAATATCTCAATGTTTATGGGCTGAGGCAGCCATTCCAAACCATGTGATGAGAAGGAGGATGAAGTCCTGGCTAAGGAATCCTGACCTTAATTATTTGGATGTTTTTTGTCTGAACTCTGAAACATTTGCCTTTAGAACTCATTATTTATTTTATTTTTAAAATTTATTTATTTACTTTTTAACTTTTTAATTTACAAGTTTTTTTTTTTTCTCATACCCGCTACTACTCTGCCTCCCTCCCTCTTCCAGTCCTCCCTCAGCTTCCTCCCACCCCATCCCTTCCCCAGGGAGGGCGAGGACTACCAAGGTGAGTCAATTCAATTCAGTCTGGCATATTTAAGGAGAGGAAAACATAGTCTCTGATTTAAGCCCTAACTGTTGGAATGCAGCAGTTACTGCACACCAACTGTACCTCACTGATACATTCATGGTATTATTTGTAATTAGGAATAGTGAGCTCCATTTGGGGAAACAAGTAATTCAGATATTCTCGCTGGCTAAGTGCACAGTATTTGCAGGTTCCTGGGGAGTGGAGCAGATAGCGAACATTATGAGAAATCAATGGGGGCAAAGTTGAAGTTATTCTCATAACTCTGTGAATCCCAAAAGGAAATGCAGGCAGAGAAAATCTGTTCCATACAAAGTCAAACATTCTGGAAATTTCCAAAGCCCGATAGCTTCATCTATTGTTTTGTTTTTTTTGTCCGTTTGTTTGTTTGTAGTACATAAATGCCTTCTTCACCTAACACCTTTTAGACCTGGCCTCTTAATCACTCAAGTTCAATATTTGCTTTTAGAACACATGCCTCTCTTTTAAACTGTTATTCTGGTGGTAGGGACTCTGCCTGTCTTTTCCATAATCATGTCTCTAGCACCTCCCCCTGTGCCTAAAACCAAAAGAATTATTGGATAACATATGGCTGGATAGAGAAGACTTTTTTTGTTTTACTGTGCAACTGACACAGGAAGTCTGGATTTCAGCCTCGGCTATATGATGATAAAGTCACTACAAGTGATCTCAGAATTGTGCTTGGTGGGGGTTACTGTCGAATTAAACACTTTGCATTTTTTTTTTCAGTCAAAGAAATAAAAGACTTCATAATCAGGTTTCTTAGAAGAGACTGGAAAAATTTCTGTGGATTCAAAATCTAGTACACAGAGCGCATCATGCCTTCCTCTGAAGCATATAGAAGCCTCCCTTGAGCCAGGTGCTTATGTTCTGACTACATGCTTGGAAATTTCTGTAATAAAATAATTTTGTAAGTAGGGTGATGTTTTCATTTCTTGTCAACATGTCAACTCAGACTTTAAAGTAATATTATTAATTA
Organism: Phyllotis vaccarum; assembly: GCA_033318265.1. Lineage (NCBI taxonomy): Eukaryota > Metazoa > Chordata > Mammalia > Rodentia > Cricetidae > Phyllotis > Phyllotis vaccarum. The sequence goes on from JARWLC010000017.1 coordinate 25,042,710, forward strand.
GTGTATTTATTCATTCTTTCTTAAACTCTCATCTTTAAATTGATTGGCTGGAATCATATTTTTTTTTTTAAGTTTAAGAGGTATTATGATAGATCAGACTAGAAAGAAGAATAATGAGAAAAAATATCTCCTAAAGATTACTATGAGAATAATGCACTATGGGAATTCTTCCTCTCAAGAAAATGGAACATGAATTCCAACAAATAAATTTTCAATTTTTCACAATGTAAACAATTTAGAACAAGTTCTTAGTATGCCTCATAAATCAAATATAGTCTTCATCTCTGGTCATTCAGATGTCCTGAGAATGTGTCAATGTCTCTACTCAATTATTTTTATATCACTGTTCTAAAGCAGGAAGCTTTCAGTTTTTTCTCTCCCCTTTTGAAAACCTGAATTTTTTCAAAAGTGCACTTATTGTTCATCTGTTTATTTTGTGTGTATGAGTGTGCCCACACATCTGTTTGTGCACCGTGTGCATGCATGCACTTGCAGAAACCAGAAGAGTGCACTGTATCTTCTGAAGCTGAAGTTACAGGCTGTTGGTCCCCACCCAGTATGGGTGCTGGGAGCTGATGCTATGTTTTTGCAAGGGATGCAAGTGCACTTGACTGCTGAGCCATCTTTCTATCCCTACAATTCTGATTTTAAAAAATATTATTCTATTTTGAAAATTTCTAGGCATGCAGAAAACCAGTGTGTAATCACCCAAATTCAATAATCCTGATGTTGGTTTGTTTAGTTTGTTCTTTTTCCCATCTCTTGCTTGTTTTGTTTACTTGTGTATTATTCTGTTATATAATTTGAATCAGATACTGACATAATTTTACTTCCAATTATGTCTCCCGCAGCATCAATGCTATCAGAGAAGTTTCCCATTATCTGTGCTTTTGCTATCCAAGGATCCAGTTACTCATGATGAACCATGCTCTAAAACTATAATATGGAAGATTCCAGAAATATGCATTTCTAGGTTTTAAACTACATGTCATTCTAAATGAGATGATGGAATCTCCCACCATCCTGGTACATCTTAGGTGATACATGAATCATCCTTTTATACAGTGTAACCACATTGTAGAACCCACTCACCCACCTGTACTTAATAAACAGACAGGTCTTGGGTTATCAAACTTACTCTCACAGTGTACATGTCCAAAATACCCTTACTTGGCTTCATGATATCACCAAACAAAAGAATGTTAATTCTGGCTATTTGTATATGACACACAGAAGCTGTAACATACTTCTTTTAAGAGAGGAGGTAGGAGTACTCAAAAAGAAATCCCTTCAAATTTATATGCTGGAGTTGCTAAAATTTTACCATAAGAATGACTAATTGAAATTATCCAAAAGAAGAAGGAAATTCTGCAGGTTTGCTATCACTAACTCTAAAGTTTTAGAGAACAGTATGCCATTAGCCTCTAAGGGATATATCTTTGGAGATTGTAGAGCTAAAAATATTCTGAATTGATACATTGGTATAGAGTTTAGCCTAATTTTAGGAGACACTAGAGAAACTGAGAGAAATTAATCAACCCAATAGGGTAGGCTCTTTGTAGTTTCTACAATAAACTTCTGTTTATAGGTCTCAATGTCTGTAAATAGAGTAAGAGCAGGTCGTATGTATTCTTTAGTTTCCTGCATATGTGAATTCATGTTCAGCATGTAGTGACCGTAGGCTAGCTGTGCCTATCTGTGAGAAGTGTTGGTTGTGTAAAAGGAGTCAACTTATGACAAAGGGCCTTGCTTTTCAGCAATAGAAAGAGATGTTCTAGATTCTCAAGTGATGTTACACATTTGAGTTGAGTGTTCATGCTGGTACTTTCAACAGTTGTTCCTATCCAAACAGCATGGGAAACCACAGAAAGGGAGTGGATGTACCCAAGGACAACTCTACTTGATCAGAGGAAATCAGCAACGTAAAACAAAGAATATCTTCCCTCCCTTGACTTCACTAACTCCTATGCTCTCACAGACCTGTATTGTAAGGACACAGCACACCAGAGAAAAGCCATAAACCTCATTCCTTCTTGTCCTGAACCACATCAAAGACATGGGGCTGGTAGCTGGAAGAACTGGGAGAGTTCAGAAGGAGAGAAGAGGGCTTGCAGAAATAAACCAGATCTCAACAAACACTCAAGAGTTTCTTGTATGAGAGATGAGACAATTGGGGTACTCTGAACAATCCCCCAGACACAAAACACAGCAAGGGCCAAAGGATGGGAAGGTGAGGAGGCTGAATTCAGAGCAAGATCAGATCTAGCCCTTTGGCTCAGCTAGATGCCCATCCTACTGGCAATATCTTCCCTCAATGAAGTGTTCAAGTTGAATCTGGATGCCTGGATACCCGAAATTCACAGATCTCGATTGAGATGTCATGGTGGCCTACATAGTTAGCAGTGTCAATGATGTAAGTCATTCTTATTCATTTTCAATCAGACTATCTCCACAAAGACCTCACTCAAACCCTTCCATGAATACAAGTTTCTCTTTTATCTCATTCCATAGCATATTTATCATACCTTTCATATATTGTGGTGGCTCAGATTAAATCTTAGTTATATGCCATGTGTATATGTGTCTCCCACCATTTTATATATATTGCCACCACCACTACCTCCCTCCCACCGCCCCCACACAAATGAATACGTGCTCCTTTGTATTTGTGAACTGTGTAATATGCTTCTGATTGATGCCCCTGACGGTGCCGCATTCATGGCAGAATGTAGTAGGAGGTTTCTGGCCCTGACTTTTGGGCCTAACCTCAAGGTTTAGGCCCACAGACCCTCTAACCCACAGATCCACAGAACCGCAGACCCGCAGAGACACACAGATGCTTACAATTGTTTTGAGGCTGATTGACCTAAGGCCCAGGCATATCACTTGCTAGCTCTCTACCCTTCATCTAACCCATGAGTCTTCCTGTTCAGCCATGCGGCTCGGTACCTTTCTTTAGAGCAGCATAGTTGTCCTCTGATTCTTCTGGCTTCTCTCTGGCTTTCTGCTCTGTGCTTCCTGTTCGCAAGAGTTCTCTTAGTCTGGTAGTCCCACCCACACTTCCTGCCTGCCTTTGGCCAATCAGCGCTTTTTATTAAACCAGTGGATGGGACAATTATTTACCATGAAACAACACAATCCCCTACATATCCCTTTTTCTCTTTTTAAAACAAAAAGAACTCCAAATCTAATATTCTTTTCCCCCTTATCTATAACAACTTATAAACAACACTGAAAATAAACACAAACATCCAAAATCCATGTTTTGGGAATGTGGGTGTTGTTCTCTAGGCTACTTCCTGCTGAATGGGGCGCCGACAATCTCATGGGAATCCAAAGAAAAATGTGGGATTATGGACAAGTCTTTAGTGGAATAGTCTGTAAGGTTGGGTCATCTCAGCCAGTCTCCTTGAAATTGTTCTGGTTACAGAGCTCATGAAACTTCAACAGAGGTGTTCTGAAATGCTGAATCATCTGGTCCATCCATTTCCAATGGAGATTTTTCAGGGGGTCTTCCTCTATCAAGCTTTATGTTCTGTATCCAGGAATAAATCCACGGTTTCTCATTTTCTGTGAAAATAAAATGAAAAACCTCTTCTCCAAAGTAGAGTATCTTTGCATTTCAATTTTAAAGTAAACTCATTTTCAAAATATATAGGTTGAATTACTCCAACAACATTTATAATCAGCTGTCTTTTAGCAGCTTTTACTAAGTCATTTTCAGTCAAGAAGTTTAAAGATAAGACAATAATATACAGCATCCAGACATTCTTTGTTTTTTACATCTTTACGTGGCTTATTTATTTATTTATTTTACTCTATTTCTTTTTTAAAAGCTTTCTCTACCTCTCTACCTTTTCTTTTCTTTCTCTAAGCCTATGTATATATATTTTCAACACACTTTAAACCATTTAGCTTTTTTTTTTTTTTTTTTTTTTTTTTTTTTACAAAAAACTGTCTGTACTGTATATTTGTTTCTTAACTTTTTCTGTCTCTGACCGAACCTTTGTTTGCCTATGGTGATTGACTCCACCCAGATTCTCCTATTTCTTTCTGTTTCTGAACACACCTTTAATCTGCCAAAGTTCAAGGTTGGTAGGATGGGTGGATGGCTCCACCCAGCTCCTACTCTAATATCATAGAATTTATCTTTTTAACCCAGGTACTCTGGGGAATTTTAGGGTCCGTATATTTACCAAGTAAAGCTTTGCCATCTGCTGCTCATTTACTCCATTTAAGTATTTAGGCAGCAGGGCCTCTTAAAAACTCACAAGTGTTTTGCCTCTAAGGCTGAATCAGGAAGCTTCTCTTAAAAAAGCCAAGCCTCTGCTTGCCTCCAGCAAACAGAGCTGATCCAAAAAAACACCACCACTAGAAAGCCATCTTTGATTCTGTTCTGTTTTTGTCCTTATGAACAAAAATCTTAAATGCATCATTTACAACTTTTCTTATATCTAGGTTCCTGCGAAACTTCAGGAACCAGCCATTCTATACCTTAAGCTGCACTCTAAAAGCCCATCATTGTAGCTCAAGCCCACATGCCTACCAGGGCTCACATGGGAGACACAACTCAGAGGCTGCTTTGGGCTAGACCCAAATGGGCTAGACCATTTTTAAGCTTTCTATGGTTTTATGTGGGTATATTTGACCCACATTGGGCTGCCATTTGTAGTAAGAGGTTTCTGGCCCTGACTTTTGGGCCTAGCCTTAAAATTCAGGCATGCAGACCCACAGACCCGCAGATCCACAGACTCTCAGACTTGCAGAGACAGAGACACACATATGCATAAGATAGTTTTAGACTGATCGGCCTAAGGCCCAGGCGTATAACTTGCTCTTTACCCTTAAATAACCCATGTCTCTTATCTTGTTCCGCCATGTGGCTGGGTACCTTTTCTTAGAGCAGCATAGTTGTCCTCTGATTTTCCTGGCTTCTCTCTAACGTTCTGCTCTGTGCTTCCTGTTCTCAAGAGTTTTCTTAGTCTTGTAGCCCCGCCCACACTTTTTGCCTGCCTTTGGCCAATCAGCACTTTTTATTAAACCAGTAGATGGGACAATTATTTGCCATGAAACAACACAATCCCCTACAGCAGAACACATTGTTGTGTTCGATAAGAACAGGTTGAAATGGATTGAGTTGATGCTCAGGGACTTCCACAAGATAACAAAACCACATTATCAAGGCTTCAGTCCTAAAGAGGGGAAAATGCAGCTTCATCTCCATCCGAGTTTCCCTTAAGAATTCCACAGCTGCTCAGTGTCTTCCAGGTGGTCCTGGCCTCCATCCTCTCTCCTCTCCATATCTTCCCTCCTACCATCTACTTAAGCTTAAGAAATATTGCTCTCTTGGGCATTAACTTTCCCTTTTATCAGTACCTATACTTTGGGGGAATTTTTGTACGAAACTTTCGTAACTGAAATAAAAATTATTTTCTCTCTCTTAAATAGTTGAGATTAAAGAGATAAAGTAAAATAATGCATAGATACACATATACAAAAGCACATACATGCAGAAGATTCTGAATTTATGGTATGAGCCCAGCCTTTGCAAGAGAGCTGAGCATGCCATCTTGGTAAGCTGTATGTGCCTCTGTCAGTGTGGTCCACCCGACCTCACGAGAGAATTTGATGGCAATGGCATGAGAAAGTCAATGTGGAAATACTCTGTAAATGATAAACTACATGGATAAAAAGTGAATTTTTTAAAAAAATGTATTTTTATTTATTTTAATTTTGTCTGTATGTTGGGTGTTTATATGTCTGTATGTGCTTGTGAAGGTTCCCAGAGAAACCAGAAGAGAATGCTGGATTTCTCAAAGGTGTAGTTCAATGGTTGTTGTGGGTTGTGCAATGTTGATACTAGGAGCTGAACTCAAGTCATCTGCAAGAGCTCACAGCACTTTTATCTGATGACCAATCGTCTCTCCAGCCTCTCAAACATTTTTTTTTTTTTGTTAATATGTCAGGAGCATACTAGACACCTTTTCTTCTCCTCTGAATATTTTTCATGTACAAATTGAGAGTAGCTAACCCTCTGCAGATGAATGAGATGTATTTTCTTCTCTGTGCATTGTGGGGGGGAAATGCATCACTTAGCAAAACTAAAATCAAATGATCTTCTCACATGTTTCAAGTTCAGAGAGAGCAGTAGCCACAACATTATTAAACCCGGAGTCCTAGTGCAAACAAACCATGGAAGATCAATTAGCTCTATTTGTTTCTAATGATCAGAAGTCTCATTCAGAATTTATGTGTGTGCGCCTTTATTTTCTGCTCTTATTTCTAATGCCTTCAAATTAGAATAAAATGTCCCAATGCTGATAAAGTGATTTTAAAAATATTATTTTCCTACATTAACTTTATATATATATTTATATATATAGGCATATATATTAAAATGAAAGATGAAGAGTGCTAGATGAAATGCTTGATGCAATTTACTAATGCATTCAGAAATAGGGTGTCACATCTGTACCAGATGCATCATACAAGTGAAAAACATTAAATTACTGTAATGTGGGGCTCTTGTTAAGAGAGAAATATATGAGATGATGTTTAATTTAGATTTTTACTTTCTTTTGAATTATTTCAATCATACATAATGAACAATAGTATTTTATGAATATATTTTACAATTGATTTATTTATTTTATAATCAAATACTGAATCATAGCATCCCATGCACCATCTCTGGCATTCCAGACCTTTCCAGTGACAGTCACTGATACTATGTCAGGACTAGCTCAGGTTGTGAGGTGATCCTGAGAAGAGTGAAGGCATATTACCTATTGATATGCTCCAGCTGGTAGAACCTGATGTTAGGTTTACCAGAATGATAATTGGGAGTATGATTCATAAATTCAAAAACTCTCTCATTGGCTTTCAACCATCTTACCTCCTAGCAGTGACGCCCATGTCTGTGGTCTGTCAATGCAGTTCTTATCACCTATTGGCTACCTGTTGGTCTCATCACTTATCACTTTACATCCTACCAGAAAGAGTTTGAAGACAAAGCCTTGACTACTTGATCAGAACTCTGAGTAAATAATCTATTCTTCAGTTAACCCTTTTCTGGAATCTTAGGAAATGCCTTTTATTTTTCTCAAAGCTATCTGAAACCCAATGCATAGTATATCATAAATCAGAAATGTACAGCATATTCCACTATTCCTGGACCCTCAGACTACCAATGGGATTACCCTTTACCTTCGTGGGAGAAAAATATTTAAATGTACCTAACTTATTTATTAACTCAGTTATCTCTCCACATCTTCCTTCTGAAAAACCAGCCAAGTTTTATGTGATCTGTACCTCTGGCAGTAGAGACATCTTTTTTTCCAAGCAGATTTATGGATGGACTCACTTTACATCCCTCATGTCAAGGTAGCCCCATTGCCTACGTTCGCATATTCATATTATATCTGCTATCTTGGAAAATACCTCTCAAGTATAGCTTCTACCCTTACTCTCCCAGTAAGTGGGATGGCATCCATAGTCTCAAATTTTCTGATGCTGGATTCTGTTACTTCTATTCCAGCATGATTATAGCATGATCATTAAAACTATATTTATTGATTGATTGATTGATTGATTGACTGACTGACTGACTGATTGATTGATTGATTGATTGTATATACAGTGTTTTGCCTGCGAATATCACTGCAGGTCAAAAGAGAGCACCAGATCTCATTACATACAGTTGTGAGCCATGGTGTGGTTGCTGGGAATTGAACTCAGGACCTCTGGGAAAGCAGGCAGTGCTTTTAACCCCTGAGCCATCTCTCTAGTCTGGCATGATTATTTTGATGTAGTCTACTCTGCAACACTTCAAAGGGAAACTGACATGAGACCTTAATTCTCCTTGTCCTCAAAGCTCCCTTCTTACTCTTCATGGTATTTTATTTCTTCTTTTAGAAGAACTTAGTTCAAAATGTGTAAAAGAAATTATCTGCATTTAAATAATTTAAACCTCTATAGAATTACAGACTAAAGCCCATTCATTAAAGAAACAACATAAAACTATATTCATTATGACTTGTGTTATAGATGGTTGTGAAAAACTCATAGTCATTCAGAAACTCTTACATAGACTTCCATAATTTCATATCTACTCTTACATTGTCTTTAAGACTATAAGAAATCTCACTTATTTAAGCTTTACTCTTAGTGTTTATAAAACAAAGAAAGTGGACTATCTGATACAGAAAGGCCCTTACCATTCTAACATATAATGATAGCATTTAATGTAAAAATCTAAAGTTTCAGTAAGAGACGTTACCAATTAGAAAGTTCAGTTTATTCTGAATTAAGTTTAAAGGCTAATATTAATATTTCAGTGGAGTCAAAATTATAACTGCTGTATATTACTGTAGGCTTTCTTCAGCAACAATATGGTAACACAGGATCTGAAAGGCAAATTTGTAGTCCATTTCTATTCTTGGAGGCATAGCATCTATTGCCATGATTGTAAACTGGAGATATCATATAAATATCCTCTGGCTAGGCAATTTGACAATGTCTATATACTTTCAGAAAATTATTCTACCTGGTCAAGATGAATGGACATAATTATAATGATCTCATATCTTTCAAAAAGTTAAGAGATCTATTAGTTAGAAGAGAGAAATTAGTAATTACTGTATGTTAATCCAGTTGGAGAAGTGTAAATAATTTCTGAACATCAAAGACATGGTCATTATTATCTTCTGCAACATTGACAGCCCCAGTACCTCAAATGTCAGGTGACATAACCACATGTAGGTCTACAAATATCATTTTACATTGGCCACTGCTTTACAAAAACAATACTAAATATGTGGACTTTGGGGAAACCACAATATACATGCTCTTTGTAAAGGAGTGGTGGCTTCTGATATTCAGAAAGTCTGGCCCAATGGGAAAGACTTGGCTGGGTTTGTTATTGTTGTTTATTTGCCTTTATTTTTGAGAGTTTACTTGTATTCCATGTATTTTGATCATTCCCACCCTAGGTATGGACCACACAGCAAGCATAGCTCCTTGACAACATTAGAACATTTTAACATCACAGATCACAATTCTCTAGTACCCCTTTACTTTCATTCTTAATAATTCTCACTATGTTTTATCTGAGTTCCCTTATGCCTTTTCTTTTGGAAAATTTTATGTGGGCTCCAGCAGAGGGTGAAGTTATATACAATGGAAGCCTCTTTAAACAAATTAATTTTTTGGAAAAACTACCGCCACTGTGGAACCATATAGAGTGACAATTCTGCCTACTCCCATACATCTTAACACCAAGCTGCTAGAAATTTTAGGTAAGGAATATATTTGATAAATAAAACTTGTTGGACAAATACGGTGTATTTCATAATCAAGATTTATAAATTCCCAATGTTTACTCAGGTTTGTGGCAATATGTGTCTAGCTTGTCTTTACTCATTTTAAGTTTTAGCTATGTGGATAAACTGAGCTATACAAAAACTGTGATATTCTACAATGGAGTGTAAGAGAAGTCCTTTTCCCAAGGTCAGGCAAATATACAGAAGCTCCTGTTTCTTCTGGGGTTTCAAGAAAGTTCCTACTTGCTAAAAGAGTATCATTCTTCTTATCTCTGGCAAGAGGAACTTGTGGCCTTTTCATTAACATATGACTGTGGAGCCTATTAATTTGTCAAGGTCAATCCTGGTCTCCCCAGTTCCTGGTCACATGCCCCACTTCAGCTCACAAGCCCCCTTCATTCCATTCCTGTTTAATCTTTTGTGCAATTACAGAGTAAAAAAAAGGCATGGCACTTTTTTGTTTGTTTATTTTCTGTTTTTAAATAAAGCAACAGCCATCCTGATTCACCCTCTAATCATTTCAGTCTCCATCCCTCAAGGACCCCACACCTCTTTGGGACCTGAACCTCACTGGAACTGAAGGCTGGCACACTTCCACTACCTCTTTGTATGCTTGTTCTACTCCTGATGAAATTGTTCTTCCTTGTGTTAATCATGATTTCTTGTCTTATGCAGCTGGTCACAGATGCTACATGTTTATTACTGCATAGTCATGTCAATGTACCTTATAGTATTCATTTGCATCTGGCATTTTTTGTTTGTGTATCTTTAAATTGCCTTTTAAACAACAACTCTTGGGACTAAAAGTGGTTAAAATAAATTTCACATTTAGTGCTGAGTACTCAAGAATTCCCGTTTTCATTACTTTAGTAGATTTCTGTCTCTCTGATTGTCACTTCTTTACTAAATGGAAGTCAAATAAAGGCTGAGAGCTGCATTGGCATATGGGTATAAATATAGGTATTTAGAAGCCATTCTAATGGCAATAGTACATTTTTTAAAAGGCATCTAGAAATACAAATTAGTAGCTTCAATTTCTCAGGAGTTAGATATTGACAACTGGTTAAAATTTAAAATACTATATGGATCCAATGATAAATGTCAACCAAAACATATCTTTTGATCATATTTGTCTTGGTGATCTCCAGTTTTCTATTTTTGAGCCAAATTTTAATTATCACCATAATTCAGATACTTGCTGAATATATACAGGAGACTTTCCAGTCACTGAGGATAACATTTCCCCCTTAGAGGTAAATAAAGATCATAAGAAATTTAATTTGGGAGTCAGATATTGCATGAATCCTAATTTATCCTATAATAAAAAGCCAGAGATAAATATTGAGTTAAGTGCGAAAAGATCAGAGGAACAAGTTACAGACACTTTTCACCTTACCAGCTCCTCAGTTGAAAGGGATAGATCCTGTCTTCAAGAATCCTCAGATTGAAGAGAAAAGCAAAGACAACTTTAATGTCAAAATGGAAGGGGGAGGTTGACTAGAATAGACTGTGAGGCTCCATAATCTCAGCCAGCTTGTAGTTGTCTTGAGTAATCTACAGTTAAAAGCCAATCTTTGGGTGGTATTTGTCATCTTAGTGGAGTTATCATAGTCCCTGTGAAAGCATTGTTGTGAGGTCCTATCATCAAGACTTCTGAGATAGCAACAGGTCAGATTACTCCTTTTCCTGATAATTTTTTTTTCTGGGCAGTTCTCCTTTTCTTTAGATATTTATTTGTCCAAAGGGCTTTAAATTCTTCATGAGGGTTGTTTTTATTTCCTGAATAGACAAAACAAAACCCTGTCCCAATCTTAACTTTGGGGAGTTTCCAAATTTAGTATTTATCTATTTTTATTTATGGTTTCTTCTTATCTCTTTGTACTTTCTACTATAGTTGTTCTATGATCCAAGTGGTATAGTTCTGTTTTTTCTTTTTTCTTTCCTTCTTTTTTTGTCAATAGACATTATGCTTTATTTAATTGCTCTTGGAAGGAGTTTCTTCCATTATAGCAGGAAATAATTAAATTGAATTTCATATGGGGCCCTGTGAGAGGCTCCTAAGAGAATTTTGAGAAGGCAAAAAATTACCTTGTCTGTCTCTTGTTGGCCTACAGTCTTTAGTTCAGTGCTTGTCTTTGCCACACCTTCAGCATAATCCAGAAGGGAGAGGTTATTTTGTTGGAGTTATTCTTAGCAAAAACTCCCTGTTAACAATCCCTTTTTAGGTGTCCTTGTTTATCATAATTGTAATAGTTAATATTTTGATTTTTCTTCAAATGTCTGAAAATCACGCCTCCTATCTTAGCATCACCATAGTTATGAGATTGAATATTAATTGTATCTCATATCCATTCCTCCAAGAATGCTGATCTTGTCATTAATGGCCTAATTATTCTTTTGAATTGTGAATTAGTATTTTCAAAGCCAGAGATTCAATCAGTATTTATATAGCTTCTAAATTTGGTGTTATTCTATTTATTGTTGAAGTAAATTACTGTAAGAAATCAGTGAAAGTTTCTGTTAGGCCTTGTATAACTTTCGTAAATGACTCAATTTTCTTTTCTACTTTTTCATTTATACCCCAAGCATTCAAGATTGCCATGAAGCATAAAGCCAGAATGTGGTCATCAAATAAAGATTGCCTTTCTACATTAGCATAATATCCCTTCCCAAGAAGTTGATTTCTTGAGATTTCAATACCTCTAGCCACACTGCATTGTTACATAATCTTAACCTCACCCTTCCACCAAGTCCTCCATTGTAATTAGGAACTAACCTCCAAAACTGCTGTAACTACATTCATCCAGCCTTGGGAAATAATTCTATTACATGTTTACCACGCGTTTAACATCTGCTTCCCAAATGGTAATTGTGTGCCATGTGAGACTATTGCTTCCTTGAATTTCCTCAAATCTAATATTTTCACAGAAATCCATAAAGTTCTTATTCCCTGAGGATATCTGTCATTTGGCAATTCTTGTAAGGTTACTGGATAAATTAAGATTGGCTATTTGAAAGCTTTAAACTGTTCTTTTTTAACCTTATAATGCAGTGCCTAGAATGACTCTCTTTTAAATTCCTCTGGCTAGGTCTGAATATCTCTACAATCATTTTAACCAGTGTTTCTAAGAATTTCATGTTGCCATTCATTCATATTAACAAATTTTAATAAGACAGAAATAATCAAATAAATAATACTTGCAATAGACATTGCATCAAACCCATTTCAATTAATTATATAGTCTAGTTTATTATCAAACAGAGACCAAACTCCTTCCATTGTAATACTGTTTCCCATTTTTAGTCTGGGGGGAAAACTCTTTCCCCCTTTTAAAGATATTCAATTGACTACTAATTCACTGTCACTAATGACTCAGATGATGATAAAGTGAGGCAGCTACTTAGAGTGGCAGCAGTTTGAGGAGAATGTTCAGTAAAACCATAACCCCACGGGAGAAGAAAGAAGTCAAAGAGGTAGCTGTCTGCATAAGGAAACCCACAAAAGCAGCTAACTCCTGCTAATTCCTTAGCCCTTGTGGTAGTAACTCTGGCCATGTGTAGTTCTGGCCTGTGTTGGTGGCTGCAAAGCCACAGGCAAGTGGATTTTTCATGAATTTGTATCCCAAAAGTTGAATGCCAGGTGTTGCATGAATTCTAATTGATCTTATAATAAAAACATAGAGTCAGATATTGAGGTCATTGCATAAAGATCAGAGAGACAGAGGAACCAGCCACAGCTACTTCTCACTTTGCCAACTCCTCAGTCAAAAGGGATGAATCTTGTCTCCAAGAATCTTCAGACAGAGTAGGAAAGCAAGGGCAACTAAAAGGCCAACATGGATGGGAGGTGCAAATTCCAGCCTTCTCCTGCCTTATATTCCCTTCTCTGCACCATATATCACTCCTTGTTCAAACTTCCTAGTGCTGAAATTAAAGGCCTGTGTGCTTTACAAGTACTAGGAGCAGAGGTACAGGATTCCAAGTGTGTGCCACCAGTGCTTGGCTATGTGTCTCTTTTGGACTGGAATAATCACAGAGATTCAGACACATCTCTGCCTCTGCCTCCCAAGAGCTAAGATTAAATGTGTGTGGCACCACTGTCTGACCTCTATGTCTAACTCTGTGGCTGTCTCTGTCCTCTGATCTTTAGGCGATCTTTATTTGATACACAATATATCACCACAGTCAGGTAAATAAAAATAGGCATCTCTGTAGGAATGCATGATGCCAGTTCTAATAAATACAAAATGCAGAATGGGAAAGTAAATTTGTCTGTCACTTATTCCTCAGAAAGAGAATCTATGATTGTCTATAAAGCTGGTTATCAAAATGTCAGTTGGTAAGACACAGATTCTATTACAGAGCTCAGCAGCAGATTCCACTGTGACAGTTCTAACAAGCTCACCTTTTTATCAGCCATACACTAAGCACTAATGAGTGTCTAATCACCTTTCAGTGCTTCATGGGGCTGAGTATACATTGTATAGATACCCCTTAAGTCTTGATGAATTCCTGGGTTCACAGTCTGATGTTGCTTAACATGAAAAATAGTTGTTTTGTCTCATAAAACTGTTTGAAAAACAAATCTCCAATGTTTTTCTTTATATTCTATTTATAAGCATGTTAACAAATGAGTCAAACAACACTCCAACCCATTTCCAGTAGAAAAGTGAAGAGCAATAAACTAGTCACCTAGTAAAGATTCTAAGAAACAAAGAAAGCCAATCTGTCTCTATTGTGGCTGAGAGAAAGTTAAACTTTGAAATGTACTTTCTTTTCTTCTCCTCAGAGCTTGAAGAGAACTACCCTGGAAGCCAGAAGACAGGTGCTCTGGAATTTCAATAGTTGCCTGACAGGCCCACATTCATCATTTAGTCCACTATGAGAAATGGTGATCGGAGACTGATGTTATCAAACTGCTTAATCTCACTCTCATCACACTGCCTTTTCCTGAACCTTGCTAGGCAATGCTCCGGAAGAGAGATGGTCATTACATTTGCCTGTGGTGGCAGTTTCTGATCACCAGCAACTTGGGTCTGTCTTAAAAAGGCTTGAGAAGTATAAATGAAGTTTTAGGGTAGATCACCCCTTTATCTTTTGATTATTCAGGCATTTACTGGCTTGTATTTTTTTATTCATAAGTTATTTAGTCAACAACTATGCATCACCTTCTCTAGTCAATCACAGTTCTATAGTTTGAAATCTTAATGTGAATCACACACACATGAATGATTGGTTCATGAATAAATGTGCAGGAGCCATATTTCCATATCTCCAATGATTTCAGTCCTTTCCACTACAGAAGACAGACAAATAAAAATACTAATATATTTCATGATGGTTAGCATTTGGATAGAGCAGGGTTTTAAGAGCACTGATTGTCTCTGAAAGGCTCACAGAGCACTTTCCAAGTGCAAAGTATATAACAGGAAGTTCTCAGAATGAAGGTTTGAGTTGGTTCTCAACAAACAGAATGTCATGGATTGGATAAAGAGTAGAGAAGATAAGAAAATGTTAGGAATTGAAAGGCTGGAGAATATAAATTTGTACAGGCACAGCCTGAGCCCTCTTCCTGAGCTGGAGTGGCTGGAATCCTTAACCTTCCCAATGCAATTTAGCTGAGTCAGTGAGCTCTGGGGTTCTGTGAAGACTCCTTTTCTCTCAAAGGAACATGGATGGTGATCAAGGAAGACTCTTAACATCAACCAAAACCCATGTATATTTGCTCACACATGTGTGCACATGAACACAAACACATGCATGCACCCAAGACACACATGACCACACAAATGTAATTATGGTTGAAATTTTCCTTGTAGAATTTCAAAAGTGAAGCAAAGAGTAAGGAACTATTTTTCAAGAAATTGGTTTTCCCTGTAGGCCATGAAGTTGTACCTATTTTCCCCCTGAAAGTCAAGTTTGGCTTGTCAACTGATAAACATTTCAGGTATTCATTTTAAATTTTTACTATTGTCATATTAAACATGTTTTGAAATTAACAGTCCTTGTCAGCAACAGCTAATGAGGCTCCTAATAACTTCCATTTAAATCTTGCTTAATTTTTAAACTAAAAATTTAGGGTTAAGAAGCAAGAATGTGACTGGAAATTTTAGTTTGGTTTACAAAAGAAAATATTTTAAAGGTAATAATTAATTCAAACCTATATTTAAATTACTAGTGTATGGTATAAAAACTTTGTATAATTATATAATTATTATTTACTGATATAAACATATATAAATTAGTTTACTTAAGATAATCAGACATTCTATTGGAGACATTCAAACAAATAGCAAATAGTTGATTCTTTCCCCTCCTGTCATGGAAATAATCCTGATAACTCTCTTATGGTATTACAAACCATGGCTCCATGCCCCCCCCCCCAAAGTAGTCTGCTGTAGTACCCATCCAAGGTAATTTTTGTCATCTTAAAAGGATGTGTCATCTTAGAAGGATGTGTGCTTCATAGAATAAATTTTAAAAAATGAGTTTTCATTTGGAAGTCCATCTGGTATGCTGAAGAAAACACCAAACAACAACCAGGACCTTTCTTGCCTTTCCCCATGTAACCTTGTGTGAGTTTTTTATTCTTCACAGCTGTGCATGTTGCAAATATTCGTTAGGGTGAGGGATGTTTCACAGATGTCATGCTCTGGAGAATGTCAGAAAACTGAGCTCCTGTGAAGGCTAGAGAGCTCTTAATGATAAGCAAGGAGCTCACTGTCCTATTCTTTACTCCATTTCCCCTTCTGACCTTCAGTCAGACATTCCTTTCTACCCATCATTTGCAGATACAATCCTAACAGCAAGCATGTTCCTTTAATAACTACAATAATTTTAATTTATCATCTTTTTAAAAATTATTCTAATGTGTTGAATCCTTAGTATGATTCACACAGTGTTCTAAATGATGTCCACATTAAAAGTCATTCATCTTCACAAATAGTGGAAAAGAAATTGGACACAAAGTCTTAAAATAATTTACACAGGATTGTATGATTTCAGGTAGCACCTTATCAGAGGTAGTCTGATTTGACACTCTACATTTTTGGATTCTGCTCTTTGATATCTCCTAGACTATTCATTTATCAGAGCATTCTGATAGCTCATTGCACACATGCATATTCTCTCATTTTCTGTGCAACTCTTTTTATCCACCCTTGTGAGAATAGAGTATGACTTGTTTGTTTATGTAGGATTAGCCACGTTTGACACACATGGAAGGAGGAACTTCCTCCTTCCACTGTTTAGATGAACACCCAACCTATTTTCTAATAGAATGATGGAATCTTGAAGCTTCACACATACAGGTCAATGAGTTAATTTCAGGCTGGTACCCAGTCAATCAGATTGGTCTCTGGGATTGTCTTGATTTATGATCAGTGAGAGTAGCTGACTGAGCTGCAACATTCCTAGACTGGTAGTCCTAGGCTGTATAATAGAGGGAGCTGAGTATAAGTCTGTAGGCAAGCCAGTAAGCACCTTCCTTCTTGGTACCTGCTTCTGCTCCTGCCTTGAGTTCACACCATGACTGCCTTCAGTGATCATTCGTAACTTGCCAGTGTAAGCTGGAATTAGCAATTTTCTTCTCTAAGTTGCTGTGGGGTTGGACTGTTTTATTCTAGCAACAGAACAACTTAGAACAACTTCCTTCAACAAAATCTTAAAGGACCTGTGTTTCCCCAGTAGTATAGGGGCCGTTAGAAATTCTCTCAGCATTTGCCTCCTGGCAACAAATTTCTCTACCTGACTAAAATTCAAGTAGAATTATGCTAATCTTTTTATCTTTACCCTTTTTAAAAAAAGTTTCTTTCCCATGCCTACCACTGCTCTCCTTCTGTCCCATCCTTCCAGTCCTCCCTCAGCCTTCTCCCACCCCATCCCCCATCCATTTCCCAGGGTAGACAAGGAAGCCCAAGGTGGGTCAGTTCAGTCTCTTTACCATAGAAATTAAACAGCTTAATTTTGATCAGATTCACTTACTAGACTTTAACTATAATTGCATATAAAGCAGCCAGTTTTATATTCTTTATTTTTAAATTTGAGACATCAAGTTTTAAAAAATATAGTCAGTAAAAGTCAGTAAATGCTATTCAATTAAATGATTTTGTTTCTAGTAGTACTTATTTATTCATGAATTTTTGTCTATATTAATAGATTTTTGTACACAGAAATTAATATCATTGATTAAGGAACAATGCACATCAGTCTTTTAGTTGAATATAACAATAAGAATAACTCTGTAGTTATTTTTTTCTCAAAATAATGCATACTGCTATGCAATCTGCTTTTTTTTCTCACCAACTTACAATTAATACATCTTGACAGGGTATTTTTAATGCCATAAACCTTATTTTGTTGAATTATTTTATCACTTAGAAAATTGTTATTTACTTAGATTGAAGAATTCTGTAGTGTATAATAATATGACAGAAGAAAGATCCAAGGATCATTGAATAAATTAAATGTATCCAATATTGACTGTCTGTGTAGGGTCCTGCTGGGAATCTAGCAAGTATTTAAATGAGAAGACATATACATATCCCTGAAATTCTTGTATTCTAAAATATAGACTATGTATGTTCTTAAATATTAAATTTAGTTGGTGTTTAGGCAAACATTGTAAATGTTTTAACTGAATAAAACAATGACTAAAATTGAATACTTACCACAAAGGATTTCTATAAATGTAATGAAAATGAATGTTAATTGTCTTGATTGGGGTTTATATTGCTGCAATGAAACATCAAAATGCAAGCTGGAGAGGAAAGGGTTTATTTACCTTACATTTGCATTTCCCTGCTCATCATTCAAAAAAGAAAGTCAGAATAGGAATTCAAGCAGGATAGAAACCTGGAGGCAGGAGCTTACGCAGAGTCCATAGAGGATGCTGCTTACTGACATTCTTTCCTTGGCTGTTTAACCTGCTTTCTTATAGAATCTGGGACTACTGGCCATGAGATGGAGGAATCACCCACAGTAGACCAAGTTTTCCCCCATCAATCACTAATTAACAAAAGGTCTTAACAGCTAATCTTACGGAAGCATTTTCTCAATTGAGGTTCCCTTCCTTCAGAGAACACTAGTTTGTATGTCAACCTAACATAAGACTAGCCAGAACATTAATCATGACTGTCAACTTGATATAATCTAAAATCATCTAGAACAGTCTCTAAAGCTTACCTGGGGAGGGAGGATTTCTCAGATTAGCTTGGTCCTGGCCATGGTTGTAAAGATTATCTTAATTCTTACTTGAAGTAGGAAGACCCACCTCCTTGGATTTGGGTGCTGGACTGCTTGGAAGAAGGACAGCTAGCTGAGCATCAGCATTCTTTGCTCCCTTGTTCTGACTGCATATACAGTGTGTTTTGTTAGGCTCTTCTTCCAGTGACCAGGCTTCTATGCCATGATAGAATGGAATTTCCTGGAGCTTTAATGCCTTAGTCCTCTAGGGTTTGTTTTCTTTCTTTCTTTTTTTTTTTTTAATGGAGGGGTCACGGTATATTGTGACAACAATGAGACAAGTCACCAACACAGTATATGAGTGGTTTGTTACAGAAGAGCCTTTGGGTACCCATTGGAACTTAGTATAGGACAGTTTTGTTTTCATGCACACAAAAGGATGGAAATGATTGTGTGGAGGCTGGGAAGGGCAATGCAATTCCTTTCTGTCAGGCATCTGGCTGGGCTCACAGTTCCTTATATGGGAAAGTATCTCACTAATTCCCTTGCTGAAAGAGGAGTCTTGTGTTTATCAACATACACCCGCCACTTTTCTAGACATAGTTAATTTATCCAGTAATACACTTTTCCCAGAAGGCCAGTCAGTCTACATCCAGGTTATGGATTGCCTTGGTGTGCAATGACGAGATAAGTCAATCAAAGTCTTTCTCTCTCAAACTTAAACTAACATATACCAGGTAAGAACAGTTATACATAGGAATTGAAACTGAAAAGATATGTCAGAATGGAAAGGTGTCTCATAGGAGTCAATAGAATGAGAGCATATCAACCAGATACATTTGGTCAAAATTATGATTGCATAAATAAATCTTTGTATCTTTTATGTCAAACTCATATTGGCTCTATATCAATTTGTGTTCTCCTAAACACAAATACAAGGCAGAAACTTATTTTGGGGTAACTTATTTGGTTTGAAGCAATAAAGAAAAATTCATTCTAAAGATATATCACTGAGTAGCATGGACATCTCTTCATGGGAACTTCTTGAGAAATATACGAAAGGTCTATCAGAATTGTCCATTTGAAGAATGGGAGATACAAGCACTAACTTAAGGTACCTTGTTCCTATTATTTGTAGATTATCTCCAAAGTGTTAACTGCCCACCTTCTTAGCAAATAGTGTATACAGCCAATGCAAGTTTCATAACTATTTATTAACTATTTTTCTTAGCTGAAGTTCTAGATAAGACAGTAGACATGATCCACATGATCCATGGTTAGCTGTCATCTCTATGCAGACATAACAAACACATAGTACAGAGAAAAGAACACATTAGCCAGATTAATAAAATACCAAGTATTAATTTGAATAAATTATCAGAATAATAGTTGCTATTGGAGTAGTGACACTATTAATTAGGGTCATGGTGACTAGCAATTTTTTTACTTTTGCTTATGAGTTTTCTGGATTTCAGGGATTCAACAAATGAGCCAAATGGTTTTATGATAAGGATCATACTTCCATAATTTTGAAGTCTCAAGAATAGCATCAATCTGAATTTCATTTAAAGAGTAAGTTGTTCACTTTGCTTTACTCTACTGGCGAAGTGATATCAAACGTGTCTCAAGGGCTCTGGAATCCATTACCTTTTCTTTTATTCACCATTTGCAATGTAAAATACATAAAGATCAGAGAACTGATGTGGGAATGCCTTTCTGTATACTGTGAATCTCAATCATTAAATAAAGGAGCTGTTTTGGCCCATGACAGGCACTCTAGAAGAAGTAGGAGGAGAAATCAGAACATAGGCAGGAGAAGTAGGGCAGAGTCAGATAGAAGGAGGCAGAAACCCAAAGGAGCAACATGAAAGGAACACAGGTGAGCCACGGGCCACGTGACAGGAAAGATTAATAGAAATGGGTTGATTTAAGATGTTAGAGCTAGCTAGCAATGTGCCTGAGCCATAGGCAAAACAGCATGAACTTAATATAAGCATCTGAGTCATTTCTGGGGACCTGAGCAATGGGCGGCTGGGCGGCTAAGGGTTCTGGTGCAGCTGAAGGGTCTGTGGGTCTGGGCCTCTGGCTGCCAGGAACCAAAGAAACCTCACTACAACAGATGGCTTCCCAACGTGGGCCAAATATCCACTGAAAGCCTGAGAAAGCTTAAAGTGTATTTTAGATCAGAAACGGAGCCAAGGCAGCTTCTAAATTGTGTATACTAAGCAGGTCATTGTACAAAGAAAGCGTGGCAGCCGGGGTCACATTCAAAATGGTGCCAGCGGACTGGTGGCAGGCAGTGTAAAGTGCAATCAGGCCGGTTCCTGAAATCTCACAGAAGATTCAGTAGCATGTGATTGATTTTAGATTTCTGTTTATTTTGAACAAAAAGAAAACAAATACAGTTTCTTAGTAGCAGCATTTTCTTGGGTGTGCTCTGTGTGCTGGTCACAAACAGAGACGCGGTCCCTTTAAGAGAATTTACTGATTCAGCCTAATCTGCAAGAACTGCAGCTCTTTAAGAGAGTGTATTTTAAAAGCTCTTCTGGTTAAAAGATGATTAAGGATTCACAATAAAACAGAATCAGATGAAAAGAAAAACCTGTAAATGGGTTACAATGTGTGTAAAAGGTACATAGTCTTCAGAGAGAAAAGAGAGAAGGTACATAGTCTTTAGAGAGAAAAGAGAGAAGATAAAGTTTTTAAAAAGAGAAATAGAGTAATAAAAATATAATAAGTCACGTAAAGATGGAAAATAAACACAAAATCTGGATTTTAGTTGTTATTGTGTTTTCTTTTAATTTTTTTAAACTGTTAATGAGCTAACTACAAAAAGACAATGGATTATAAATGCAAAGGTACTAAGTTAAACAAGAGTATATATTTTAAAGGTATTTTGATTTTGAAATTTGTGTCTAAGGATTTATTGCTTTGGAAGAGTTCTGCTTTTGTTTCCACAGAAGATGAGAACCTGTGGATTGCTTCCAGGCAAATATGGTTTAATCAACCAAGACCCCCTGAAAAAACCTTATGGGAAGAGATGGTGGTATCAGCTTCAAGACTACAGATTATGATCCAGTCTCAACAATCCATGAGCTTTTCAAGCCCCTTAATCAGCAGGAAGTAGTAATAGAAAACTACACCCAAATTCTCCAAATATTGTTTCTAGATGTTTGTTTTCATTATAAATGGTTGATGGTCTAAGAAGAAAAAGGGGATGCGGTATATAAATGATTTTTTAAAAAATTAGATTATTGAATTTACTTAGATCAGGAAATCAGCTGCTAATCTCAAAATGTTTTACATTGGTATAGACTTTGGTTTATTGATACAAATTTAAGGTCAATTCTCTTATGCTATATGTATTTTTATATTCTTGTTTAAGATATATTGTTTATGTAACTGATTTAAAATTATAATGTATAATTAAGAAATTCATGTTAGTTAGATTTTTAGGTATACAAAGATATAATTCAATTAGATAGGTAATCTTCAAATACTTCTAAGACCTACAGAATATGGCATTTAAAATATTTTAAGAACTTAGACTTTTCTGGACAGTGAGACAGGTCTGCTCCTGGCAGCACTAATTTACTTCAAGAGAAAAATGGGCATAGAAGAAACTCCATATGGAGTCTATTTGTGGCAATGGTTAGCCACTGGACAAGAACCTGTTCTTATATTAACTGCTTGACAGTATGCTGTTATAAGTGGACATGCAGGATCCATAGGTAGGTGACCTCTGAACTTTGGCAGAACAAGCCGAGATGGTCCTTCAGGTTCCTGCTTTGCAGAGAAAACTGTCAGACATTCTTCAGGACTCAAGATGAAGCGACTAATGAACTGTGCCAGAATGAACAAAAGATTTGATTTCCTGCTTCACTGAAATGAAAAGAGACTCTGGGCCAGTAGGCTAAAGATGGATGCCCCAACTTTATAAAGGAATTTTCGGTGACTGTCCAGGCAGATAGGTGTCATCTCTGTCCTTTCTAGATTTTAGAAGTCGCTTGCACTTCTGGTTTAATTGGGTAAATATATCCTTCTGTGGTCTTTGATGTAGTTGAAGATTAGATAGTTATAAGTACAGTTTTTCTTAGTCATTTGAAATATATATTAGATATGAAACTTTAGATTCATAAAGATAAGAGAGATGATAAGAGTATTTTCTTTAATTTTGCTAAATACAAATAGACTAGATATTATAACTGTAATTCTTGCTTGATGGCTATTTTGTTATATATAATTTTGATATGTTAAAATTGAAACCTTCCTTTTTGATTAGACAGAAAGGGGGAAGTGATGTGGGAATGCCTTTCTGTATGCTGTGAATCTCAATCTTTAAATAAAGGAGCTGTTTTGGCCATGACAGGCACCATGGAAGAAGTAGGAGGAGAAATCAGAACATAGGTAGGAGAAGTAGGACGGAGTCAGGCAGACGGAGCTGAAGCCCAAAGGAGCAATATGTAAGGAGCACAGGTGAGCAACGGGTCATGTGGCAGACAGATGAATAGAAATGGGTTGATTTAAGATATAAGAGCTAGCTAGCAATGTGCCTGAGCCATAGGCCAAAGAGCATGAAGTTAACATAAACGTCTGAGTCATTTCTGGGGGCCTGAGTGGTGGGTGGCTGGGCGGCTAAGGGGTCTGGCACGGCAGATATGTGGGTCTAGGCCAATGGCCGCCCGGGAGTGAGAAACCCCACTACTACAGAGAACCATCATGAGCATTCTACTTCTAAGTATGTTCACCTTTATTATGCACTAGGAAGTTAGCTACGAACATTATAAAGTCTTGTCCCAATTTCTAGTTCTTGACAATTAAAAATCTGTATTTACTAACTAAGCACTAAGATTATTTTAGTTGTTGGGGATGGAAAGATGTCTAAGGAGTTAAAAGTAAAAACTATTCTTATAGAATACCCAACTTCAGTTCCCCTTAACCATATCAGAAAACTCACAGTTCCCTGTAATTTCATCTCCAGGGGATCCAATGTGATCTACAAGAGCATATGCACTCATATTCACAAACCCCCACACAGGCATGCACATATACATATAATTAAAATAAAAATAAATCATTTTGTTTGCGTAAGATCTTTTATCTGGGAATATGGATAATTTTTCATTTAGAATCTGCTAAGCTCTGATTCTAATTTTTGGTCAATGAAACTATAAAGGGGCAAATTGTGAAATATTTATATGCTGTAAAGAGATATTTCTATGATTGGTGCAATAAAAAGCTGAATGGCTAATAGCTAGGCAGGAGAGGTATGTGGGGCTTCAGGGTAGAAAGACAAGAGGATAATGGATGTGCATAGGAAACACCATGCATTACAGGGAATCAGACATGCAGAGACAAAGGTTAAAAGCCATAATGTAAAACCTAGATTAGTATAAGCAGGTTAGTTTAAGTTATAAGAGATAATGGGACAAGCCAAAGCTAAGGCTGACCTTTCATAATTAATAATAAGTCTCCATGTAGTTATTTGTGAGTTGACGGCCCAAGGAAAAATCCACATACAACAAATTTTAAAAATAAGAAGCATAGCTTTAAGCATTCATGACAGCTAGTATATTGTACAACTACCATGTATACCAGTGTATTAACAAAAGAAGACTAGTCTTCATCCGTTGAAGCTGTGTATATGCTACAAGCATTTCAAAGAGACATCAAGATTCACAGTTCTCAGCCCATTCATCCAAATACCTTCTTGGAAGTCTAAGGGCTCCACTTCATCTTTATCAGGCTTTGTTTCTAAAGAAACACAATGTGATATACATCCTAGGCCTTTCCTATCCCTATAATTACTATCTTTAAATTGCACTCAGGAATTTGAGCATTCTTGAACTTGTAGCCATATGAAATAAAGAGTACTTCAATCATGGTCATGGGCACATTCCTTCTTTAGTCCTGCTTGTCGATTTGCTTGTTATCCTTGTTTGAAACAAAATGTAACTTTACTAGGGAATCAACATTTGGATTAGCTTCATGAGACACATTTAGAATGTGTCCCAGAATTGTCCACTGAAAAGATGGGAAGCAGGCCCTTTTGTCTCAGGTTTTTCATTTCTGATTAGTTATCAGTTTCCTCAAGAGTAATGAAAAGCCCCGTTCTTTCCAGTTGTGCATATACTATCTGAGCAAGTCCTGTCTGGTGATATTTGTATCCCAGAAGAAGCTGAGAGACAAAGAAATGTAAGTCTGTGGAATACACTTGACGCAGAACACTGTATGAGTCAAGTAAGAGGTTTTCCTGGAAATTTTTACAAAATCTTTGGATAACACTAGAGAGACAGTCAAAGACAGGTGAGGTGGGACATCTGTAAAGTCTGATAGGTAAAGTGCCCTGGACTCAGGATCACCTCTTCTGCTTGGCATCCTGGCCTGAAATGATACTCTTACCACATGAGGGAAATCTCTTCTCCTACTTACATTCAAGAGTTAGAAAGCGAAAAGAGGGAACATCTTTTTCTCTCAGAGTAGAAGTTGACCTCACACCCATTGGTAAGAACTTGGTCATGAGACCTTATTGGCTATTACATAATTAGGAGCATTAACTCTAGCACATTCTTAGTCTTTGAATACCTGCTAAAAAAAAAAAAAAAAAAAACAAACATTGCATTCACATCAAAAGTGTTTTCCGCACATCTTTGAGATACAACCTTAGGAGTATATGGAGAGTTTTGTTGTTTCAAACAATGGTTAGAAGCTATTTCTCTCACTTGGCAAGAAGACCCAAAGACTTGCAATATCCAAAAGAGATTAACACAATAAATAAGGTCTGCGTGTATTTTAAATATTCTGAAAAATGTCTAGATGAGTAGGAAAAGTTGATAACTTTATATCTAGAGTTTCATTTACATATTCAGTTACAATGCCTGAAATTTTCTAGGTGTATACTCACTTCCTTAGTTAACAACAACAAGAAAAAATATCTTACATCTCACCCAATTTTCTTTACCTGATAAATTTTATAAAACTTTATTTTACTTGTACTAAGGGCATTATTTATTCTTCTAGAAGTGTTTGTTTAAGGAAGATATACTTAAAATTTCAAGAGAGTGGGGGGAGTTTAATAAAATATTAATTGTAAAATATGGTTTTTTGGGCAGAGGGGTGAAGAGTTACAGTTATAGAAAGAAAAACTACAGATAATGTGGCAATGGTCCACCTCTTCCTGTAGAAGCATGTCAAGACAAACTAAGGAAGCAGAAATAATGGCTAAGTTTGGACATCAGACACCAGGCTTGCTGGTTAGTGACAGAAATCCTGATTCCTGGGAGGTTGAAGCAGAAGAATTGCTGTAAGTTTTTGGTCAGTCTAGGCTACAAATAACAAAGATCAAGCCAGTCAGGGCTACATTCTAGGATCTTGTCTGAAACAACACCAAACTATATATAAGTAGAAGCTATGAGATAAAAATGTATGGTTAAGTATATTAAAATTCAGTTGCTTGTGTAAAATCAATAGATTAGACACTTGAGGAATCCTCTAGCCTTGAACACTTCAGTAAATATACTTTAGCTCCCACTGCTGCATTCCACCAGGATGCCTCAATCCCAACTGGCTTCCTGTATTTCACACAGGGTAACCCAGGATTCCAGCTAGCTTTCCACTTTCTCAGTGCTACTTCTGGTTTCCTGGAATTTTTCTTTCAGCCTGAAGTTACTCAAGCATGCCTCTACTCAGTCAGGTCATAGCACCAATGCGTTCTGAGGGAAATGGTGAGAATAACTCCAGGTTTTCACACTGGAGGCTGAAGACGGGACAGATTAGTTAATGATGATGCTGTAACTGACCAAAACAGGGAGAGAAAAGAATGTCCTTTGGAATAAAATAGAGAGAACAGTGCTGTTTGGATGTCGGTCTTTAATGTCCCCAGTGTCATGTTTACAATTTAATTATTTGTCCTGATTTATTTCTGAGACCCTTGATACTCCCTACCTTTCCTCTTCCTTTCTTCTTGGAAACATGAAATTTTTTTTTTTTTAATTTTATTCTAAGTGCTCTATTGTTTCAGGAATGGAAGTTCTATATCCTTCCTCATTGAGCATCTGGATGGGATCAAGTTTGAGCAAGCTATTGCCGACTGCTCAAAATATGATCTGTGACAAGATATTCCAATGATACAAACTCTACAAGATTTATTCTTTCATCATCCCCCTCCTCAATGTGGTAAGAGATTGTATCTGATAATAATAAACATAGAAATTACAACATTTTACTATCCTTTGCCCCAGGTGGCTCAAAATGTAGAAAGGCTCTCAGATGAAGTTTTACCTCAAATATACTTTATACCTTGTGACATACTATGAAGTCACAGACAAAGGTGTTGCTAACTATGACTTGAGGCCCTGAATTAAATGTAGAAATATTTGGAATAAATCTTATAAGATGAATAGAGATAAAATCAAGAAAATACATTGAATAAAACTAATAGTATAGAATCAAGATATTTTATCCATACATGGATAAAAATTAATAAATTTAGATTATTTGGGAGCAGATGAAAGAGATTGTCAAAGAGAGAAGAGAAAAAAGTTTAATATGAAGCTAAGCTAAGGTAGTCAGTATTCTCTTGGCTGGGGAGTTCCAACTTTATACATTTACTTACCCTTTGCCTGATAATGATTACACTGGTGGTTAAGTATCATGTAAGGAACGGTTATTCAATACCACACACCTTGAAAAGTAATACAATTTTCTTAAGAATCTATGCAGGATGCCCAAGATAGGTGAGTTTGTACTCAAGGTGATATTCCAATAAAATAAAATAACTGTCTAGCCTTGGAAATCTGGAAGTAGGGCAATGGTGCAAGATGGGAGCCAAAAGCTATCAACTTCTTGGTCCTTGTTAGTGTTATATCACAGACACTTAAGTCGAACAAAGGAGGACACTGTTAAGGACATCTGAAGGAGACTGCAGGGAAAGAAATTAGGAGCTTCCTGAAGAATCAGGATAGAAGGAAGCACAAAACCAAGGTCAGAAAATGATTCACAAAAAAAGCAGCTGCTTTAAGCCTAAAGTTTTCATAGACATTCATTAAGTTAAAAATTAATATATATCCATTGAACATAGAATGCCCAGCCCCTCCTTCACCCAGTAATTAGGATAAATACAAATGCCACAATCTTACCGATGATATCTAGCCTCAAATGTCCTTTCTGGAAAGTAAGACTAACACTCTAAAAATGCTCTCAAATCCCATATTTGAAGAAAAGATACCTCATCCAGGAGTGGATGCACTGTGGCATTTGAAGGTGGCACAGCAAAACATCTGCATGTGTGGACTCACTTTCTCTAAACAAACACAGGTTCCCACCTAAATGAATACAGTGCTTGTTACAAGGCACTCAACCTTCTGAGCCTCAGTTTTCTCATCCATTAGTGAGAGAAAATTATACCAATTTTGATGGGCCATAGGTGAGGATGTAATGAGATAATTGCGTTTAAAACACTTAATCTGGTACATAGTGTGGGCTCAATAAATAATAGCTATTATGATTATGCTGGGCTGCTATGCAAAGGGAACCGCCATTGCCGACTTTTCATTAACCATGCAACACTGGGGAGTTTTTGGCAGCAACCACAAAGCAGTTTGTTGGCACACAACCTTTCAATTATCTGCACTACTGATCCCCTCCATTAGCATGGATAAGAGAAAGTGTGCAGCATAGATAAGCCAGGGGGAGGGAAAAGAACCAAGCTAGCCATAGATCTATATAATTCCCTATTAGGATTTAGAAGCTGTTCTCATGGCTCCAGATTTACATCTTCAAAGAGAGGAGCCTGTGTTCTTTACATAAGTTCTATGACTCTTCTTCTTGACCACAGTGAACGGTAGCTCATCGAGGTGGTTACTGCACTGTTACAAAACACATTTCTGTTTAGGAAGATATACACAAGGGCTTTTTCTTCTTTGTGGTGCAATATTTTAGCTCTGCCTTTTTCTTCAATGCCACGTTTCTGTCTAGCAGGGCTAAGAATTATTTAGGTTATTTGGGAGTCTTTGGAATGATAATAAAAGTCACACCTTATTTGACACTGAATTCTCACTGTGAAATATGGAGGTAGATTTTATTATATCTTATCTTATTTATTTATTTACTTAACAAGGCTGTAGACCTGTAGAGGTTTTCCTTAGAACTGTTGTAAATTAGACGTGGTATAAATTTATAGGTTTTCTTCTTGGCCACTGGAGGGCTCTCATATTTTTCCACTAATGAAATGAAAACCTTGAACCTGACTAAAAACTAGAAATCAAAGATTAAAGTTTAAAGAGGGATCTTCTCGTTTGTGCCCCAAAATTAGGCGAGTTAGAGATTTGGGAGCAGGTGAATTTAAGACTTCGGCACAAACGTTGCCATTTGAGACGCAGGCTGAGTTGCTGTTGAGGACTCATCTCAGCTCCAGCACAAGGCTGAACAGCTCCTCTTCTCTCTTCTTTTATTCTAGCTGTGTTGTTGCTCTTCTTGCCAACAGCTGCTCATCTCCCTTTACCTTCTTCTTGCAATAGTGCTCCTAAGGAAAAATACCGACTCCCAATATTTTTGAAGTCATTTCCCCTCACCCCTTACTCATGTCCTGCCTCACTACACTCTAGATTCTAATGATCTTTCCTAAGAAAATACTATGTTATACCTTGAGGAACTCCCGTAGCAGCTACAGAGACACATAGGCTCACTCTCACACAAACACACTCACACACGGAGACACACAGAGGCACACAGACAGTGACACCCCCCCCCCCTTACACACACAGTTGTACTGGCTTTAATGTTTCCATATGAACCCAGACTATAAAGTCTGGGATTTCAGATTTCATGATCATTGTCAGAATGAAAGACAAAGTACAGTAATTGATGATGGTGATTCCATTTCTAATTTCACTTGTTCTAAGTACCTATACAAAATCTACAAGGCATGGCAGAAGGTACTCTTAAACATGTAAAATTCAGAGACAAAATTATAATCATGTGTCTAGCATAAAATTGGAGGTCTATGTGGGTTGCTTTGAAACAATCCCCCAAGCCCAACTGCAGGTGAAAGCAAAGTCTGGCACTTTGGAAAGACACCTGAAAAGATGTGTCCATCTTTGGTCCACTGGATTGAGGGGTTGGAACAAAGGAAGTCTATCTGGAGGCATCAGGAAAAAATTGCAGCTTAAAACCTCTGCAGATACCCAAACCAAGGTTGACAGCTTTCATCTTTGAATATAAAGTCTGGCTGTTTCACGGGCCCTTCTATTACACTTATAAATACATGCTGTGACCTTCAGTGACCTCTAGGTCACCATACATCACTAATAAACAATAGTAAAATGACAATAACAATGAAAGACAAGAACATTAATGGTTCATTAATAGCAACAAATGTATCATTTTCCTAATGTGAGATGAGAAATAATAAAGCCAATGGCTGGACTAGAAATTGCCATCTCTTCAGCTTGGTTTCAGTCTATAACTATTTGAAATTCAAACACTGAAATAAAAGATGCTGGTTTGTTATTTATCTAATATTACCCACCGTTAGTTAAAGTCAAAAAGTCAATGATGGCAGAAGTCTGGACAAAGAGGCAAAGGCAGCCTCTGAGCTGCTCATGGGTACAGAGACAGAGGTGCACATTAGTCCTGGGAGAGAGGAAATGCAGCTCCCTTCTTTAGGACAGTCTAGTATCCCAGCACGGTTGGCTCCTATAAGGATATGAGGCTTGTCCTGCTGTACCTTCCCCTCTGCAAAGCACCAGCTTGGCTCTTTATTTATTTTATTTTTCCATACAGCACCCTAGGGATCAGATTAACTTTCTGAATTGTTGTTGTTTTTTGGTTTTGAACCAGCATGCCTCTTTGGTTGAATTCTCATCTCCAGCCCCGGTTTTGCTTCTTCATTTCAATCTTCCTATTCTTTTAACATGTACAGAAATGCTTATTCACTTACAGTCTCCATGTGTGGACTACTGATAAAAGATTACCTTGAGACCTTTGGGTTTCTGATGGAAGCATCCCAACATACCATGCCAAAACAAATGACTCAATGTCATTTGGAAAACTGAATATTGTCCTGGGAATGTGCTTTTCCATTTTTCCGCTAAGGCTCAATTCTATTTGGACATTTTGTGTCATTCTATAAGGTAGTGTCAGCCTGTGTATCTATGTGCCTTGGTCCTTCTTGTAGCTACTTTTTTTTTTTTTTTTTCCTATTTTTTGGATACACAATGTCTTCCCAAGATTTAAATGTAGATAACTTTAGTCTCCATCCCATGGTGATCAGAAGTGAATAGAACCAACAAATTCTAACTTTATCAATGGATTAATTCATTGGTGATTCATACTTGGATGGGTCATCGAGAGGAAGTGAGGGTGAAAAAAGTGCGACCTAGTCAGAGGAAGTGGAACATGGGGAATACATTCCCTTAGAATAATATATTGTTACTATCCTTTTCCTCCACCTGCCTCTTGCTTCCTGATTTCTAGAAAGTGAGCAGCATCTGCCACTACAGGCTCCTGGTACCATAGTGTTCTACTTTGTCATGGCCCCCAAACATGTGTATCCAATCCAATCTGAACTTAAACTCCCGAAACCAGAAGCCAGAATCAATCTTTCCTCTCTTCACTTGATTTTCCCACGCATTTCATCACTGCGGTGGGAAGCTGACGGACACAGACGGGTTCTGTATCCTGTCCTCAGACAGAAACTTTCTGTCATTGTTCCTCAAATAGCAGATCATAGCAACCATTCATGTAAATTTTACATTGTATTAGGAATAACTAATCTAGAGGTGTTTCAAAGTCTATGGATAGATCTGCAAAAGTTATTTGTAAATCTCTTACCTTTACAAAATAAAAGACCTGGAGTTGGAAAGATGGTTCAGCAATTAAAAACACTGACTTTTTCCCCAGAGGACTCAGGTTCAATTCCCAGCACCCACAGCCATGTGTAACTGTACTTCTGGGGGATTTGCTATCCTCTCCTGGCCTGTACAGGCAACAGGCATATGTGTGGTGCACAGACATACAGGCAGATAAAATAGCCATACACATTTAAGTTAAAATTAAAATAACACAAAAGGATGCAACCTAAAAATCTTCAGATTTTGATGTCCTGCAGGTATGAGTAAAGGTTTTACAATCCAACCCTTCATGAAGACCCGTCAAGTCTACCTGTCCCTTTGACCTGCAATAACATCTCCTCTCCATTAACACTGTCAAATGTCTTTCAAGTGCAGCCTGGTTTCTTTTATTCCTGAATTTCTTTTTAAGTCTATAAACTGCCTATTAGGCTTAGTCAATATCTAGTTTCTCTGTTGGACACATGAGAGGCTTACTGCTTCCTGCTTCCTTTGAAGCTAGAGGTGATTGGGTGACTTGTTTTGGCCAATGAAATTAGGTCTGAAGGGATGTGCTACACTTCCTTGTCAGAGCCTTTAATTGCTGGTGTAGACCTTGCTAGGCTTTTCTTCTCCTGCTGTGAAGATCATGGGAACACGTGTTGATTCAGAGGTGTCAGAAGATCAAAGCAGCCTGGAGTGCTGAGCCAACACATGGAAGACAGCTGCCCTGGAGAGCTGCCCAGACATGCAGGGGGCTATGTATGAGTGAGTAAATTTTGTTGTGTTAAAAAAAGAAACTAAGATTGTGAGAATGTTTTTAACCACTGTGTAACCTAAAACAACTTGACTATTATAGTTGAAAAGTAATCTCAAAAGTATACGACATTGTTAGTAACTGGTGATATCTTATTGTGTTACCTCTTCCAGAATATTTTTATTATGACCTCAGGAGACAAGATTCTCCTTCCCTGGGAGGAATGATGTACTAATGACAGAGCAGGAGATACTTGGGCATATTAGAGAAGTCTTTCTGTGCTTTCTGATCATACCACACTTGTGTCTGGACAGATATTGGTCTACAAACATATTTTAAGAAGCACAGTTTGTGACATATGCAGAAATCTGTGCAACCCAGTCTCTTGAGCCTCTCTAAACATCACCAACATGGAAATCTTGGCCACTCATTGTATCACTAGCATAATTATGTTATTAGCGTGTTCTTCATTTTGTATGTTTCCATTGTCCCTCTTTGTGGGTATTAATAATAACCCCTTTTCCTTACATGTTGAGATATGAGCTTTGAATGTATGAGTATATTATTATCAATAACCTGTTAAGTATCGTTCCTGAAGCACATGGGTGGAAAATTTGGATGTCACAGGTAAAGCCTAGGTAGTCCCATATTTCACCTTGAACTCACCCTTGGAGGCAAGTCACCATTTAAACACCACTTCTTCAGTAATGTGTTTTCCTTGACAGTCTGTAAAATGACCCTATCCTGTCGATCCTTATTCTTACATGGAACCACAATAGCTTGTCTTCCAACCTTCTGTCCCCATTAATCTGTGTCTCTTGGTGTTGAGGCCTCAGCAGTTTGTCCCCAGGACATCAACTCTGTTTTTAGAATGTGATACAAGTGGCATTATGTGACTTCCAAGACCAACTTGACTTCTTCCTCACTCCCTACAATCAGTCCCTCTTCAAACATGTCCTTAGATTGAGGCCACATTCCATGCAGAATTTGACAACCCAAGACTGGTTTTCTGAGAAAGTACAAGAAGATCATGAAGATGACGAGTGGAGAGAGACAGATGGCTGTGCTGCTGCAGTCTCTGCCAGCCCTGGGAGTCAACATATACAGGGTTTGGGGAGAAGAAATTGCTCTGGTTGTCCTGGATGACCCTGTCCAGCTCAAACTGCCATCTCCTGTGAACTGCATGAAATCCAGCAGGTAAGAATCACACCATAAACAGTCTAGCCACAGAACCTCCAGGGAAGGAGTATTGAAGTGGTTATTTTCAGGGAACTGAGGGATAGGAAGACTTATTTGACCTTAAGTATTTGGAGTAGAAATTTCCCCTGTAGTACCCTCCTTCTCCACAGGCTGATTTTGTGTTGGCAGCTATACTCTTTATTTTCTTAACTAAGAAGTTATACAACTGACTCATTGGTGTCCTAATGGAAAGCTTTGGTGATTCTTCCCCATTCAAGATGACTGCCTTCCTGTCCTCGTTTTGCACCTGGGTCATGGCAGCATGTTAACAAAGGTTCAGTTATTGGTTGTTAAGTTCCTTGAACTTCCACCAACGTATCCTACAATGCCCAACCTGCCAATGTCTGCTATCTCTCACAATGCCTCTGTTCACTGCAGACTTTCAAGTATGTTTGCTGTTAATCATCCTGACATCCTGCATGGTCTAACCTGAGCAGATGTTAGACTCCCTTTGTGACCCATTTTCCACAACTTCCATATTTGCGAGGTCTAGAAGTACAATGCTTTAGCCTAATGGGACTAGCCACATTAATCTAAATAATTTCCTGTTCTCTTACACTAAGAATGTCCTCCCCTATGCAACCTAACAACTTTGTTAAAAAACTATTTATTTCTTCTGCAGAATCTAGCTAAGCCATGTTTTTCTTAAGCCTTCCCTGTTTCTCCCATAATCCAGTGGTCCCTTTTCTTAGATTCCTGTGACTATTGAGTACTTTATCCCTCAGGACAGCAGTCCACTGACTGCTGCCTATTAAGTCTTAGTCAGAAAGACTTTCAAGGATGGAGGCTGTACCCTATTTAACTTTGCCTCACCGACACAGTAAGTGGCACAGGCATGTTGATCAATAAACGAGTGTGGGGTGAATGAATACATTTTACAAGGAAAGAACAATTATGGGTGAGATAAGAAATAAACACAGCACTGGGTCCTTTGTCGCCACAAAGTGCCATTGATGTACAATGGGCACCCGGCTCCCTGGTTGCTCCTACCTTTCATCTTTCTTCACAAACCAACAGCCGTTCTCAAATCAATGTGGCTGCGTCTCTCAAGACCTTCTCTAGTTGGTACTTGGTTGGGTCTTTTTTGTTTGTTTTTTGTTTTGTTGTGAGATGCCTGAAGCCTCTTCATGTGCAGCCCAAAATAGCACTGACCTGTCAAGTCCCGTGTCACCTGGCAGCTCATATCTAATTTCCTTTTGCAAGAGCCCCGCTCCCTGGCTTTTAACATTTCTGCTGTCCAGGTTTCTCTTGCAGCGTGCTGTGTTGCTGATTGTGTTTTTTCCTCAGAGAATCTGGTTTCCACCTTTTTTTTTTTTGTCTGCTTTGAACTCTTTCTGACTGTTTATTTTTTCCCCCTAAGCATTCAATGGTGGGTAAGGGAGACAGGGTTAGAAAATGGGAAAGGCAATTGCTTGGTGATTTCTCTTTGTGGGGGAGTTCATCTAACTCCTGGAGAGTAGTGCTATCCTGGCTCATTCGGCCCTCTCCCTCCCAGGGCAAAGTATCCCAAGCTGCTTTTTCAGCCCTCACACAGAAAGGGATGTGATTCCTTGTACTGTTGATTTCTTTCTATTTTCTTATGTTCCTCTTACAAATTTAATTTGAATAATATATATCCCAAGATTACATACAAACCTGAGTTAATTCTTTCACAGACATTGTTAGGAACTGTCTTTCTCAAGGGCTAGCCTGACACTCTAGCTGACATCTTCTACAAAACGGTTTCCAGTGGAGAGAGAGAAAGAAATCTCTATGTCCTGCCCACTTTCTGTGAGCAGGAGCTTTAGTATGCTTTTTCACATGTCCAGGGACTGAGACTGTGACTCAGACTCAAACTAAGAATCTATGAAACCAGTATCATACATGGTTATAAACGTCACTGTTGGAAAATTATTAATACAACTGGGCATGGGAGGCAGACCTGGGAGGATTGTCAGAAGATCAAGGCTAGTCTGGTCGACATAGGGAAGTCAGTCTCAGCTGTAATAGAACCACACACACACACACACACACACACACACACACACACACACACACACACACACAGAGAGAGAGAGAGAGAGAGAGAGAGAGAGAGAGAGAGAGAATATGTGACAAATATAGTTTCTAAAACAAAGCAATTCCCATGTTCTTATGATTTTGTGCATTTAAAGGAATTATTTGTGCTATGTAAAGAAACCTTGCCCATTTTTCTCACCTGTTAAAATTCCAAGCTTTTTCTTAAACCACATATCTGATGGTACATCCTTCTCGAAAAGGCACATTGTGACTTATGAGCATCCTCATCCCCCTTCTGCCTTTCCACAGTTCTGCTCTGTGTACAGTGGAGTAGCTAGCAATGAGTTTTATATCAAGATACTAATGGAGGCTTTGTTTTCTGTGAACTTACAAACTCCATGAGTATATCTCCTTCCCTTTGGCATCTACCAAGGAAAGTATAAAATCTTGGTAAATGTGTTAGCAAGGTTTATTATAATTGTGCTGTAAAAGTGGAAAAAATGCACAAGGTGACAAGTCCCATTATGATTCTAATATTACCAGGTTATTTTCCTATGCTGTTGCATGCTGGAGGTTAAGGGAAGTTTCATTATCCTCTGTTGAAGTCTTCAGTAAAAGATATGGGGTTGAGGTCCAGGAGCTAAGAGTCAGTGGGAGAAATGGAAGATATGGTAATTTCCTTTCAATCAGAGAATTGAATATTTTGCCACAATGGGACTTGCTGCGACATCTCTCAAGTAACAATAGTACTTTTTTATTTTAACACTTGATATTTGATAGTACTGAAATGCAGGTGCTATGCTAAGAGTTTTATAGGTAATACAGAACACAGTTCTCATGACAACCATGAGAAAAGGGTTGTCTTCCTCATGAGCTTCATGATCATCCAATGGATGAGGGAGGTAGGGTTCTGGCCAGAGAAGTTAAGCAGTCAAACTTACATAGCTAAGGAATGGCAGGGGTTCACTTTAATCTCATACCAACTAAGGCAAGATTCCTAGTCTTAAGCAACACACTAATTTGTCTCTCTCTGCAGGTGGGGAATCCTTCATTATCCTGTGATTATGGATGGATGTGGAAGATTGTTGAACATGGTTGTCATGTCATAAAAAGGATTACAACTGACACAGCCAAAAATAAGAGCCACTGTAGTTACTAAATTAGTAAATGACATTTTGACTGTATACAACAAGAGACTTCTACATGTCAGGATCTCAGCATTTTCTAAACAAACATCTCTACCATTGTCAACCAGCACAAAAAATTGGCATCATAATCTTCATTAAACAGATAAGGAGATAAAAAGCCATGGAGATTGAAGAGCTGCGTGGAGCCCCAGAAGCCACTCAGTAATAAAAGGGCAGTCCCTGTACGGATGCCTTTGCGGAATGCCACACTGACTGCACTGTTCTAGAGAAAAGATGAAATTATAATGTTCGCCCTCCCTCTTCCAGTTCAAAGAAAACTTTTATGGTTGCTCTTATTGACATCTTCCATTTCGGGGCCCTTCTGAACTTGGAGAGGGTTGTTTGGTCATCGCTGGTCCTAAACTTATTGTTCTAGAATTTTATAGGCAGGGTTGAGTATAATTGTGTTGGACATTGAATTGAAATTTTCTATTTATCCTACTAACTGAGCAACTGAAAGACATGACAATTTCTTACTCAACATTGAAAACTCAATTCCTGGTAAATAGAAGGTCAATAAATGTTGAACCAAACAGCTCCCTCCCCTGTCATTCTCCATGGTTTTCCTGATTGCTTGCCTTCTGTCTCTAGCCTTATTTTATCACAAGTCTTATTTTGTTTTCTAATCTTGGAACTATAGTGGCACCCACAGTCACTGTCAACCCCATGGGAGCATTCCGATTCAAAGGTTTTGGCTAATCCATCCTTGGGAAGCAAGAGCCAAAGCAGGGTCTGTTGCCTTGGGAGCAGGGCTGTCTGCCTCCTCTCTACTCTGATGGAGCACTGCCTTTCATACTTCCACTAAGCAGCACTTGTGTTCAAATTCATTCATTACTGAAGATTAATCAATAATTAAGCATTATATAGCCACCCAGAGGCCATTTCACGGTGCAATGGCATATTTATTACTTTTTATTCAGTGAAGGGACTCCAGAGCTCTCTGGTACGGCTCACAGTTTGCTTGATTATAAGATGCCTGACTGACAATCTAGGCCTTTCAGTATCTCTCTACTGGCCTTTCTTCTATGTCTCAAGCCAGTTCTGCTGGCAAAACTGCTGTGTGCACTAGCCCAGACCTCTCAATCTGTCCTTTTCATATGGCTAGCTCAGGTACCTCAAGCTGATCTGTGCTGAAGCTGAAATGAAGCCAGACATCTTGGGTACAGTGCCCTTGGTGGCAACAGTGGAGCCTGTAGGGTTGCCCTGGCAGCAACTGATATTTGTTGCTTACAGGAGGCACTGCCATCAAGTTCAAAACTTGTTTCCCTAGTGTGACAGGAGGGTAACCCAGTGTGCTTTGAAAGTGCAAAAGATACAGATAAGAATGCTATCCATCACAAGTAGCTGGAGAATATGATTCCAGGAGTATCGTCTGAAATTTCTAGAGGAAGCAGATTCCCTTAAAATTGAGTATACTATGCAAGTCCATGGTAAATACCACGCTTAGGAGAGGTCTTCTGATTGACTGGCGCTTGAAATTCTGACCCTGGTACTAATTGCTGTGCTTTGCCTAATATATTCTTTTGCAGGACAAATCCTTACTTTCTAATTCTAGTTAAATTTTATTCTTAGGAACAACATTAATCTACAGGTTCATGGTAGTCTCAATCTGGGGCAAAAACTATACAACTAAGAGACATTAGCCCTCAAGGCTTCCAGAATTACATGTTTTTGTGTATATCCAGGAGGATAAAGAGGATGCTCAGTTCAAAGTTCTCTTTAAATCTCTTCTTCCTCCTGTTTAAGGGACCAGCAACAAAATAACCAAAGCCTGGTGGAATTTCCATACCCCCTTTATGTACAGAGCTATACCTATGCTCTGACATGTTGAGCCTTTATTCAAGGAGGGTCTATTTATCATAGCTCTCATTGACAATGACCAAACTAATGAATATTGATGATGATGACATACAACTACCCATTGTTCTTTAAGGAAAGACTATATCAAGAAGGCATCCTTCTCTTTTAGAATAAGAATTCTAGGGAAGATCTTGTTAGTGCCATAGGTGCTATGGATGAGATTTCACAGGGTATTTGACAAGTCTTGGCTCCTCTGTAGGAGAATGGAAAAAGGTAAGTATACAATACACAATTAAATAGCAATTCAGTGTTTCATTTTGTTTCTTCTTTGTTTTGTTTTAGGAAAAACTAGCCATTGTTGGTAGAACACCTACTAAGTGCCAGCACTCATTTATACCCTTCATTCTCCTACAGCTGAGCTATTGAGATAAACGTTGGCCTGTCTTCTAGGTACAACTGTCCTACAGGCAGATCCCTGAATTTTCCCTTACAGTAAAGAAAAAGAGAGACAGACAATGTCTGAAGAGCCACAATTGATGCTGTCACCTGGCTTCTGCATGTACATGCATATACATGCATATCCATCTGCACATACATGAATACACACACCTGAGTATTCTTTTTCCTATAAAAAGGTCTCCTTAGAATTTTTTCAAAAGAGATTTTAAAAGTTTTCTTTTCCATAATTCACATTGATTATTCATAAATAAGTGAAGCAATGACCTGGTTTC
The DNA here is from genome assembly GCA_033318265.1 of Phyllotis vaccarum. Lineage (NCBI taxonomy): Eukaryota > Metazoa > Chordata > Mammalia > Rodentia > Cricetidae > Phyllotis > Phyllotis vaccarum. Next base: position 25,081,752 of record JARWLC010000017.1, read on the forward strand.
AATCTCCAGGCTATAAGATGGACACTGTATGAAGTCTTCCTTTATTATAAAATCCTTAATGCCAACCCTAAGGGAGGGACTCTTCTAGCCTGCCACTTCATCAAGGCCTTACCTATTCACACCATCAGCTTGCTGTCCCCCGAATGTAGAGGAGCTACTCAAACCATAATCTTTTCACCTCTATCTGTTGTCTAATCTTTTTTTCCCCCATTCTTTACTTCATAAAAGCCAAAGCCACTGTCTCTGAGGCTTCACTCCTTATTCACTCTTCAGACTCCCCTGCTCCCACTCCATCCACAACAAACTGGAAATTTCCTAGGACCATCTTTCATCTTTCTGAGATCCTCTTCTAATCTATTCATACTGGGTTCCTTCTTTTCATTTCTTCACTCTCTTGATGCTCATACAAACCCTTTAAGTCTTGATAATCAGGGTGTGGCTCTCTGCTGATAAGGAAACACTAAACAGGACCAATTCTCATACAGATGATCTCATTTGATTTTATACTGAATTGGGGGATCAGTATCCACTCATGTTTTGTCTTCTTTTTTTCTTCTTCTTGACTTTTCACAAGAGCAATCATGGCACCAGAGGATAGGACATCTGGTTGAAAGTGCAGTAGAATGCCCAAGGCACCTCTTCATAACATCATTGGATAAAATGCCTACAACTTTGCCATTTCCAGTGTTCATGTTCCCCAGATACTGAAGAGTCAAATCTGCATTGCCTTTTTTTTTTTTTTGATGCTTTTCCTACTTTTCAACACATTGTTGAAATCGAAAGCACTCTATGAGATGAACCATTCATCCAAATGACTTCCTTTCGATATGGAAACTGGTCCATTTACATATTGTGCTAGCATCATAATTACACAAGAATGTTGGCCTTACGTGAGCATAAGATGTTTATTTATGTCATATTGGACATCTGCAAAGCCTAGAGTTACAAGTGATCTGACTCTGGAACCCTAGACTAAAGCTTGCCTATAACCATTGATTATACCCTTGGTACTTACTAGATTTTCCTGAGTGCTGGGCTATTGCTGGCTTTGTCTCCTTTTCCAGTGATGTTAGAAGCAATTAAAGTATCAGAGCTGAAGGTATGATCCGCAATTCCTCAATTCATCACCCTATGCTTGACCTCCATACTATGCTCCATCTCTTTTGGGAAAAGTGCCAAGTCAGAGGTGGCTTTCAGGCCCGAGACCCAATTAGATTTATCACTAAAAGGAACAAAATAACCCCAGGCCACTTAGTGCCAGTTACATGAAAGAGAAATAGGTTAACTCTTGATTGAAAAAGAAAAGTCAGTTCAGATCAAGCAGCTTGCTGTGGTGTGGCCTCCTGCAGAATGGAAAGCTGTAGCTTCCCACTGGGTTGGTACCGTGTTTATGCCTGAAGTCAACTTTGCATCCTCGGTGCTGATTTTATGACAGTTGCAGCCTTGAGAAAGTGAAAGGATCAGGGTGTCACCCTTTGCAGTGGGTGTGGACATCAGCAGGCAAGCCTGTCTCAGGGAAAGACTGAAAGCAAGAGCCAATCACCTGGCACAGACATTTTCATAGGCTGAGAAAGACATCTAGGTTCTTCCCTTCATCAGACATGCCATTATTCATACATTACTGGCTGTGCAAATGCTGTACTTTCAGAAGTAGAATCAGACCCTTGTCTGGTAAACTCAGACATTCCTAAAGAAAGGCATAATGTCTGTTTCACACCTTGTCATGTCAATTTGGAAACTATATAACTCACGGTTTCCAATACTGGGCTCCATCGATGTCAGTGCCCACCTCACCAAAATGTCCTGAGATGACATTAAGAACTACTTCTGGATGGGCCCCAGGACCTTTGCCTGACCCCTTTGCCTGAAGAGTCAAGGCCACTCTTGGGTCCCCAGTCACTGATAAATTTAAGTCAAAAGTTTTCCCTGCAGAGGGAAGCAAAGCACAGGCCAGATGGCTTCCCTTCAACTCAAGTACCATCATCACCTTGATTGGTAGAACAAGAGCCAATTAAGTATTCACACAGCTCAGACTCTAAGAACATTTTTACTGGGTCAAGTTGTCTATTTCAGCTGTCCCAGAACCTGGGAGATAGAAGCAGAAAATTAGGATTGCATTCTTGGCTATAATAGTGAGTTCAAGGCTAGCCTGGACTACATGAAACTCTACAGCTCCCCAGGCCCCCAACAAAAACAGTGCCAAGATGATGGCTCAGTGAGTAAAGACACTTACTGCCAAACTTTATGACCTTAATTCACTTCCTAGGACCCATATATTAAAAGGACAGAAGCGACTCACAAATTTCTTTGGGCTACCACATGTGTAATATGGTATGAGAATCATGGTGTATATGCATGAACATTCATGCACACACACACATCATAAATAAATTTTATTTTTTTTAAAAAAGCAAAAATCAAAGAAAATATAAAATTAAGAAGATAGTTCAGTTGGAAAAATACAGCCTAATTCCATCCCCTCTCCCAAAATCTATAAACGAAAGCCAGGCATCGTGGGACACACCTGTAATCCCAGCACTGAGAAAGTGAAGATAGGGTCAGTCTTTGGGGCATGCTAGTCAGTCAGACCAACCTACCTAGTCAGCTTCAGGTCACAGATAGACCCTGACTCAAAAATTAAACTTAAATGACTCCTCAGAAATGACACCTGAGGTTATCCTCTGGTTTTCACAGAAAATGCACATGTGCGTATGCATATGAATGCCCACATGCAACCAAACAAGTACAAGTATATATACACACAGTAAAATAAAATTTAAATTCGAAAGTTATAAAAAACTGTTCTTACTAACAGATAAGACGAGAGATTGATGCCTCTGAATATAGGGCTTCCCATTTGGAGTAGATACCACTAATACTAAATGATTGGCTCAGAGTACATGAGGATGTGAAACAGGACATCAGAAACTCACGTCCAGAATTGCTTCTGGCTGTGGGGAGATGGGAGGTGTCAGCTTCTTGAAGCCCAGCCTACATTGTCTCTACAAAGCAACAGGAGAATAATGGAAGAATAACCAATATTTGAGATTTTCATGACTATCAGGCATCACCTGGGATTGAATTTTAAAAGAGCACAGAAAATGTTTTTATAAGCACATATTATTTAACTTAGCTGAAAATTATTTGCAAAGGCAGAGGTGCTAAGACTCCCAGCACCAGACTCCTCTCTAATGCAGCCAGTTTAAAGATGCCTCATTTAAAAGAAGTTTTCCTGGCAGAAGTTGGGACCAGCACAGAGAAAAGCTCTAATTGTTATTGTTATTCTCTGATTGCCGTTAGTTAGCCTATAAGCAACACCAGAGGCCATAAGCACATATGTCGTAAAACAGATGCACCTGACAAAACCTAGCATGAAAAGCTTTGTTTTATTAAATACAAAACGTGTGGGAGAAAACACTCAGAAATCTGAATCCGCCGACAGGAACACGTAACAATGTGCTAGTTTCTCACTGAGTGCATGGTAGGAATTTGAAAATGTGGAGTGTAAAACTAAGGGAGTCATGTTGGTGCATCACTTTGGCTGTGGTGACTTGAGATCAAAACTGGATGCGATGTGGTGGCTTACCAATGCAATCTTAGCATCTAAAAGGAGGACACAGGAGGTTATCCCTTGCTTACATAAGCAGTTCCAGGCCAGCCTGGGCTACACACATCTCTGGGCCCCTAGAATGAGGGAATGAGCCTTTGAATAGATGATATCTTACTGAGAAAAGTCAAAAGTGCAACTTCCTCTTCTTTTCACAGTAATGGAAAAGATGAAAGTTGATTATCTGTGAATCAACACAGAACAAGGAGTATCTTTGCTTTGAGAAGCTCACAGAACCCCCAGTTCTCACTTTCCTGATGCCCACTGTGCTTCCCTACCTCTAAGCCTGGTGTTTGTGTGGAATAACGAATCCCATAACTTTAGACCTGAGAATGCTTTTATAATGCAAAGGAGGAATGCCAAGGAGGGTGGATTTGTGCATGAAAAGTTAGCCTGTCCGTTTTTGTTTTTTTGTTTTTTTGTTTTGTTTTGTTTTGTTTTTTTAATCAGCCTAATGAAGCCATGGCCCCATCCTCTTGCCTGGTGTAAGCCTCACAGTGAGGACATTGGGTTCTTTCCAACCCATGCCCTCCACAGATGCTGCCTGCCAGCTTTCTTAGTGGAAGAGTTCATTTGAAAGGGATCCTGGCTTGCTTGAGGCTTTGTGAGCCTCCCAGCCTCATTACAAACCGATGAGGATGGACTGACTGCTTAGTGAATCCAACCTAAAAAAAGCTGACTGGTTATACAAGGAGGTGCTGGGAAATTCCTGGGCTCTGGATTTCCTTTTGTTTTGTACTTCTGCATCCTTTCTCCTTCTCTCCAATTCAATCCAGATTTTATGGCAATACTCTAGTGCTGAAGCAGCTCTTTTCTTCCTCTTATTTCCTATTCTATAGAAACACAGCTCCAAGAAGGATGTTACTTACTGCATGTTGTGCTTGCTATGGCCTGACATCACCCAAAGCTATTTACCCTCTGTTTTTCACATTAATGTATTTCTTCTTGCGCAGCATCTAACGGTTCCAGATCCTTTCCCCTCTTATGTAGGGACACACTCGGCCAGGCAAAGGGCATCAGAAAGCCTTTCCCATCCTTTAGGGAAAGAGTTGGAGTTGACAGACCCAGAACCTCCCTCTCTCCTTGCCCCACTATATCTTATCTCTGGGGAAATTACAGAGTGCTTTTATATTCCATGTCCAGAGACAGGAAAGTGTCCAACCTTTGTAATTACATGATGAGAACCCTCATATGGGACATATGGGACCAAGTCAGGGAAATCACCCAAAACTGAGAGGGCTTCAAATATTATGATGAAGTTCAAATTTGGGGAGTATCCTCTTCTCTGAATGACTAGAACATTCTTTGCTTACAAGACCCCCATCTCCGTGTGTGCCTCTGCTGAAATGATCATAATAAATGTGATGTACATTAACTCTGGGTTATCTTGCAGAATAACTTTATAAAGTAGGATCAGTTAATATTTATCCTTACGTACATGGGAATAAGAGAAAAAGCAATTCACCAATCACAAATTTAGTAAGGAAGGGATGTATGGAAAGGCAAATATTCTTCTTAGAAACAGTGTCTGAGCTAAGATGCTATACTATCTACCTCTGCATAGGAAAGGTCTAAAAAAACAACCCTAGGAAAGTAGGAAAGGGTTTGGGAGCCTGCCCAAGCCACATGTTCTCTGCCTCCTCCTCTTGCACATTGCAGAGCTTTCTTTGTTCCTGCCTTTGAAGATGAAACCCTGAACTCTGTTTCTTCCAAAAAATGTGGGAGGCAGGCACATCAAATTTAACACCCAGACCACTTCTTATCAGTCAAGTGCAACTCAAGAACTTATCTAATGGTCTTTATTTGTTCTTCTCTATCTCACTTCCTCCCAAATTCTCCAAGAAGAGGCTGTTAAACTGATTCACATTGGTGACTTCCTTAGCTCATATGTCACTTCTCCCAGAGTGGATGCTTCTAAACACGCTGGAATGCTTTAGGCCAAAAGGGACATATTTCTAATTATGGAATTTGACTATTAGAAGTGGAGAGTCTACATGTTCAAACAATTGATTTGCTTTATTTATGGTTGAATGAATAAATGAGAAAGGGTACCCAGTGAGTCAAAAAACTTTAAAATAGTTTGTTGCATATTGAACACAACATACCAGCAATGATTACCTGCAAAGCTCTTGGGAAAAGGGTAGATACACAGTTGATATGATTCTTCCACTTGGCCAGCTGGCTCCTGTTCTTGGCTTTTTTCCCTTTCTCTTACATAGGGAGCTAGGAGTTCTTGTTGTTGGCTATCTAAAACAAGAGTACCTTCAAAGCACAGTGATTCAGTAAAGAATGACCATGACAGGAAAGATTATAAATTGCTGCAGAATTATTTCCTCCACTAGTTTTCTAACTGCTAAGATGTCAGGAGACAAGCCACACAGCCCTTTGACAGTTGTGAGTTCCAGAGAAATTTCCTCCAGAATTTATGAAATCTGTCACTACCCTTCATTACGTTCATATGTACATCAGGCTGTGCTGCTTTTGCCAAATAAAACTTTCAACAGTCAATTGACCTTCTCCAGTTCAAGACAAGAACCAAGCTTGAGAGAAATGATTCCATTCTGATCTCAGAGTATGATTATTCCCCTCAGGACAGGATGTGCCTCATGGGAAGTTCATGGTCAAAGCCAACCTAGCCCCAAGTGCAGAACCACATCCAATAGTGAGTTATAACTCTGAGCAGAAGGCATTGCTCATTCTGCAATTATGACTGAGCTGGGAATGGTGTGCCTGGCAGACCAGGGCTGCAGATCTCTTTAGTCTTAACGTCCACTCACAGCTCACTGCTCAATCTGATTTATTCACCCAACAACATTTTTTGAGTCACCCCTAATGCCAGGTCTTCCGGATGGGGTCAATTTTGAATCCTACAGACCCTTGTTCTTACCAACTGTCCTATAGCTGTCAGAACTGTGTGTGTAGATGAAGCATCCAGATAGCATCTGCTGCCCTCTGTGAACAAGGTGCAGATGGTTCATGGCCATGTACCAAAGAGACTCTGGTAAATCATTCTATGAATCCTGACTTTGTTCATCAACCAGAATCTCTGTGGAAATGGCTCAGTTGGTAAAGTGTAGGTTTGTCCCAGTACCCATGTAAATAAACTAGTATGGTGGTACCTGAGTGTAATCCCAAAGATGTAGAAGCATAGACAGCAGTATGTTTGGGATAGGTTATCCTTAGAGATAGGATAACCCTTAACCAAACAGTCTAGCCTAACTTGTGAGCTCTTGGTTTAGTGAGAGAACTTGTCTCAAAAAAAAAAAAAAAAATTAGAGCAACTGAAGAAGATATTCAATGTCAACCTCCCACCTCCGTGTATACACAAATGCATTCACACCCTGCCACATACATGGGTATACACACACACACACACACACACACACACACACACACACACACACACACACTCCAATCCCACACTCCCCAAAATTCCAGTCTCTTTAAAGAACTTACAGTCAAAGTGGAAAAGGAGGCCAACTTCTGTCCAGTTTGTTACAATTCTTCTGTAGTTAGAAGTTTCTTGCCCAACCTAGTCCAGTGATCTTGACCAGCAGTCCCCCCCTTAAAAAAAAAATCACACAAAGTCTTATATTAAGTACGTGCTGTTTGGCCTATAGCTCAGACATATTACTTGATAACTCTTACTCTTAAACTAACCCATGATTCTTATCTTGTTTAGCCAGATGGCTTGATACCTTTGCTGAGAGCAGTGTTCTCACCTTCTTTGCATCTGCTGGCATCTCTCTCTCCCTCTTGCCAGAGTTTTCTTAGTCTGGTAGCCCTGCCCATGCTTCCTGTTTGCTTTCTGGCCTATCAGAATTGTATTAAACCAATAGAAGTGACAAATATTTACAATGTACAAAAGCATAATTCCACAACACTCTTTCTTTGCTTTATTGCGATTGATTTGCTTTTTAATGTCAAGGTTTGCCTTGCATACACCAATAGTGAAATGACAGGACTGACTGAGTAAGATTTTTGTGCAATAAGAGATACAAGCTATTCCTTAGACAAAGGGAATGCATTGCCAAAAAGGAACAGGAAAGCCTAAATGCCAGTGATCATGTGTCCTCTGCTGTGCATTGACTGGCTTAGAAGAAACTTTTTTCCTATTGGATGATTTAATATCTACATAAAAGCTGGAAAAATATCTAAAGAACTCATATGCCTTTGAATCAGCTTTTCCTCCTATCAACATCTCTTAAACATCGTCTCTTCAAGCTGGTAAGTGAATGTGAACACACTGTTGTACCAATACCTACAGAATTTATTTGGGCTTTACAAGCTTTTACCCACTAAGGTCCTGTTCCTCCAACCATCAGCAGACAATCTACAATGTGACACCATATCTTAGGACACCATTTGCTTAGGTATTGTTGTTAACATTACTAACTCTTAAATGTAGATATCTGACATCCTAGAATATTCCAGAATACAGGAAAGTGACTTAATTGAAATTGAAATTTTTTTTAATTTATTTAAGATAGAATCAAAGTATGATCAGTTATTTTTTAAAATCTGTTAACTGTGGTCAGACTGACTGAATCACACCATTTTAATTAAAGATGCCAAGGTTCATTGATGAAGAGGAGAGATCGAATGTTACAAAGAATCTGGGTCACTTACGAGCTATGAGTTTTAGAGATTTTTTTTTCTCCTAAGGCCTGAAATGACTTAAGAAACCATGGTTACAAGTCACCTTGCATAACCAACAAGAGAGTATTTCCCCACTGTCTTGAAGCATGAAGTAAATGAACATTTTTTGATGTATAAGTAACTACAACAGGCCCAAACTTGTCCCTCAAATCTGCGTCCAGGTTCTATGTGCTCTGAGTATGAGACCACAGTACTGACGAAAAGGCTGGTATATGTTCCAAAAATACTTCAAAAAGAAAGAGCACATGTCTTTGTGAAATGAAAATATAATTATATTATTCTCTCCTTCTTTTCCTTCCCTCAAAGCCCTTTCTCATGCCTCCCACCTTTCTCAAATTACTAGCTCCTTTTTCTTTAATTGTTCATTCACACATTTAGTATATATGATGGTTTTTGTATATGTTTCAGGGATTTTACTTAACATTGAATAACTAATTGTGGCCTCTTACATGAGGAAGAGCATTTCTCCTGAGTTACTGTAACAATAATTCTAATGGTCTCAACTCCCAAAAAGCTGATACCATAGTGCAATTCTTACATCTAGATTTCTTTAGAACCTATCCAAACATTCTAGCTCTAAACTACTTTAAATAATGCATAATAAATAATTCCTTATATTAATCATGAACCATGACATCTTAATTTTGCAGGATTTTTGAATGATTTACTTTCATGTGTACCATTTTCAATGCTGTAATAAAGCAGTTTTATTCAGGTCCCTCTGGCAACTCCCTATCTTTTCTCATTTTGGTTTTTATTTTTGCCTCCATTTACAAGGATATATGGTTACTTTTCATTTCTGTAACAAAGTGCCTTGCAAATGCATCTTAGGAAAGAAAATGTTTATTTTGGCTTACAATGCAAGAAGATGCAATCCACCATACCAGGAAGGTGCCACAGCATGAGTAGGAAGTGTCTCTTCCCAGTTCCCACATTTAGCAAAGTGGAGAGAGATGAAAGCTGGTGTTCAGTTTGTTTTTTTATTCAGTCTGTATCCCGAGCCCAGAGAGTCAAGTAACACAGAATAGTTATCCCTGTTCAGTTAAATGAGCTACCACATCATGGGCATCTGCATAATGTGTTTTCATGGTAATTCTAAATCTCATCAAGTTGACAATCCAGACAAACCACTTCACAACATAAAACCTTTTATCTTTTCTCTTTTAATTTGGTGTTGATGTTCTGTTTGCTCTGGTTTGACTGCTAAGTTTTTCTTAAACAATTATCTTATGGTCAAGTATTCTCCATAATTTGAACTATCCAAGGTAAGAGCTTAGTTCTTCCAATATTACAGTGCCTCTATGCTCTTCTCCCAGGAGAAAGTCAGTTCAGTACATCATACTCTACAGTAGCCAGCATATAGTCCTTTCTGACATGGTGGGGGGAATGGTCTATCCACGTTGGGGAATTACTACTATAACTGGTAAATATTTCTTATTACAAAGGAAAACCCACCCTAAATACACTAGTGTCTGCCAAAATCACGTTTTCTTCGCATAATGTAGGATGTGGGAGGGGTTATTTGATGGGGTCCTAAATCTTTAATTGTGAACTTGAAGGAATACTCAAATAGCACCAGGGTAAAGTATAAAAGGAAAATGGGAGGTAGGAACAAAGGAGTGAAAGAAAGGAAAAAGCCATAAATCATTAATCCATAGAGTCTGTTCACTTATGCCACTCCCATATTGAAAATATATGCTTTCTAATCTCCTTCCACTGTTGTATTCTCTGTGTGAGGGTGATCATCATGTGTGTAAGCAGACACGCATGTGTCACAGTATGTTTGTGGAGGTCAGAGGAGAGTTTGCAGGAATCACTTCTCTTTTACCAACATACGGGTTAGAACCGTTGAACTGGGGGTAAGTGTTCTTCCCCACTATACCTTTTAGTAACTCTACACTGTGTTAAATGAGGTACCCGTCTGTGTGTGTGTGTGTGTGTGTGTGTGTGTGTGTGTGTGTGTGTGTGTGTGTGTGCCCTAACCCAAAGTTATTCAGGGAACCTTCAAGGTAGTCATGAGGGCCTCAGGTGATGTTCAACTTTAGTGTAAACTAAATGGATTACTCACTGGGCATTGTAAGCTCCCAGAAGTAAGTTGGGGGACAGTCTGTGTTGAGGCAGAGGAATAACAATATGGATACTGTGCTTGGGAGGCCAACATATTGATGTCAGGGCTCAAGCTAGAGGAACAGCCCTTGAAGTGAGAGGATTGAATGATGTGCCTTAGAAAAGAAGGGCTGTTGTGGTACAAACACCATGAACCACTGTGGCTGCCATCTAGAGGTCTGTGAATAAAGTATGTTGGGAGCCCAAAGTGCAGTAGAGGATTACAAATGGTCTTGTAGCATAAACACAGCTGGAGCCATTTTATTTAAATGAACAGAAAGGGCAGCTTTTTAAAAGCAAAGCCCATCTTGAGATTCATAAAACTGCACTGAATGCAAAAGCCTTGGCCCTCAAGCTCAGTAAAACATTCGGGACAGCCAGGGTCAAAGAGTCTTTCACAAATATATTAAGGAAGAAAGGCATACTAGAGAGAGCAAGAGTGAGAGAGAGCAAGCAGTCTGCTAATAAATCAGAAAAGGAATGAAAATAATGATATAGCTCAAAATTGACTGACTTACCGAACTGACGTATGGTCAGAAAAATAGATGTTAGCAAGCAGGCTAAGGGGAGGCAGTGTAGGTTATTATAAAGCAATGGATACTTAGTCCATATAAAGTAGCTATTGATGGAGAGCTCTGTTAGAGAATATTTGAAAAATCAAAGGCATAAATCAGTAGCCTGGGAGGAAACATTCCTCCACTCTAGCCAAGGATAATCTAGTCCTTCTTTCTGAGAGGGATACTTGCCTCAGCTCTGACGAAAACAGAAAGGGAAATCTGTTCTTGTCATAAAAAAGAGTTATGGAACCAAACAAAAAGCAATCATGAAGTAAAGCGAGTAGGAGGCAGGACATGGAAAACAATTTTGGGGTGAAACTGTAAAAAGTTGATATAGCAGAGAAAGACCTACAGCTAATGTGATAGAGAATTTCAAAGTTAAGAGGATGCTCAGGAGAGAAAGATAAATAAATAAACAGGTAATTCGGGGGTTGTTCTCTCTGTCAGCTCCTGTTTTTCCCCTTTGAAGTCAGATGCATTGGAAATTCATTTACTGTTTTCAGATCGGATACCATCTTAACGATGTCTTGACTAAAAGTTACAGTGAAGTACAGAACTCTACAGAACTGTAAGCAACACAGATCGTCACTCAAACTAGGTTCAAATTTAGTATCATGTTTTATGTAATAAAATTTCTAAAACTAGGGTTAACTTTGAGAGAGAGTTTAATGTAGAGTCCCAGTATTGACTTCAGGATCTCTTGCCTCCTCTTATTTTGAGCCATCTTGCCTGCTATGGCCTATATTCCAAGCCTGGCTTCATTGCAGCCCTGAGAACTGTCACAGACCTCCCAGCCAATGTTTCCTTAGTGACATATGCAGAAGGGAGAAGATTCCTTTGACAGCTTCCCTGGAGTGGCTTTTAGTGTGCATCCTGGTGGCTAGGGAGGTAGCTTAGCAGTATGAGTGCTATAATTCCTGCTCCAAGGGGCCCCACACTCCCTGCTGATTTCCATCAACCCTTCCTCTCTCCCTCCCTCCCTCCATCTCATACATACATATATAAATAAATAATAAAATAAATCCTAAAGTCATTTAAAAATTCACCGTGATTGGACAGAGATATATGTCACAACCTTGATCCTACATGTGTCAGTTTGTCCAGGGTATGAAGGCCAAGTCGTGGGATGTACCAACTAGCTCAGCCTGGATTGTGCACTTCTTTACTTCTGCAGTAAGATGTCAAGTCAACTTCCATAAAATTATGTGGAAGAGGTTGTCCAAATAAAGTAGATGATTCGGGGAAGGAAACAATGGTGGTAACTTAGAGGTAACTCCCTTCTGTCCAAATCTATACCAGAAGACTAGAATGTACAACAGGACAGTGAAGAAACACAAAGCCAGAAACATCTAGGTTGCCTTTAGTCTCGGTGCCTCTAGTATCCAAAGTTTAATTTTTATCCAAAATGCCTCCCCATTCCAAGAAGACTGGGTGGTCCTCCTCAGTAGCTAGATGTAACTTAGTCCATTTTCACTAGAACAGATGCAGTCTATAAGATTTATGATAGGGGCAGCCAGACAGAGAAATGAGAAAACTTGAGATCCATGCCAAATGTCATTTCTAGAAAACAGAGTTTTAGATACAGAGATTTAGTTTAGACAAATCTTGGTAACTGAGACAGCTTCAGTGAAGTTAAAGATAAAATCAGGTATCTTGAGCAGAGTGGAGGTGGAGCCAAACATATACACTGATTGGCTATGAGCCCTTAGCCATATAGACCATATACATGTAATGCCAGGGCTGCAGAGCTGCCCACAGGAATAAAACGTGCCTAGGATGTGTTTCACCCTCGTTTGAGTCTTAGACTGAGGGGGGGAAGTGGAATATTGGACTGACTTAGACCCTGTCTTAGTTATCTTCATGTCAATCCTATTTTCTCTGGACAGTAAACTTCTTTCTTAGGGCTTTAATAACACCTGTAAGTGTTCCATTGATACATCTTGACTTCCAGAGGCACTATGCTCTGTGGTTAGTGCAGGTCTACAACAACAGTTGTGAAGGTATAAGGCTGACACCAAAGAATGGTCACAAAAAAAGTGTGTGACATTTGCCCCATCTTGGTTTTTGACCTGAGTATCAGGAGAGAGAAATTCAACCAATATATATTCCCCCAAACCTACCTCAGTTAAACATGAGGACATTACAGATACAGCTAAGTGCTTCAAGAAATAAAGAATATTCTTGGCAATGAGTTTGTTAATGGCCTCAATTTTCCTTGCTCACTGCTTTAATTTACCAATTTATTTTATCTTAAAGTTAAAATGTCACAATCCCAACTGAAGCTAACATAGAATTCCTGTTATTTGTACTTGTAAGCCTTGTGTCTTACTGTTTCACATTTTCTTATGGAAATTTTTCTTCCCCAGGTTGTGCTAAAATTTCACTGCATGCAAACCTGGCGTTGCATATGGTGCGTTTATTATTTTAAACACCGTCTGGAATCCACTGCTTGTCTGCCTGCCCCTTTCTCTTTTTTCACCTTTTTCTTCATCTGTTGCTCCCCCTTCTTCCCTCCAGTATGTTTATGCATTCAGAGAAGAGTCTTCTGGGAATATAATGGAAGAGAAAAGCTTGTGATTTATCATTACACTATAATGGGTGCCCTGCTTCCGCTGGAGGAGGTCAACCTCTCTGAGAGATACCACAGTCCCTCCTTATTAACGTTCTGTTCCCACTAATGGCTTGGGGTAGGGCAGCCAGGTCTTACAAGGAAGGCATTTAAGAAGAGCACTTTGTTTAATGGAAGCTGGGGGTTTTACAGGGACACATATAGCACCAAGCATCCCTAGGAGAGTGACATTCATAGATAAAGAACTCCCTCCCCCACCCCTGGGATAGCCTTTAAAACATCAGCAGGCCTTTACCCTTGCTTTCCTGTTATATTTTCATCCCCAGTATTTTTCATAATTCTTATTCTGACACACCTTTACAATTCCAACTCACAATTCTCACCAGCCCCTTTTTACTTTAGGACTTCATCACCACGTTCCCTTTTTCATGGCTTCTTTCTTGGGTCTGCTTTGTTGCCAACTCCATTCTTAGCTTACTGGTTTCATCACATCACAGCTATGTTTGACCCCGTTACACTCACTAAATCAAGTTTAAATTCTTCAGCAGGGGCTTTCTCCAGGCTCATTCCAGTCCTTACCTCCCTGAGAAAGCCAGACCTGCACTGAACTCTTAGCCACTGCATTGGCCTGGAGTTTAGAGAATCAAAGAGAATGGGGAAGTGAAGAGTGGGGAAACCCAAGAGCTAAAACCTCACAGTGGACAAGAGCAAATGAAATGATGACTTGTCATATTTATTTATCATTCATGTATTGTATGTATGTATGTGTGATGTGTATGTATATTGCTATGTGTGCCAATAGTATGGGGTCCAAGGTTGATGTTGGTGTTTTCAAGGACTCTCCTCCACTCTATGTATCTTGGCAGGTTTCTCTCACTTGAACCCAGAACTCCTTGATTGAGTTAGTCTGCCTTCACAGTTTACTTAGGGGATCCTTGTCTCCACCTTTCAAGGTTAGCCCCACGCCCATCTGTCATTTATGGAGCTATTGAGGATCAAACTATACTAGTTACAGTAAGCCTTTTTACAGTGAGCCATACCATCAGCCCCATAGTGTGCTCTTTCCAGTGACATTTAAAGGATATAGAGACGACATTGACAACACTTCATTTTGTGTCTCAATCTTGGTCACAGAGGCCATGATAGGAAATAATAAAAGAAAGAAGTAGCAAATGATAAGATTAATGAATGAAACCCAGAGAAATTCCAAGATAAAAATTAAAGAAAAAATAATTAGACATGGGGCATTAATTTCAAAGTGTGGTTCCAGGAAATAAGTAGGGAGTTAAAAAACTCATCCCTATCTAATGATATGTGATGAGCCCCAGAGAATGGTGCCAACGACATTGTCCATTTCACACATGTAAGTATCCCCTAATTATTCTCTTCAATATAAATGATGCAAGATGGCTGCAGACTGGGGAAAAGTTCACACAGGCACGTTTGTGATGTGATGTGATTTATTACCACTTTCCAGAAAGGGGTAAAAAGAGAGAGGCTTTCCAAGGTCACAGACTAACTGCAGTAGTGTTTATGAGCAGGAGACAGTCACTACTTGCAACTGTCTTTCCTGTTACAAAGCTTAAATGCTCCAGTTCATTGAGTCATAGGTTACTGGTTTAATTGACTGCTGAGAAGACACACAACACTGATGTCCTAGCTTTCAGGCTTGTCTTTGTCTTGACACAGTCTTGGTCTATTATTTAGTGAACAGTCGGTATGTCTCATGGCCCTAAATCCACTGTTCTAAGTTGTTTTAACAGTAGTTTTAATGCGTGTTTGCATTTTGAATTCCTGAAAACACCATAAGTGTATACGATATATAGACTGGTTAAACGGTAACTGTACAAACATGTAAAAGATTATTATGAAATTGTTAAAATTAATACAGAATTGGGTAGATTCACACAGCCTCCTATGAAATATACTCAAACTAGCTTTTAGATGTAAAATTCAAGGTTTAAAATAATACTTACTGACATCTTTTTCTCCATTGCAACAAAATCACACTGTGTAGCCAGGCTAGCCTTGAAATCTTTATCCTCCTGCCCACACTATGGAGTCCTGAGATTAAAGGTGTGTACCACCATCCTTGATCCCTTATATTTTTATTTTGCTTTATAATTTATTTTATAGTTTGTTACTCTCATTAAAAAAAACTAGACAAGAAACTTATAATATGAGCATGTGCTGAATAGAAATATTAGAAATGCACTGACTGAATAAGGAGGGTCATTTCATTTTAACTTCTTATCAAAAAGAAACAGTTAATTTAATGGTGAAAGTATGAACTAGAAACCAGAACTTCAACAGCTAACCCTACTTGATGTGGGATGTCTTTCTGTATGCTGTGAATATCATTGGTTAATGAAAGGACTGATTTGGCCTATGGCAGAAGAGCTTAGAAACAGGGAGGAAGTCTAAGCACAGATACAGGAGAAGGATGAAGTAAGACATGATTCAGCCACCCAAGAAACAATATGTAATGAAGTACAGTAAACCACAGGCTATATGGCAAAACAGATAAATAGAAATGGGTTAAGATGTGAGAGCTAGGTGTCAATAAGCCTGAGACCACAGACTGAACAACACATAATGAATATAAGCACCTGAATCGTTATTTGAAGCTAAGAGACAGGGGGGCTGTAAGTGGGTCCTGACCTTGGGCCAGATGGGTCAGAAACTTCTTACTAAAAATGGTACACAAGATGGGACATAAACCCTTGATCTTGGGATTAAGAGTCCTATGCTCTACTGACATAAACAGCTTTGAAGTAATCTCTGTATGTTTGCCTCTTACCAATATTCTAGACATTTAATACATACTTCATGTTTGTTAGTTGTAATTTGACCTTGCCTATGTTATTTGCCTTCTCCCTCTCCTGGGTATTACTCTATAATTATTTCTATTGTATGTAGTTTTATATTTGGGTTTAGAACTTTCTTATTTAGACAAAAGGGGGAGATGTAGTAGGATCAGGCACTATTCACTGAAGGAGGAAATCTTTTTAAAAATATATCAATTTAAGATTAATGTTTATTGAAATATAAGTCAACACTCATGATATAGGTAACAGCTTATATAGGCGCCTGATAGACTGGATTATCTATGCGATGGACGATGGATGCCAAACCGATCTTTCTAACAGTCAAGAACCAAAAAACAGTCTCTAAGATATCAACAGCCCCTTTTAAATGGTGTTGGCACTTCCCCTTCAAGAGTCCAGGACCCTAAATAAGCATCTTTGGACCTTATCAGCTGACACCTAAATCCCACCACAATTCACATTGACTAGAAGTGTGGCTTTTAGGTCTTGAGGACCTATGTACGGGGCATGGCCAGGCCAGTTTAAGACCTGGTGAATGCTGTCTTTTCTTCCTGTTTGTTCCCTTATGCTCTTGGAGAGAGGATCTGATCCATTGCCACTGCTACGTGAACCAGTTCAACTTTCCAGCAATTGCCCTTTGGTTCAATCTTTGTATCAGTGAGTGTTTCATATAAACCTCTTAATAACTATTAATCTTTTTATATAATCAATTTCTAGTGATTACATTACCTACTTTTGTCCTACAGGATGTGAAATAATTTTGGATTCATTCTGCAATCACACTTGGAGCTTTAATCTTGATGGTCCACTTGGTTGTATATGAAAGCACATAAGAGCTTATTAAAAAAAACACCAGAGATATCTCTCCGAGAGGATTCTCAAATCAGGATTAACTAAGGACTTCAGAGTCCTGCCCCAAAGTAGGTGGAACCATCCCATAATATAAGAGCCCAGATGGAATAACAGACATAAAAATAGAAATCCCAGTATATTGTAGATTTTATTCCTCTTTGCTTTCTGGCTGTCATGAGAAAAACAGCTTTTTCCATTCTCACTTAATCCTACTCAAATTTTGCCTCATTGGAAACCCGGAAACAAAGAGCCAAAAGGTCATAGATTGAAACAATGAGCCAAAATGAGGTATTCCTTGATTTAAAATTCTCTCAAAATAAACACACATAGTGAAAGTGTGCCTGTGTGGTGAGGATGCTGTGCAAAATAGATCAATGAAGAAATTTATGAATAGTGATTTGTCCATTTGCACATCTACACATCCATATGCACATATATCTATCTGCCCACCTATCTATCTATCTATCTATCTATCTATCTATCTATCTATCTATCTATATATCTATTTATATATCTATCTATCTATCATAATGTGGCATGCTATTAATACAATAAATGGTAATTTACAGAAAAAACAAATAAATTTTCAGAGTTCTGAGGCTAGAAAACTTGAGGGAAGTCACTTTATCAAGGTTTTAAATGGTGTTTCATCTAGTCTAAAGTCAACTCACCAAGCTATTGTCATCTGAGAGGAAGGAATCTCATTTGAAAATATGCTTCCGTAGGATCAGGTTGTAGGCAAGCTTGTATGGTATTTTCTTAATTAGTGTTCGATGAGGGAGGGCCTAGCCAATTGTGGGTGATACCACCATGCTGATGGTCCTGGATGCCATGAGACAGCAGGCTGAGCAAGTCATATTAATCAAGCAAGCCAATAAGAAGCACCCCTCCATGGCCTGTCCATCAGCTCCCACTTCCAGGTTCCTACCCTGTTTGTATTCCTGTCCTGGCTTCTATCAGTGATTAACAGTGATTTAGAAGTATAAGCCAAATAAATCTTTTCTTGTTAAAGTTGCTTATGGCTATGGTATTTTATTACAACAATAGGACATAGTAGATTGAGAAAGTGAGACTGGGGGAAATAGGATTTTGTTCTTATGACATCTTCTAAACTTTATCCTATCCCAAAGACTAAAGCATAACATTGGGAACCAAGATTCTGAAATTAGAATTTTGTAGTGTATACAACACTTAATACATACTTCTCTCTCTCTCTCTCTCTCTCTCTCTCTCTCTCTCTCTCTCTGCATATACACATAAAGTAATTTCAACATGTGACTAGAATATGCTCCATCATAAAGGATTGGAGGCATGGGT
Source organism: Phyllotis vaccarum (assembly GCA_033318265.1). Lineage (NCBI taxonomy): Eukaryota > Metazoa > Chordata > Mammalia > Rodentia > Cricetidae > Phyllotis > Phyllotis vaccarum. The sequence continues at coordinate 25,100,247 of JARWLC010000017.1, forward strand.
CCATACACTAAATGAACAATATTGTATTCCAATGTACTTTGAAAATTAAACAAGAAAAAAACATTTATTTTAGCAGAATCCACTAACACATAATGGTAAATATATAATACATTTTTGGCTTAGTATGGATCTTTTTTCTCTGTAATACTGCTCACTGAGTGTGAAGACTAAATTCATCTATTACTTTTCAATCAGTTATCATTTTATCATTGAATAAAACACAATTAATTATATGTTGTTAAATAATTTATTCAATCATTGCACTAGCCAGAAAATAGTAAACTATTAAACTCTTCTCTGTATATAATTAATAATTGTATACAGCAGAAAATAATTTGACATTATTAAACAATCACCATTTAATTATTTCAGTTAGCAAAATCTATTAAATAGCATTCAATCAGTTTTCCTACAATTATGTTATTTGCTAAATTGTTTTTAATCTGTCCTTAAAAACAAGATAAATTTTTAAAAATCACATTTGTTCACATAATTTTAAGAAGATTAAGTATTTCAATATATCAAAGATATTTTTAATATGAAGCCTTTATTTTTTTAAAAAGTATAAACTTTGACCAGTCTTACAAAATGGCTACTTCTGATAAATTCAAATAACTTTTCATCTTTGAATTTCATGAACAGAGTATTAAATCTTCTTTAAGATGGTAGTATTTATATACTTAATAACTTTTAATTTTAAACCAATCTTAATTTTCAGCTTTAAGTTGCTCTGTCTCTGCAATCATACATTTGGGCACTGAAATGGATTCTAGTATTTTATCATATAAAAAAAAAATTGTTCTAGGTTTTCATGCTCACACATATCTGCTTCCATCAAAATGTTAATTTCCTGAAGCACAGAGGGTAGTATGTTTGTGCTTGTTCATCTGTGTGTTTTAATTCCCCATCTATTTGAATAATTGCATCAGTATTGGAAAGTGAATCAAATGGGAACAGATAAATTTGTTGATGATTATCTCAGAATGTTGACCTAAGCTTACAGAGATCTTTTTGGAGAGGTTACAAGTTTTAAGCAATTTTAGTGACCCAGTCACAAGGTTTTCTAAACTAAGCACATTCTATTTTCAAGATTAGCTGTAAGTCACATCTCTGAAACCCAAGTCTCTTTTATGTACTAATGCCAAGATAATTAAAAATTGAAAGTCATCAATAGTGCTGTTTTAACCTATCTGAGAAGCCATGTAAAATGGCTTAGACTCAGCTATAACCAAAGTACCTCAGAAAAGAATGTGATTACATTATGCTCTTTTGGCCGAATGAAGTGAACATGATATATCTTTTTAAATTGCTCTCTATGATTCTTCTAATGACTTGACATTTGATCACTATTTTCCAAGTACTATTTAAGCTCATATCTCATTTCTCTTTCAAGTTTTCACAGTCGCTGATTCTACTTTTATTTTAAGGTCCATCTCAAACATTGAATCTTTATGAGATTTCTTAGGTATCCCTTCCCTTCCCGATCTTCCCCAATCACCTTTTTTTTTTTTTTTTTCTGCCTGAGTGGAGAGCATTTTGTGTCCTTTACTGAAGCTCTTCTTGCTTTGAAGAAATTAGAGATCTTTGCTCCCTTCTCAAACATAAACCCAATCAGAAGATAGGACTTGTGTTTTTGTCATTTACATAAACATAGCAAAGATGCATTTCCTATTTTCTAGGTGGGTGCAAAAGAACCGAGGTTGAGATTGAAACTTGCTTTGTTAGGGTGACTGTCCTACTGGGGCATAAAACTTGCTTTGTTATGGTGACTGTCTTACTGGGGCATAATAGATATTGGTAAGAACTGGATGAGGGTAACAGTGACTCTAAGGGCTCCTAATCTGCCCACCTCTTACATCACTCTTTCCTGTGCCTTGCATTCTTAAACTTCAGTTGTCACAACTGATGTGGACCCAGCTCGGCTCCTGCCTTGGTAACTCTGCCACCCATCAACTCAGATTTTACAACCTCTCTGGTTTTCTGCAATACCCCACCCACAGCAGTTGGATGGTGTCAGGTACAGAATTTTTCTGCAGCTGGACAGATCTGAAAGTTGCAGTGCCTCTGCCTGTCTCTGTAGAATCACACTTCATAATTTTTAGATACACATTTTGACTTGTCAATATTGATAGGTTTGCTTTACGTCATCCTGTTTAGTGAGGAGCCAGCAGGGAACTGTTAGATATTAACTAGTTCCTCTGTTCATTTTTTTCAAAAATATTTATTTTTATTGTTTTTAATTGTGTATATGTCTCTCAGTCTTTCTCTGTCTCCCTCCACCACCCCCCCCAGTGTGTGTGTGTGTGTGTGTGTGTGTGTGTGTGTGTGCCTATAGAATCCAGAAGAGGACATTGGATCCTCTGGAGCTGAACTTACAGGTGACAGTGACCTGCTCCACATAGCACTGGGAACTGAAGAACTGGATCCATTGGAGAGCAAGAGCTCTTACCCACAAGGCCACTGCCAGGCCTCTCCGATCGTTCTCAACACTACTATTATCTCCTATTGTTGCAAACAGAGTAAAACCTAGTGATTAGTTTTGGGTTTTATTTTAATGAAAGAAAACTCTGTCTCTCCACCCCACTTAATTTTTCTTTCAAGTTGGAAAGGAAGTCTTCAATGCATTTGCATTTTAAATTTAAAATTTGTATTTAAGGCACTTAACAGGGTCCTTTGCACATTGACAGCTTCCGTTTTAGCTTCTCCCAGACTGGGCTCTGTAATGTGTTGAGTCTAATTTGTAGAATATGTGCATTGGCATAATGTTTAATTAGGCTTCCGTGTCAACTTTAAATCTAACACCATCAGCAGCTAATGAAATAACAGAAGCACTTGGCTTCTGCATGGTGGATCTTAAGAGATGCACTTCCTTTGATCGACTGACTCACTTAAAAATAAATTAAAAAGTAAACAAATAAAGATAATAGGGAAAATGGGAACTCGGTTTCCAAAATGAAGTATTCCTACGGCCATGGATGTAAGACAGAAGAAAACAGAATCCAAGAGACTATTAAGGGAAATCAGATGGATCCTCCCCTACACAATTAGCAAAAACTTGAACAGATGGGAGTAAATTAAATTTATGCATATAAAATTATTTTCTCATTGGCTAACATTACGGCTTCAGGTGGGCTTCATTTTTTTTTTTTTCTTTTCAGTTGAATTCAGGGACTCTGATCAGAACTAAGAGGGAGCACAGTAGATGTTAACACATTCTCAGCCTTCAAGGAGACTACAACCTCACAGCTGAGCAATGCTTATAAGATATCAGAAATCACTACAGCTGGGGCATCATCAGCTTGAGACCTTGGGAATGCTGGCTAGCATTTGCTAACCTCAGTTTGCTTTCCAGTAAAAAGGCAATGCTAACATTAAAAATAAAGCACTACTCAGGCCAAATAATTAGTAAAATGTTGTGTGCTTATTTTGTTGCCATGTACAACAAATACACAGCATGTTTCAGGGATTAGTGTGAATTGACTGTTGAGGTACCTATTGTCTTAAGAAGGAAAATGTGATGGATCCTGCATATGCTAGGTTTCTATTGCTTTTGGTTAAATTAACACAAACTTAGTGACTGAAAGCAGTATATCATTGCATGGTTCTTAAAGGTCAGAGTCTATTTTCCTGGGCTTACATGCTGACATGTCTTACTTCTTTTCGAAGCAGCTACATGCATTGGCTACTCACCTTTTTCCTCTTGACTATTCACACTCCTGACATTTGTTGTTACACAACCATCGGTTTCTCTATATAAGCACACTCTCTGTGTGTATGTGTGTGTGTGTGTGTGTGTGTGTGTGTGTGTGTATGTGTAACAAGTTACCTAAAAATCACACAAATTTTTTGAGACCATTAACACAGACATAAAAGTTAGAGGGCTTTTTGTTTGTTTTATAAAGTGACCATCACGTGATCCAGAAATAAATTTCTGAATTCAGTCCAGATTAAGGTTCAGTTTATCACACACTTTTTGAGGGAAAAGACCGTGCAGGTTGGTGTAGAATGCTGTCAACTCATCTATACTGGCTTAACGAACCACTCTAGAATTCCTTATAGAAGCTTCAAGGTGTCCTAATCTTTTCTGGGTGCCACATTATTCAAAGTAACAATGAAAGAAATGAAATTTCATAGGCGTTATCTACCTCTGGGGAGAAAACTGTGAGTTTGGAGACTTTAATATGAGATGGTTCTGTTTTGGGTTCGTTTGAGGAGAGGGATCTTTTTTAATGATTTATATGACATCATCAATACAAAATATCAGAGTAATTCCATGGTCTTCTGTAGTTCATCTATCTACATGTATCTCTAAATCCTAGTTCATTGACCTTTGGGGAAGCTCCAGGCTTAATGATTTTAAAAGTCAATGTTCTTCTTTATCTTTGGTTTTTATCCAAATTATCTATATCTACCCCATCCTCACAAAAGTTGTCCCTTTAAACGAAAATTATACATTTTGGAATTTTGGAGGGTTTCTTTGAGTGAACGTAGCTTTTTTTTTTTTTTTTTTTTTTTTTTTTTTTTTTTTTTTTTTTAAATCTGTTTCATCAAAGACACTCTTGTTACCTCAGAGGAGAAGGATGTCATTCAATTTTTATATCTAGAATTTACCTGTCTTTTCCCAACTAGTCTGCTGACTAAAAATGCCTTCAAACTTCTGGGGGACAGGAAAGGACTTTATTCCAGCTGAGCCTCATAGCAACCCAACATAGCACTTGTTAAGATTCCATACCACAAGTGAGTAACAGAGGTCTATAGAAGTCAAATAGTCTTGCAAGCCTATGCCACAGGGTTAGAAAAAGAACCTGACACTGTTTTTCTTTTGTTAAACTGCTCTTTACACACTGTCCACAGCTCAGCGCTCAGTAGGCTATGTTGTCAGATAGAGCATGTAAACTTCCAAGATTAATGTTTTTAAAGTTCAGTAAGGACTTAAGGTGATTCAGTTCTGATATATGCGTATGAATACACATATTGTCATATGTGAGGAGGTCACTGACAAATCGCAACTCTGGAGGCAAAGTTGCGTTCTAATTGGTTCATGAGCCTTTATTAGGCAGTGTGTAAGCTGAGCATGACTCGCGTACAAGAGGTAAAAAGTATCCAGCTTCTGGTTATATTTTTTTTGATTGTTTGTTTGTTTTTGTTATTATTGGTTTTTTTTTCTTCTTAAGTCCCCTGCAGTAAGAGTTAGGACTGAGTCATCTTTAGCCAGGTATTTTGATAAATTTTCATTTTGTTAAACACACACACACACAGAGAGAGAGAGAGAGAGAGAGAGAGAGAGAGAGAGAGAGAGAGAGAGAGGAAGAGAGGAAGAGAGGAAGAGAGGAGACAGAGGCAGAAAGGAGCTCTGTTCACTTTCTGTCTGGCTCTTAGGGCCTCAGTTACTGTGTTACAGGGCCCGCCCTAAATGTTCAGCCCATCTGCTCAGGGAATGATGCCTTCACCACAATTATCTAATCATATTACAGTAGAATATCAAACACAGCATGAGTGACAAGGGTGGGGCTGCTCAAAGTAAAGGGAAACAGGAGGATTCAACACAGCGCACGGTGCCAAGTATGTGTCTTAAGTGTAAAATGTACATTCTTGTCTTCGAGAAGCTTCTGGAGGCTCATGTTAAGAAATGAAATGAGCTGGTTTGGCATACTGGCTTGACTGAGAAAACTGTCAGCTTCAAACAGTCTGTCCAACATGACTGGAGCTCTTGTGGAACACCCATGTATTTACTACAGCCTCCTGAAGGCAGCATTGCATTTGTTAAGGACTCCCTTGTGTCGTCTTTTGAATGAATACAGAATAGTGCATGCAAGCCACATTGAAATATATTTGAATACAGCATACCTTTCTGTTTGCAAGAGCTCGGCCTGCCCTATTACAGCAGATTCACCCCACATTGAGTTTGCCTGCCGAAAGCTCAATGCACATGTCTGCAACAACTGACCCAGTCTCTGCAGCATGCGCTGTTGTCTTGTGATTTACAGCCTTTAATTAAGCTTTGACAACCTCTGTGGTCATTGCAGTTTTTACAATGGAAAAACTGGGGCTGAGGGGACTCTACTGTTTCTGCTACAAAATGTTTATACACTATGTGTGACAAGCCTTCGGCATCCTTTGAGGAAATAAAAGCATCGAGCTTCCTATTAAAATTATTAGGAGCTTCAAAATAGGGACATCAGATCCATAAATACTGTGAAGGTGGAGCCTGACCAGCTTGGAAACCTCTGATGATGACATCAAGCTTAGGGGTAAAAGGTCATTTTACCTCTTCATGGCTTCTCCACTGCATGACTCTTTCAACTTGAGTGGGATCAGTATATAGGGAGTTGGAGAAATTTAAGACTCTTATTTTTGTATTCTACTCAAAGACTAGAAAAAATATGGTAGATAATGTATCACTAGCAGGAAAGGTAAATGACTCCTTTTTAACTTGACATAAAAAGAAATCACTTATTAAGCCATAACCTTTACTTTTGTGTTCATACCCAAGATCTCAAGTCACAATATAAGCATCATGCAGCTTTAAAAGTTTAGTGTCTTTAAAAATTCAAATATTTTAAAAGTCCAATCTTTTTAAGCTTCAAATTCTCTAAAACTTCAAAATCTCTTTAAAGTTAAGTCTCTTTAACCGTGGGTTCTTGTAAATCAAAACAAGTAAATACTTGCTTAAAATATAAAGCTCAGTATCAGACATCTGGGGGATTCTGTCTTCATCTTCTGTTCACCTCCAAAGGGATTGTATCACTTCTCCAGCTTCAGTCTCTGTGTCACAGCAGCTTGTCTCGTTGGTTTTCTCGACTCCTTGGATGCTGTGGTCCTTGGTGGTCATCCCATGTTACTGGCATCTCTAATATCCTGGGTGCGTCTGCCATAACTAGGCTGTACATTCACCAATAGCCTCTTTCTAGCTGTCATGGGGAATCTGACCTGCCACATGGTGTCAAGTTTCAGATTGTTTTCAGGATCTCTTTAGTCCTTCTACTGCAACTGAGGTTGCACCTTCACCTTCCGGCCTTCTTTTAGGAATCCTAGATCTGCCGCACAGTACCAATCTTCAGACACTTTCAATAATCCTTCATGCCATGAAAACCAGTACCTTCTTAAATAGTACCAAGGTCAGCTGTCAGCATAAGATACATCTTTGGCTCCTTTGGATCACAGCTTCTGTGTATAGACCATGAAGAGAAACTTCCCAGAATACTTGGTCTCCGTGATGGTTAGCTCGTCTTCATCCCAGCTGATTCTTCAGCCAGATGACCAGAATCAATTTTTTCAGTAAAGAAAAGGTTATGCTTTAGTGGTTCTTAATTCAAAATATCACAGAAACGGCCCTGAGAGAATCTCCACAGTAGTTTACCAAGATTTGAACAGTCAACAGATTTTCTAATGCAACATTTAAAGATTCTTCCACAACTGTCCTAATTAAACTCAATCAGCTCAGTCATTACAATGCCCCACTTCTGCTACAAATTTCTGCCTTAGCTAGGGTATCTATTCCTTTGAAAAAGCACTATAGAAAAAGAAATTTGGTAAAGAAGGGGTTTGTTTCAACTTACATCTCTCAAGTCTCACTCAATCACTGAGGGAAATCAGGGCAAGAATTTAAGCAGGGCAGGAACCTGGAGGCAGGATCTTATGTAGAGGCCCTGGAAAAATATTGCTTACTGGTTTGCTCAGCTCACTTTCTTAATCAATCCAGGACCAACTATGAAGGGGTGGAACAGCGAATTGTGTGTGAGCCCTCCCACATCAATAGCTAACCCTAAAACATGCACCACACACTTGGCCTACAAGCCAACGCTTTGGGTGTGTTCTGATAGTTGTGTTTCCTTCTTTCCAAATGTCTCTAGATTTGTTTAAGTTGACACAAAGCACCCAGCACAATGAATAAGAGTAGCTCTTTATTTCCCTTAGTGATTCCTGAAAAGCCTTCTGAGTAGTTGAAACCAAACCCTAACTTTGTCATTAGCATTTTTAGCACCAGAATCACAAAATATTAATACATCATTTCTCTATTGTCACTTACTGGTAAAGACTTAAGAGTTATTCCTGTTTCCATAGTTTTTATATTTAATATTATTATGATGGTTAATTTTTGATTTAAAACAAATCAGAATTTAGTGGATTGCGTTATGAAGTTTCTGAAAGTATAGCAAGAGAGCTGGTATCTTCCTACAAGCAAGAGTGACCAGAAACCTTTTTCCTGGAAAAGAAAAGAGATTTCCAGTTAAAGGTAGAAAATGGATCACATATTTTTATTTCTGCTCACTCCTGAAACTCCACTATAATTCTGTAGAGTAATTTTTAATAAGATCTAAATCCATAAACTTGAAAGTAGAGGGAAGACATCTTGGTACTAAAAGATAATGATAACATTCTGGAAAAGGAGAAAGTGAATGGGTTACTTGTAATTCACTTACAGAGCACCCAAAGCCAAGCCTTCAATGCAGGGGCAATAATGCCACTATTCCATTTTGACTTAGAAGCCTACAAAGGCCTGGGAAGTTGGGACACAGCAGCCCTAATGGGAGTGGTGGAAGAGTTTGAATGGAGAGCTGTGTGAAAGCACACTCCCGCATCCAGTGGGTCTTCCCTTCTAGTTGTCTCATGTGAACATTTGCAGGTGAACATTTTCTCTCCACCCCAGAGGGACACAGGAGTCATTACACCAGAGAGAATGAGACAGATGTAGCAGTAAGGGAGGGTGAGGCATATTAGAGAAGAGATTGAGGTCTACCGGGAATGGGGGTGGAGTAACGTGTTTTCTCTTAACCCTAAAACATTCCAGGTTCCCCACTCTTTAAATTGAATAATAGTAACAAGTTAGGTCCTCCAAGTAGGCAGGAGGCTACCTCCCTCACAACTGATGTCCAACAGAAAAGACTTAGGAAACTGGTATTTAGCGATCATGCTTTGAACGCTCATGGTCTCCTTGTGATTCCTGTCTAAATGCAGACTAGTTAAAACAACAAACAATAAAGCATTGCAACCCCATCAAGTCCTATCCAGGCACATAGAACTCAAAATTGGTTTTTTAGGAAGTCTTATAAATGGACTTTCAAAGGCCGATTTAGGCTTCATCTAAAGCATTTAACATTAAATGCAGGATAAAAATCAACAAGTGAAGATGAGGGATCATAGAAAATTAGCGACAACACAGAGAGAAGAAAGCTTTAGTGACCTATTATTAATATCTTTATAGAAATATGAGATTATATAACATTAATGCTCTTTGAAGAGGGAATGCTTAAAACAATGAGGAAGCTGGGAATGGTGAAACACACCTATAATCCCAGTTTCTGAGGAGGGCGATGCCAGCAAGACTCTAAAACAGCCCAAAACAGTAAATAAATAAGGGCTTGAGCTGTATTAGGATACAGTTCAATGACAGAACTCTACACTACCATAAGAATACAGAAGGTCTTAAATTGAATACTTTGTGTGTGTGTGTGTGTGTGTGTGTGTGTGTGTGTGTGTGTGTGTGTGTGTGTGTGTATGAGAGAGAGAGAGAGAGTTCAAATACTGTAGGATAATCAGAAAGTTTAATAGATTGGAAGATTAAATTCAATTGAAAAATGGCTCAATAAATTCTAACCCTAGTCTTCATGTTAAGTTTACTTGATTGTCACATAGAGAGTTGAAGTTCAGATCTTAAAGTTTGGTATCTGTGTGCACAAGTGTGTACACATGCGCCACATAACTCACTGGAGATTATGGGACAACTTTGTGGAGTTGATTTTTCCTTTATACCTTCAAGTGGGTTCTGGGGATTAAACTCTATCATCAGGCTTATTCAGGAAACATCTTAGCCTACTCAGCTACCTCAAAGACCCTGAAGGGATTTTTTTTTTAAACCCTTCTCCTAGTTGCCTTCCAATAACACATGTGATGATTCTCTTATGTGTTTGCAAGATTTATCCATGCATGTCATTATCACTTCTGCAAGGTGTGCTTAGATCCCTATATCAAATGTCAGGACCTCCGCTTTTATTCTTCTTTATAAGGCATTGGTACTGTGAAGGGGAGGAATAGGGTCTAGTCATAAGGGCCTATGTATCTGCAACTCTTAGAGCTGGTGTTCCTTCATCATCTCTCAGATCTCTTCCATGTCCTGCTCTGCTAATTTGCTCCCACTTGGGAAAAGTAATATGTGGGTTTTTTCCAGTCTAGAACATACTATTTATTGTTCACTAATGCAAATGTGTACAATAAACTATAAAACCAATATACCATAGATGACTCTTAATCAAACTGTTATCCAATTCATTTTGAGTGAATGCAGGCCCTCAGAGAGCAAAGAAGCTTATCTTCTTCACATTTTATCTATATCAAGGAAAGTATATAATGTATGGTAAAACTTATTAAATATTTAGATGAATGAATCAATGCTATACCAGAAAAACCCAATATAGAAGAAGAAAATATTTTCCAGGGTCTGGAAATATGGCTCAGTGGGTAAAGTGTTTGATATGCAAGCAAGAAGACCCAAGTTTAATTCCCTAGTACCCACGTAAAGGGCCAGACTCGAAGGCAGATACTTGTAATCCCCACAGGGGGGAGGCAGTATCAGGAGGATCTCTGGACTTCAAAGGCCAACCATTATAGGTGAATTAGTGAACTATAGGGTTATTGAAAGACTCTGTCCTAAGAAAGGAAGCTGGAGAATTATCTAGAGAAACAAGTGAGATTGACCTCTGACCTCCATATTCCTGTGCACGTATGTGTGTACATAAACACACAGAGAAATGAATCTAACATTGGCACCTTCCTAATTGGAAATAAACTTGTGATTTCTATAGCAGAGCAGCAAGACTTTTGCTAATGGAGAAATCAACAGGATTGCAAACACTGTGATCACATTAAGATTGTCCAGATAAGGAGCCAGAGCAAATGTCCGCATGACTTAACTTTAAGGTAGCCAAAAGTTATTGTCCAAACTAGCACATTTTTTTTTTGTGAGTGGAAGACAGCAATAAAATAATTGTCAGCTATTAATTGATCTAAAATAGGCATAAACCATGAATGTTCAGGCAACTAGAACATATGATCACTTTATTTCAGCCGGCTGTATATTATTAGTTATTTATATATAAGCATGAAAATGTGAACATTTTGGTACCAGGATATTGTTTATAAATTATAATAGAGATGATTATAAAAGCTTTTTACAGCATTATAAAGAGAAAATAGATGAATAGGCCTAGCTACCCTGCTTTTAGAAAATAGATTCCATGTCTGCATCCGGGTATCTGTCAATAGGCAGGACCCTTCCCTCATCCTTGACCTTGATTCCCACATATTTTTTTTCCTCTCCCCATGACATTTCTCTTCCTTCAAAGGAGCAGTATGACTGTCCCCATTAAGCTAACCTCCTGCAGTAAAGCAGGGTCCAAGAGGCCATAGCAGGCTAGCACCTCTTTTCAGGGCTGGGCGAGGGGCTGCCAGGTGATGAATAGATGCGTGTGGAGCAAGGTGATAAACCAATGCCTCAGCCGTGTAATCTCCCATTAAAATGAAATGCATCCCAGGCATGCAGTCTTTCTTCAGCTTGTATCCTCTCCCATTGAAGATCATGAATAAAAAAGAGAAGTGTACTGCTGACAGATGCCAGCATGCATAAAGGACACTTCCTATAAAGGCGAAGCTCCGGCTAACAGATGGACTAAAGATGTGAGATGCAGAAAGATTTACCAATCTAAATAATTCAAGGGAATGTCGTATGGCAAGCTAGTGCTTTGCGGAGGGAGCCAGCAGAAGGTACAGATGGAAAGGCAGGCCAAGCCTTTCCCATAAACCCATTAAGAACAGTACTTGTCTGAGCGACAGTATGTCGCAGAAGGCCCAGGGAGAGGCCAGCAAATGAGAAATTTGCTTTGAGTCTTTGTGCTACAAGGTCAAGAAGGTTGTTAGTAGTGAAGGTTTCAGCATCTAATGAGAGTGATAAGGGGGTGCTGTGTGCTCCCCTGCTCATTCTCCTGCCCTTTCCAACTCATATCTCCATTCACAAGACTTTTATTTATCTTGTGAGAATTAAAATCATGGAAAGTGATGGCATTCAATGACCTTTTGAGAAGATGTCTTAGTTACTTTCCTGCTTGTCTTGACAAAATGCCTGGGATGCCAACAGAAGGGGAGTTGTTCAGGCTCACAGCACCAGTCTGTGCGATGATGGAGAAGGTAGAGAGAGGATGGTGGTAACACACGTGCATGCACTGGAAGCAGAGGGTAAGCTCATGCTCAGCTCTCCTGTGTTATCTTTGAAATCACTCTGGTCCTCAGTGGGTCTCGTTTCCTCAATTAACATCCTCACAGCCAAACTAATACATCTTCTTGGTGATTCTAAATTCTAAATCTACTTGAGTTGAGCCAATGAAGATTAACTATTACAAAATATCAGAAGGACCAGTTTTTTCAGGTTTTAGCATGACAAATACTTTATGCCCCAAAGCAAAATAACAATATCACTTCTGAAACATTTTACAGAAACATGTAACTATGTCATTTCTACATGATATGGATACTTGTCTGTCCTGGCTTATCAAAGGAATGTTAACACCACGATTGTACCTTATTTCTGGGGCTTATTTTCATATCCTATCTTACAGAGAACAGTGCTTAAACACATTTGAAGAAGCAACATCTCTTTCTCAGCCACCAGGGCTTGCTTTGTGTAAATACCTGGTAAGTTCTGGTAGTGAAACTCCTTCAACTGTAAACATTTCTGCCTGAGACACTGTCAATCCTGTAAAAATGAGATGCTGTGATAGGTAACGTGACACAAAAAATCATGTGGTCATACCTCAAAGTGAGGTGCAGAAGTCTGCCCAGGTCCAAAGGAGCTGAACCATACCGGGGAAGCTGTTGTATTAGGTTTCTGGCCAGGACTTTCTGGGCTATCCTTGTGGCCCGGACTTTCAGACCCACAATCCTATAGTCTCACTGAAATGCACAGACTCTTCTATTAATTGTATGCTGATTGATCTGGGGGGCCCTGGATATAATTTGCTAGCTCTTGCTCTTAATCCAACCCATGATTCTTATCCTGTTCAGCCATGAGGCTCGGTACCTTTTCTCAGAGCAACATAGGTGTCTTCTGCATCGTCTGGCTTGTCTGACAACTCTGTGGCGTTTCTATTCTGTTATTCCTGTTCCCAGAGTTTTCTTAGTCTGACAGCCCTGCCTATACTTCTTGTCTGCCTTTGGCCAATCAGCGTTTTTATTAAACCAGTAGGCAGGGCAATTATTTACAATGGAACAGCATAATCCCCCTACAGGAAGCCAAAGCTCCCATGTCTCAACTGAAAAGCCAACAACTAAAGTATTCTAAACTCTGACAGCTCTTTGCATAATTACAAGAAGGTTCACTAGGAGACTGCTATGTAAATATTTCTGATTATCTTTTTTTTTATTCTTTTTCAATTTGATTTTCATTAAAAAAAACAGTCATCTCCATAAATGTATCCCCTTGCCCCCCCTCCCCTTCCCCTCCCAATCCCTCCCAAATAGCCCTCAGCCTCACCCCTCCCCATCCACTCATCCCCTCCCCCAAAAGATCCGAAGGTGGGCCAGCCCAGCATGGCACATCCATTCCAGGGACATCCAAAGTCAATGCTATGTTGGGTGTTCCTCTATAGGGAATGGACTCCAAGTTCTCAGCCCATTCTTCTTAATGTGTATCCTCTGGTACACCATCTACTGATGGCCCACAATGCAATGCTTCTCAGTGCTGCTATGAGTAGATATGTAATTGCTTAGCATGTTCCACAGCAAAGTTCATGATGGAAACATTGCTTCACAGCCAGTATTTGAACATTCTAAGACTATCCAAAAAGTCTTCAATTTCAACATCACCCAATCTCTCTCTTTATTCTTTGTTACCTAATTCCTTTTGGTAGCAGGAGTGACAGGTCTCAGTGTCAGCCAAGTGTTAGGGATAAGACTTGCACATTCTCTTCACTTTTATTTTTATGGTCTATCAGAGTACTCTCTGTTTAATAACAAAGATAGTTCTAGTTAAAAACTTACTAGAATTAGGAATCTAAGTGATCTTGATGGTCAGTCCCTGCAACATTCTACAGACAGAAGAAGATTCTGGGGTTCTGCTTGTTTGCCTTTACTCTTACCAGCAGCCTGAAACTCTGAGGAATAGGTAAAAGCTGAAATTCATGATTAAAAGGTATCCATGGTTGAAGGCTGGGCTGTCTTACAGAGGTTGGTTGCATTTTGTTATTTTTAACAATCTTATCAGTACTGTTTACATTATCCCTTATGAATCAGATGAGAAAACACCAAAACATACAAAACAATCATTACCTCATGCTGAATATAGCAGTGACTGGCTTACAGCAGATGTATTTTTTAATCAAGTTCATAGCAAGATGGTTTTAACAAGGTTTCCTCTCCCAGTCTTCTTTAACAAAAAGTTACATTTATTTATTGAGCATGTGTGTATAGGTACGGAAAAAGGCCAGAAGAGAAAGGGAAGAAAGGGATAGGAAAGAAAGAAAAGTGTGAGAGAAACAGAATATTACAGAGAATAGATGCAAAAAAATCTATAATCAATTTCAAACAGATAATGACTACATGAATAATTCAAGAACAAAATTCTGTGCATAGTAATTTTCAAAGCAGAAATTCCCATAAAACTTTTTTTATGAGTTTTGTGTGTGTGTGTATGTGTGTGTGTGTGTGTGTGTGTGTGTGTGTGTGTGTGTGTATGTATGAGTATACCTTCATTGCAGATCCCTACAGTGACCATAAGGGGGCATTATATTTTCTGTATCTGGAACCACAAGGGACTTAAACTGCCCATTGTGAGTGCTGCAATTGAACTCAAGTCATCTGGGTCGTCACCAGTGCTCACAACCACTGACCCTTCTCTCCATACCAAAAGTATATTTTTAAAAAAAGAAGAAAGGAATAAACTGTTTTAAAAAGGAGGTAATAAAAGTTGTGAATCAACATTTGTAGATAAAAAGAATCAGAAAGAAAAGTAAAGGTTGTCAACAAAATGTTAACACTTGGTGTTGTCCCAAATGCTAGGAGATGAGTCTTAGCACAGAACAAACAAAACAACCAACCAACAAATAAAACAACACATTCCACCACCAAGATCTGCTATGACGAAGCTCAGCTCTCCAGGAATGGCTAGAGACATTTTAGAGAGAAAACAGAGATTTTGTACCAAGAAACAGAGCTTGGGTGGAAGTTCCTTTTTATGGAAATACTGAAAATCAGAAGCCAAAAGATAAAAAAGAAGCTAGAAGTCAAAAGTGTATATTTTTCTACTTCTATCTGAAAGTCTTATCACTGAATTAACCCCAAGTGGAAATAAGGACAGTCAGAGATTTGTGGCATTTTAGTCTATCGGGATTAAAGTATCTACAGCTCTCAATTGAGAAAGAAACCCAAAAGAAATAGAAGATTAGGGATCAAACTCAGAATGGAAACAATTATCTCAGAGTCATGCTGGTGTGATGGCTGTAGAGATCTTCTGTGAGAAGCCAGAAAGATAAGTCAGATAGAAACTTCCCCCAAACAAGCAAATAAGCCTAACACACCAGAGACAGATAGATCACTTCCAACTTTAGCCATTCTGGAGGCCATAGCTGCAAAAAAAAAAAAAAAAAAAAAAAAAAAAAAAAAAAAAAAAAAAAAAAAAAAAAAAAAAAAAAAAAAAACAATGATTGTTAATTTGGGAAAAAAAGAAACAAAATATGGTAGAAAGAAGAATTATAGCCAACGCACATACTCTACTGAGCAACAGTTACATAATGACCAAATAAACAGAGTTCACTATATTACTGTGAAAGGACTCCTCTGGGAAAGATGGATACTGGCAGATGTCAATAGAAATGGTTGTACATAAGAGAATGAATTCACTTCCACTTTCATAGCCTTGAAAGTCCGAAATAATGGTAAAATCTTAAGGGCTAAGAAATGGTATAAGCACACTTTGCTTCAGCATGGGAACCAGTTCCAAAAGAAAGGCTAAAATCATTGAAAATCACTTCTTATCAGTGGCCTGTGGAGTCTTATGGGAAGGGTGGAGACAGAACACCATCAGCCTTACAACAGGCATCATGTATGTATTTGTCCATTTAAATTATTACTAGATCAATGAATTGTTGTGATTTTTAGTAAAAGGTCATAAACAGTGAATTCATGACCATGCAAACTTAAATGTGTCATCATGTCCCATAAGTAGCCTCATATACACACAAACGCATCTAATTTGTATATATATCAAGAAAAAATAACGGAAGGAAAGATTTTTGATGATGTTGTAGTTTATGGCTTCTTGTCTCCAGACATTAAATGCTATTGCCCTAGCTATTTTAGAGTGGAAATGACCTTGACCCTGTAGCCATGATAGTTGATTAATCACAATAGGGCAGTGGTAGCTTGTCTAAAATGATTGTGATGGAGCTACTGTGAGTACATGCTAAAAAGAGGAAAAGGGGAGTGGAAGGACTTTCATGTGGAATTCCAGTCTGTGACAATATTGTCAACTCTGAAAGGGTAGGAGACAAGCTTATGGTTATGCCCGCTAAGTCTTGACGAGATTATTACATCAGTTGAGTGAGATAAACAAACTCTTTCACCATGTGTGGGGCCATTCCTCCACACATCCCAGGGATAAGAAAGAATAAAGTGAACTGAACACTGGCATTTCTCAGAGACAGATATCGGGGAATGGCTGAAATATCAGAGAGGTCAATCTCACCCAGCTGTCTTCCAGCTACCTCAGCCTCTCTCCTTGGTTCCTCGAGGCTTCTACCACCTCCTCTGTTTTCCCACACCTGCCTCAAATACCCTCTTCACCCAGCTGTTTCACATCCAGGTTAAGATTAAAGGTGTGGGCTACTACTATTTGGTAGTTATCCTTAAACTGACAGAAACATAGAAAGATCTCCTCTGTCTCTGGAGTTATGGGATTAAAGGCCTGGCACCACCACTGCCTGCCTGGAAGCTGGAACTCCTTCTGCAAACCAAGCTGGCCTCAAACTCAGATCTGCTGGGATTAAGGGCATAGGTTACCACTCCTGGATATTACCTGTGCTGGGATTAAAGGTATAAATTACCACTCTCTGAGCCTCCTGGACTGACTGTAGGTAGATCTTTTCTCTGATATTCCAGGCTGATTTCATTAAATATGTAACATATCACCACAGTCTTCTTGTCAAGAATTTCTGGGATAACTTCACAGTGATTCAATTCAGCAACATACAAAATTGTTTATGTGAATTTACAATATAGTTTCTTCATCTGCTGTTAGCCTGTTGGAACTGTATTTGAAAAGGCAGTCATTCGGAACCTTATTTTGAGGATCTAGTGGCATTTATGCCACAATCTCCCAGGGAGAACATTGCTCAATTTCACTTTCTTGTCATTATGATCACCCAGAACTTCTGTAGTTATTACCACAGACATGCAGATGTTCATCTGGGTATAATGAAGTAAAATAATAATTATAATAACAATAGCAGAAGACCATATCTCCAGTTTTTAACTTCAAATGTTTATGAATTGTTTATCCAATCTAATTGTCCTTTCCCCAAAAAATATTTTTAAATATTAATTATATTTTATGTGTATGAGTTTTTTGCCTATATGTATGTATGTGTACCACATGCATGCCTGTAAATACAGAAGCCAGAAGAGGGCATCAGATACCCTGGAACTGGAGTTACAAATTGTCAGCTGTCATGTAGATGATGGAAACCAGACCCAGGTCCTCTGTAAGAGTAACAGGTATTCTTAACCTCTGAGCCATCTCCCCAGGCCTTACAACTATTGTGAACATACCTGTTTTTATGATATAATGGTGAAGTCAAATCTGAACAGCCCAAAGCTACGGGATGAATAACATTCAGTTTCAATTATAATGGCTTCTTCATTTTAACCTTCTAAGAGGACAGTCTACTAATGGTGGGCAGTCAAATTCCCATGTTGGAGGTATTTCAAGCTTTCCCAATTCACTTATGTTGAATACGTCAGTCTGTGATTTCATGTTTTCATACTATTTTCTTCTTCAGAAACATCACACCTGGAAGAAGAAGGACTAGGACTCATTATAATCTATTATGCACCCTGCCCTTGACATGATGGAGTGAAAATTAAAATTCCAAGACAAGGCTAGATACGGGATTACTCCATACACACCAGATGGGAAAATGAGCCTTACCAGAATACATGCGAGGGCAAGAGTGTGTAGTTCCTGTGACATGTTAACTAGCTCAGAGCACTGCTTAGATGACTTTCTTGGCTGTTCTACACACTTTGTGATATTTGATCAGTTTGCTGGTAACATTTCCTCTCAGACTAATCCTAAAATTTTCTAAACTATAATAGCTGACCATAGATGTGAAATGTACTTATGCGTGAAAAAAGGCTATTGGTTATGAGCCCAAAGAAGTCATTTATAGCAATAGTTCTTCAATCTAATTCCAGATTCACAATATCAAAAGCATCTGGAAATGTGCTAGACCCCATGCTAAGGTTGCTGAATCAGAAACCCTAGTGAGAATTAACAGTCACCATTTCCGTACATTTCTGAGGTGACTCTAGTACTTGAGAACTGCTGATTAAGGGTGACACCACAGGGTCTATGAAGCCAGTAATCAGGTAGGAAAATCAAAGCCCTGGGTTTTGGCTGAGCTTTTCCAAGAACTGGAAATGTATCATTTTCAAAAGGATATTGTAATAAGCAGTTGTCCAAGCTCCCAAGAAGCGAAAGAGAATGCTACACATCAGGATACAGAGTGAGGGTGGAAGAAAAAGTTTGTCTCCAGCTCTGATGCCATGGAAAGGGAATTACTCAGAGCTCTCAGATCTTCAGACATTCTTACACGTTTCCACATAAAAATGCTCAAGAGGCTTTATAGAATTGTCACGGAAGACTGCTTTCTGTGTCATTACCTTTGTTCATAAGGTTGTGATGGGTGAGGGCAGCTTCACCCTAGCCAAGATGTGCCAATGCTGCCTCCTGTGTACCCTAGACAACCAGACTCCTGCTGCACTCCTCCATCTACCACTACCCAACTTGCCATAGATGTTAAGACAGGAGGTAGCAAAGAAAGAGAGGTAGAGAATGTGTGTTTGGGGGGGGGGGGACACCATAAAGTGGGGAGAGGAGAGAGGAAAGATGGGTTAAAAGATATAAGTGAGAGAGAGTTCAAAGGAGAGAGTCAAGAAGTGAAGTCCCAAGGGGATTCAGAGAGGGCAGGAAGGTGGAGCTACCCAGCAGCTGTTTGGCATAGGCAGCTTGCACCATCCATTTTGCACCGACTCCTTCCTGTGTTCGTCAGCGTCTGCGATGTGGTGATTAATCATTCATGTCAGAAGCTCTAAACCTATTCAATGGAAAACAAATGCCATGGCACCCAGCCTTTTGCTTATCCTGTGCGTGCTCTTCACAAGCTTGCTTGGATGAGGCCGTCTGGGACAAAGATGAGTTTTTTCCTGGAGACTTCTAATGTCCCTCCCATGAAAATTCGGGACAGCTCCACATTTTGGAGACACCCTGTGATCTCTAGGGCCTTGCCTTTTACAGTGGGAGTGAGTGAGGGGGGTGAGGATAGGGACCACTAGCAATGAAGGTCAAGGTGTTCTAGTTAAACAAACAATCAACATTCATTTAATTCTCTTTTAAAGAGAATGTAGACAACTTACTTACAAAGCTTCTTCCCTGGGCTACGGTGCAGACCAATCTATTGACACCCTCAGTCCTCCCAACAGCCCTTGCAGCAAGGGTTGACCGTGTACCCTGTGTTGTCTCCAGCAAATTCCTTCTGTGTGATCTCCCCCATCCCAACTAGTTTACACTCCTCGCTTCATTTCTTGGTCTATTTCTTGTTTTTATTGTTGCTGTCCTTCATCTCTGTGTAGTTGATGCCAAACCTACAAGTCTAAAACCATGATCTTCCCTAAATGCTCTATAACAAATTATCTCCTAAACTGCCGCTTGCCTGGAAAGACAACCAATCTGTACAGTATAATGCTGAAGCATTAGGCTCTAGAATAAAGAAAACGAATCTTCATATCTAAGTTCCTCACCTGGGTGTTAGCACATATCCATTATTCTTCATCAAGAGTTTGGTTGGATTTGGAGTCACCTAGGAGACAGATAAGATACTCCGTGGGAATGTTTGTGCATTCACTTCCAGAGAAGATGGGCTGTGGAGAAAACTTCTCTTCCTGAAATGTGAATGGTGCCATTGCATAGTTGGGTTCCTGGTTGGGACATGACAGGGGAGAAATGGAAGCCAGAGAAGCAAACAGTAGCAATTCCTCATTCCTCTTCTTCCGGGTCAGTCACGTGAACAGCACTCTTCTGCCATAGGCTCCTCCTGCCATGCTATTTCACACACAAAAGACATGATTGAATTCTCTGAAACTAGTAGCCACCATTCTTCCCTTAAATCTTCTGCTTATATTTTAGTCATAGGTTAAAAAAAAATAGAGTGTATGTCCCAAACTTTGATGGCCATAGCTTTCATTTTTCTCAAATGCAAAGACACTAAGAATGACCCAAACTAAGTGATACATGCCCCATGTGACAAGCAGCCTGTGCCCCATACTCATGGCTTCTTTTTGAAACTGATAATCAGATACCTAAGAGGAAGCTGAGGACAAGGGCCGTGCTCAAGGGAATCACATTGCTTTTTAACATTCACTACAAGGCAAAATGTGGAGCCTGTTTGCTGAGCTGGTTTAAGGATGTTGGCCAATGTAAGTGAAAAAGACCTTGTTGCTTGAAGCTCACATACCCTTTGAATCAACATCAAACCAATTGTATGTGCATATTTTTTTCAAATGGTTTTCTTCCTTGTGTTTTGTGTGCTTGATACCCTGGTATGCTCAATAAGGGATGCATGTAGTTGTCTACTGGGAAGCAGCAAGGAGAACCAGGAACTTGGCATTAGCTGGCCCTAAACACATTTTCTTACTTAAGACCTATTATGAAGTCCATGGATGTGATTTTCATTACCAGACTTCTTTGGACTTCCTTTTAACAGCATTCTTTTGTGTTAAGTATGAAAAAACTTCGGTTTGCAAAAAGGGAAAGTATTTAAGGAGCTTGTATAACTTTCTTCAGATCACATACCATAAAAGTAATAAGAAGTACAACCCCCTAGTATGGAGGACCTGTGTGATTGAGTAAACCATCAAAAGGATGATGATTCAAATTCAGGTATTCCCTCCAATATCTGTAAGGGAATGGCTCAAAGAACCTCATTGCCTCTATGGACCCTCAAATTCTTGGGAACTTCCATACTTTATGTAGACTAGTGTATAATAAAGGAAGTTGCAAACAACTTCCCCTATACTTTAAGTCATTCTCTGTCTGTTTCATGCTAGTGTGTGTGCATGCATGTGCATTAGTGTATGTAAATGAGGATGCACAGGGACTACAACATGCTTGCTGAGATCAGAGGACAAGCAATAGGGTGTCATTCTTCACATTAAACCTTAAGGGGAGGGTCTCTGTCATTTTCCTGTGCATGCACCACTCAGACAGGCCAGGAGATTCCAGAGAGCCTCCTCTGTCCCTGTGTCCCCTTCCATCTCCTGGAAGAACAGATGGGACTCCAGATACTCTTACTATGTGTCCCGCTCTTATGTCCCACTTTTATGTGGGCTCTGAGAATTAAAACTCAGGTCTTCATATTTGTGCAGTAAGCACCTTTTACTCACATAGTAAAGCAATCTCCCCCGCTCCAAATCATTCCAATAATATCAAATATAATAGGAACACTATGTATGTAAATCTGTACATATTATGAACAGGCATATATTTTCTGGTACTTTCCAGAAGGATTTGTTGACTGTGTGTATACAGAACCCACACATACAGAAAGCTAGAACTGACTAACTATAGAGAACTCAAGAAGAACTTCAAGATGATGGGTTACTTATAATAAAAACAAATGATTTAAATTTGTCAGTTTCAGATAAACACTAAACAAATTGTTTTAGAAAAAAAAAAAGCATAAGTTAAATGAGTCTGGAAAAAAGAAAATAGCTTGTTTCTGCCAGAAATCTAGATGGCTATGGGAGAAAGAAGTGATGTTTCTTGTATTCCCACAGTTCCTTGATGGATGCTGACTAGGACATCTCCACTAGATAACGTCTGGTTCCACAGTCCGGGGAGAATTCATGGCTGGGTGGGATATGGATCTCAAAGCCTGATTAGGCTATTTTGAGTCCTGTGACTATCTTACAGGAGCAGTATGCCAGAGCAAAAGCAGACTACATATGACCCCTTCTCCTGGACCTCACCCCTTCTTGCTCATCAAGAACTTTCTTATGAATGTGAAGCATATAGTGGATGATACCAGCCACAAATGAAGCAGAGGAGGGTCTAGAACAGGTCCTCCTTGGATTCGGTGAAACTAACTCACAGCCCATTCTGGTCATACTTTTAACACAACTTCTTACTCATTAGGATAGAATTAAATTATTAGTGATATTGTATGTATGTACATAAGTGTTTGTGCATGGACAAGTAAACATGTGGGCATGTTCATATAAAGGTCAGAGACTGACTACTGATATTATTTCTTCAGGCATGATCTTTGTTTACTTGAGGCAAGGTCTCTTACTGGCCTTCAGCTTACTCTCCAAGTATACTGCACTAGTTGGTCAGAAATCCCCAAGGACTTGCCTATGTCCCCACCTCCATTCATAGTGCTAGGGTTTCAAAAATTTCTACCATGATGTGTGTTTACTACATGAGTACTGGGCCTTAGCTCAGATTCTTGTGTTCACATGGTGTCCTGGCTGGTTTTATGTCAACTTGACATAAGCTAGGATCGATCATCTAAAAGGAGAGAATCTTAATGGGAAAAATGCTTCCATAAGAACCAGCTGTAGGGCATTTTTTTTCTTTCTTTCTTTTTTTTTTTTTTTTTACTCGAAGATTGATGGGGGAGGAACCAACCCATTGTGGGTGGTGCAATCCCTAGGCTGGTGATCATGAGTTCTATAAGAAAACATGCTGAGTAAGCCATAATAAGCAAGCCAGTAAATAGCACTCCTTCCTGCATCAGTTCTGGGTCTCTAAGTTCCTGTCCAGCTTTCTTCAATTATTTTCTACAGTATGGAAGTGTATGCCAAATAACCCCCTAATTCACTTTTGGTCATGGTGTTTTATAACATCAATAGTAGCCCTACCTAAAAAACATGGTTGACGCATGACCAATTCAACCACCTCCCTGCCCTTCATTGAAAACTCTTGATCAAATTATTCTAATTCTGTACTTTTAGAACCTAAAGTATTTTTAAAAAACTTCTTTAATTCCTCTCATGAGTTATTTGTAGTTTAATAAGAATAGCAAAGTGGCCTGCTTATTTGTTTGCAATAGGTGAATTTCCTCCATCCCTGGCCCGGCAGTACCAGTGAATTTATTCCTCTCAGGATTGCACTTTATCATTACACTGTGCTCTCTAAATCCACTTTTAATTCACTCTTGTGTCCCAGCGGGCGTGACTGCAGGCCTAAAATGTCCTCCCACAGAAGAATGAACAAAAGCCACAGGTTCAGCCCTGATGGTGCAGAGCCGTGAGGTCCTGATTGTCAGGCATCTCTTAGATGGGTAAAGAACAAGAAACCTAGAGGGGAGAAAATCCAAACCACTTAAAATTCCTCCTTCTCTTCCTGAAGCAGTTTAATCTCAAAACATAGAAGCAGAAAAATCCCATCTTAATTTTCTGTTCTGAGCAGAGACCCTGCTTAGAATAGATGTCTAAGTTCCTAGAATTCCAAGAATACATAAGAATGGTAAAGCAAGGCCTGGGAAGACAGATTGGAGGCTAAGGATGCGACCTGCTCTTTTAGAGGAGCTTAGAGGAGCTTAGTTTGATTACTAGCTACATGGTGGTTCACAACCATTTGTAACTAAAGCCCTCTTCTGTTTTCTGAGGAACACACATGCTCTAGTTACATGTATGTGAGCCAAACACTCATAGACATAAAAGAAAAAGTAATTTTACAAGAATGGTAAATTAAGAGCTACATGGAATTTGGAAAATATAAAAGATATTATCATTCATCTTTTATGCTTAACTTAGCCTAACTCAGACCTTACGGTTGGGGTCTTCCCATAATTTCCTACCACTTTTATTATTTTTATAAAGTTTAATGCTTGTGATAGATTAGCACTTATCACTCAACCAATATACTTTTAAGGAGACAGACATTTGTATTAATTTTAACTATCCCTCTCAAGCAGGTCTGACTGAAATGAGTGTCCTGCTTTTCAATGGTTATTGCATGGACACCAGAATGAAAAATGAGTAAATATTCTCCACAGTTATTTCTTTGCTCAGTTTCCACAGCATGGAAAATGAGTGTCTGTGGCCTACTGTGCTTACCTCCAGATTGCTTGGAACACAATCATTTCATAGTGATTCCAAAGCTACTCATTAAGTATTTACTATGGTTTGTAAATTGTGCTATAAAGGAAATGAACAGAATTAACACAGTACTTGTATTTTAAAAAATAGCAGATTAATGAGAGTTAGAGGTGAACAAATACTATAACAAGTGTCATTATAGGGTAAATCATAGAGAAGAAACATAATCCACATGATTGTGGGAGGCATTTCTCTCAAAAAGTCTGATAAGCTGTAACGTAGAAGAGAGAGACATTACAAAGTAGTCAAGACTACCTTAGAAGAATGGAGTAGAATGGGAGACGCGTTCTGGGGAGCACAGTGAACAATCTTATTGAAGCTAGAGAGGACACTAAGAATGGCTGGCTCATACAGAGAAGGGGAAAAGAGCAAGATGTAAAACCAGAAACAAAATGGCACCACCAAGCAAGAATCATCTCTTGATATCATATCAACAAGTATGAGTTTCAGTTCAGTGGCCTCATGGAGCCAGAGAGATTTGAGCTGGGAGCCCTCACTTTACCCTCACATTAGTGGGAATCTGGTGTTTGCAATATCAGCACTGGAGCTAGGGAGCTCTTGCAATAAGCTGATGAAAAGTGAAAATAGCCAGGGCTGGGAGGCGGAAGGAGGAAAAGTGAGCATATTCTGGAATTTTAAAGCGTGTTTTCCAGAAACTTGATGCTTGATAAAAAGCAGAGCTGTGTTCAACTTGGGTTTGATGCTTGGGTGGATATCAGGCCCAGGTGCAGAGATGGGACACACAGTCAAAACAGCAGGATTGAGTAGAAAGAAAACATAGTGTGTAATATATATGAAATAAGCAATGAAAACTTCCAAACCCAAAGCAGAAATATTAAAGGGTAAAAATACCTCAGATCTGTCAAGTCTGAGCAACTTGGAAGGGGCATGGGAACGAAGCTTTGGTACATGAGTTAGCGCTAAGAGGGACGCGCTAAGGCACCGTTTGTTATAGACATTGTGTCTAGGATTGCCAGGATTTCCCTCAGTCTGCTTCACTCTCTAGACTGAGTGAAGAAGCCAGAATCCTTTCTGAGACCTAAGTTGTACCTTTGCTCCTGTGTTTCCTCACCTCTACCTTCTCATTCTCTAGTGAGTGAAACTCAAAAGTGCTCAGACAACCTTCCCTCTCACACATGTATTTTATCTTCTTCCGCCATCACAATAGCCCATGGCTTGGCCCACTCTGTAAGTTTGGTCCTCCAGGAGTCCTGGTGTAACCCCATCTCCTGACCTCAGCATGTATTTCTCCTTTATGTTTGCTTCATATTCTTGCTTTAAGCCTGTTCAACTGTCACCCAGCTTTGAACATGCCAGAAAATAACCTGCCATTTACAATCTCACTTACTAGATTTCTTCTCATAAGCACTAGTTAGGGCTTAAGTTTTAAGAGAACAACATGTTCATAATTATTGTTATTATTATTATTATTATATGATATCCCAAGTTCTAATATATTATTATATATTACTGTTATTATTATAATATTATGTTATTACTATGTAATATCATTATTAGTAGTAGTTTAATAATATCCCAAGTCTTAATATATTCTCTGATACAAAGTGTATATTGGTTGGGTAATTAAAGAGACATGTAAGTTTGTGTTAATTTTCACACATGCACTAACTTCAGTCACTCTTTTAAGAACGCGTCCCTCCTTAGGAAGACTTACTGAAAATAGTATGCAGTTAATCCTTGGAAAGAATGCATCTCCACATTAACTACACAGTAGAATTTTCAGAAAGGCTTTAACAGACTATAAATGTGTGGATCCCACTGTTGGAGAACCTGACCTATAGTTAAGGATTTGCCTAACCTGGGAGAAAAGATCACTAAAAGTAATTTTATGTTGACAGCCACTGTTGGGACGGGAAGAAGAATTTGAAATGGAATCAGAGAGGCTGAATTTTGAAGCTGGAGGTCTTTGCTGCCTGGTAAAACAGATTGGAGATTATTGCACATGGCTCTTTCAAGTTCAGTGATATGGGCCACTGAGATGGCCTCATGGGCTCAGGTTCCCATGTTTGACAACCTGGGAACCACTTGGTGGAAGGAGAAAGCCAACTCCCACACAAGGCATACACTTGTGTGTGTACCCTCAGCCACCGTCGCCACACACACATTAAATGCATAAATATTTAAACAGCCAAGTTTGGGGCTGGAAAGACGACTCAGCAGTTAAGAGCACTCTTGCAGAGGACCTGGACTTGATTTTCAACGTCAAAGTGACAGTTCACGAAAACTATTTGTAAATCCAGATGTTTATATACTCTTTTGCCCTTCTTGGTCACAGGCTCACATATAGTACACTTACATAGATTGGGGCAAACATTCATACATATAAAAAATGTTTAAAATATTGAGGTTCATTGCTTTCTTTTCCACAGTGGTTAACTCCTTCATTATTTTACACATAGACTTGTCTCATGTTTTCTTCACAAATGTTCTAGCTATAAAACTCACATATACAAACTTTAAAAATTATTGCTCCCTCCATTTCCAGTGACCGAAACCCACTAGCTCCCACAGAGCACTCTGTTACAAGGAGGTTTCTTGGTCCCGGGTGGCCACAGACCTGCCACCAGACCCCTTAGCCGCCCACTGCTGCTCAGGCCCCCCAAAATGATTCACACACTTATATTAAGTTCATGCTGTTTGGCTTATGGCTCATGCACATTGCTAGCTCCTTCATCTTAACTCATTTTCATTAATCCATCTGTCATGTGACCTGTGGCTCACCTGTGTTCCTTACATGTTTCTTCTTGGGTGGCTTGCTCAGTCTGTCTGACTCTGCCCTGCTTCTCCTACCTATGTCGTGATTTCCCCTCCTACATTTTCTATGGTGCCTGTCATGGGCCAAAACAGCTCCTTTATTTAAATATTGATATTCACAGCATACAGAAAGACATTCCCACATCAGCACTCATAAACCACTGCTTCTCATTTTCCTAAATCAACCTTCATAAATTCCCTGCCTTTGTTATCAAAAAAGCTGATGAGGAGCTTCCATGTAGGGCTATATCCCCCACCTCAACAACTATATTATACCGTTCCAGTCTACCATGATCCTAAAATCTCAACTTCCATCATGTAGCCTTTCTGATCTTTGTGTGTGTGTGTGTGTGTGTGTGTGTGTGTGTGTGTGTGTGTGTGTGTGTGTGTGTTATCATGATGCTCACATCAAACTTAATCTACATTTATGAAGTATTATTCCACTAATTGCTCTTGGAAACAGTCACCTTCAGTTAAACTGGGTGTACTGATTACTCATGGCAGGCTCATTCTTCTTCTGCACTTTTGACATGTTTCTCATGTAGAAGATTGTCTCCTCTCTTCTTTCTTATAATTTCAACCCATTTATTAAAGCCAACTCACCTCTTCAACATAGCTTACCCTAATCATCTGAGCATCATCTCTGCATGAACTCATAGCAATTATTGTTTATACCACTCATTTTGTACTTAAGGTTAAATCCCTCTATGAAATTTCCCTGAATCTGTGCTGCAATTTGATGTCTCATTTTCCCAAATAGCTTCTAAGCTGTCAGTACAAGGATAAAACACGGTTCTTATAAAGCTCTTGAACATAATAAGCACTCAAGTTTATTATTTAAAGGGATGAATTAATGCACGAATAATCATCTGGTCTTAACGTATCCAGGTGACTACATGTCTTACTTTTGATGCTGATGGAAAGGCTTTTTTTTACATCGACCTCTCCATGTCTTCTGTGGTACCTAGGTAGATTATCCAACTACATGATGAAGAAAATTAGAGGCATGCAAGAAATTCTGAGGATAGTGCATGATGCTTTCATATGTTTGAAGTTTCTTTAAAGTGAAGAATTGGCCAGAGAAGTGGTTTAGAGCATATTCCTCCCTAAGTTCCCTGCCCTTTTATTTTTCTATCCCTTTGGACACTGTTTGCTAACCTTTTTCTTTCTTCTTTCTGCTTTCCAAACACCTACACCAATTTTTCTCAGCCTTCCTAAAACTGTGACCCTTTAACACAGGTGGTTTTTGGTTGCTACTTTATAACTGTAATTTAGCTACTTTTGTGAATTGTAATATAAATATCTGATATGCAGGACATCAGATACATGACCCCAAAGGAGTCTCGACCCACAGGTTGAGAACCATCGTCTTTTGTCTTCTTCCTGCTGTGTCCTCAGAGTCTCCGTTTTCCCTCTCTCATATTTTGATATGGCTTTTCTCTAATGGAGCATGCAAGTTGTCATGGAACTCCATACCCAGTTCCATCTAGATGGGAGATGGGAGGGAGATGACATCAAAGGTTCTTATGACTGCAAACCTTTCTATGGTGCAATATGGTCAACGTATGCTGCTCAAGAAGTTTCAATTCTGTTTTGGACATTGGGAAAAAAATCTCATTCAGTTGTTTTAATATAGTATATTTTTAGGATGCTATAAAGTAGACAGTGGTGAGTATGTGTGTACCCCTAGCCAGGAAAAGAGGGGAGGAGAAAGAGTACAGGAATATGAGCTAGACATCTAAGAGATCACAGGGAATGAAGAAACCCAAAATGAATAACTTCACACACAGAAAATGATAGTTTCCCTCTGGATTGAGAAAGGTTTCTGTGATATACATAAATATCAGTCAATCTGCCAGGTCTCATGCTTAGGTTGTCCCCAGCCTTGACATTACATGTGAAAATAAAATATAGAGAACCTCAGACTTGTGGGAGATGGAGTAAAAGACTCGGCTCCGGAAAACCCAGTCACTCCTCCCAGTCAGCCTTCTTTCTCTGCCATTGGAAATAGGAGCATTATAAGAACCTTTCTGTATCTGTGACCAGGTGGCAAGTAACATCGAAAAGTGACTGTGTCACATCACAAGCCAGAAGGTGACTCTGAAAGTCACCAGGTTTTATTCCATCCATTTTATAGATTAGAAAACCAGATTCAAAAAATTGTCTCTTATGAATTATTACCATTTCACACTCACCATGCATGTAATGCAGTTCTCAAAGTGAACTGCTATTACAAAGTGGACTTACTTTTTATAAGGATTAAATTGTTATTTGGACTGAGTCTGCTACTTTGGGTACTACCTACATCCAGGAATATTTTTTTCATCTGTGCAGCCTACCTTTACATCTTGCTCATAAGACAGTATCTGATCGTGGTGCTGAACTCTGCTGAGCATGGCTGAGCACCAACTTTAGCAGCTACTGCTGCAGCTCCCCAGACTTACTAGAAACACCAGAAGCCAATGCCACCATCCAAGGTCATCATCTTCCCACATTACTTTGGTTTGGGCCCTGTGCTAAGAAGTCTGAGGTCGTCTAGCATAGCTCCCGAATTTTTGTTCTCTATTCCCTCACCTCTCCATGGGAAAGGCTCTTGTGAAAGGCATTGGGCTTAGGAACAAAAAACTTGATTTGGTCACCAGTTAGAAATCTGAATCATTTTTCAGAGTAAGTAACACTAAAAATAAGTCGCAGTTATTAAAGATCCATGTCATTGGGCAAGTACTTGATTTTTAGACAGTCCTTGCTTTTTTTTTCCTTCCTTCCTCCCTCCTTCCCTCCCTCCCTCCCTCCCTTCCTTCCTTCTTTTCTTTTTGAAACAGTTTCTCTGTGTAGGCCTGCCTGTCATGCAACTTGCTCTGTAGACCAGGCTGACCTTGAACTCGTAGAGATCTGCTTGCCTCTGCCTCCTGAGTACTGAAATTTAAAGGTGTGCACCACCAGCAGCAGCTCAATGCTTTTATTTTTAAGAGAGATGCAACCATGTATAATGACTTCTTCAGAGTTCCAGTGAAAGACAGTGGCAGTCTTTAAAGGAAAAAATACTTTGAGATAGATAGTATAGCTCAGTAGAGTGCTGTGCAAAAAGCCCTACATTCAAACTTCAACACCACATACACGAGCATGATAAAGTCAAAAGCAAGAGGATGTTTAAGAAGAGTTTAAGGCTATCCTCTTAGTGTATTGTGATTTGAGTCTGGCATGGACTATACAGGATCCTGTTTCTATATCATTGATGCTTGAAAAAAATTTATAAAAATGATAAAACTGCTACAAATGTGCCTTGTTAGCCCTTTTTGTGACAACTTCCTATGTGTCTAAACCAAACCCCCTCACTAATAACCCACTACTACTAAGAACAAACTTTCCACCAAACACAAACATTCCCACAAGAAGTGAGGTAGTCAATTAAAAAGTGTGAAGACAGTCTGTCAATTATCTCTAAAATGTACTCAACACAATCCACATGAGAAAAAAACTTTCACTTACCTAATGTGACTTTGAATATTCCAATTGGAGTTGTTTGTTTCCAGATTATTCTATTAGTATCTTCACCTGAGCCTTTTTATGTATCAGAACAGGTATAACTGGGGCAGCTATAAACATCTGCAAAGAGGCCTGAGATAGACCAGTGTGGAAAACATCGGCTTTGAAGTGACTAGTTGTATTCAAAGTTCACTTTCTCATTATTCAAGTGGGCTGAGCCAGCTCCTCTGGGTTCTTAAAAAAAATATTGTTTCTATAGTTATCCACATGAATAAGAATACTTATTTCTTAGATTTCTCAGAAAATAGAAATAAGAAAAACAGATGTAGAGTGGTTATCCTGGGGCTTTGCACATAGTAAATGCTTAATAATTATAATTATTTTTAATAATAAGAACCTGGGCACTTAATTTTCAATGCCTTTTTTCTATCCAACGAGTCTTTAAATTCTTACAATATAAGAATTCCTACCTCACATGTTGTTAGCCTAAGTTGTCTCATGTACATCGAAACAGGGATTTTTTACACTGAAAGAGAATCAACTATTTTGAATGACTATACAACCTGGCAGCCAAGAGTTCAGCTTTCTCTGTGTAGCTACCTTTGTCTGGAAATGCATAGTGTAATTATTTGAACATTCCCTTTGTGCCTTTCTTTTATTATTTTATGAAAATGACTGAGAAACAGGAAAATGAATGTGCTCATACTGGTGGCAAGAAGCTCGGGCACCATAAATTTACTGTAGTTGAGACAAAGATGGCATTCCCTAGATATCCTAGAATTGATGAATCTTTGTTGAGACCTTAAGATGATCAAGTGGGCATGCAGGTACAAAGAAAATGAATAAAACAGCCCATAGGAAGCACTGGAAGCACAGCTATTATAATTACATCTAACTGATAAATCATTTTTTAGGAATTGTTTTCATGCCATTTAGCTTTCTCAGACCACAAACTCCGTGTACACCTTAAGTCAGTAGCTACACTTCCTCTAAGATCTGCACAGAAGAGTTACAGATTCATTCTTTCTTGGGGATCTGCTAGTAGACAAAGCTCATGTGCAAAAAATACCAGAAATAATCATGTTCCTTCTTTAGAGTATGTCTCACCTAGTCTTTTTCAGATGCTCAGAAAACCTAAAAAAAAAACAGCATAATTTTCCACTAAAAGGGCAATGAGAATGATGCACCCTTATGTGTATTATATGCTCTTCTCGTGAACTTACAGAGCATCTTTTAGGATGCACACGCTCCTTGTCTGTGCTATATTTGAAACTGCCAAGTACATTGTCTGGTGTCTGCACTGGCAATAGATAAGACTATATCTACTTATTTGAGCTCTGTAAAAAACTGTCTATTTGTACTCTTGTGCATTTCTTGTTAACTAAATACAAAGTAGATTGTATTTAATAGTTTTTTTAAATTTCATTCTTGAATAAGATATATTTAAGGTGGGTCACTGGAGAAGCTTGGAACCCAGGTCATGTTTCTTTAAACAAAATGACATTTCTAAGTAAAGAGGTTTCCAGTGTCCCCTGCAGAAATATATCTGATTTCAGAAAAGGATTGATTCAAATAAAAATGTGTTTGTATAAGAAAAATTATTTTCTGCTGAGAAAACACATAGTTTGGGGGTAAATTTATAGTTCTGGCCAGGTCATTAATATCTGGTTGTCAAAAAGTATTGGTTTGAACAAAAATATGTTGTAATAAAAATGCATTGTTTTGGAGAAATTTATTGGCCCCATGAAAACCTATTCGATTCAGAAAGATGTGTTGATTTCAATGAAAAATCTATTTGTTTTAAGGGAGATAATGCTTGGCTCTCAGCTTTTCTGTGGGAAATCTCTGTGACATTGATATTCATTTAGAAAGATGAAACATAGACATAATTAGTGGAAAGACTGTGAGGAGTGAACACAAGGCATGTTTAGTCAATAATGCTTAACAGAACGTAATAAGTGTCCATCTTCAGAGTTCACTGACAAATATCAGCCGAACTCCTTCCAAGTAGCTCAAAGAAGGATATAGCTGCAGGAAATTATAGAGCGTGCGCACTCACTGCCACCAAAGGAGTAGGGAGACGGGAATAACCCCTGACCCCAAGAGAGCTGTAGCTCCAGAAATTCTTGTATTCCCATCCTTGGCTTGCTGCGTACCATGATTCCTCTGAATATTACATATTGTGGTTTGAAATAGTTAAAATACATTTCCATAGATTATTTATTATTTATTCTGAGTTACCATATACTTACTTTAGGAAGATGAAGATAATCACATAATGCTACTGTTGAGTTGGCTCACTGTGGTAAAGTAGTCTGAGTCGTCTGTCTCAATTGTCTGTCTCTGAAAGTTAATGAGAAACACCAAATCCAAAAGCAATCCTGATGTTTTCAGCTGTGGACTTCAAGCAGGACTTGGCATAAAACCATTTCTTTAAAAGGGCTAGATAATAAATATTTTAGGCTTTGCAAGGCCGCATATCTTCTGTCAACCTTCAACTCTGCCAGTGCAGCATGGAAGCAGTCATTGACAAGGAAATTCTTAACTTTTCTGTGTCCTAGTGAGTTCTCCGTGTTTTTATACAAATAACCTACATAGAAAATACGGCTATGGACCAAAGTAAGCTTATAGATATAGAAACAACTTTCTATACAACACATAAGTAACTGTGCACTTAATACACCATTATGGATGTTGTCAGCAAGCAGAAATCAGGTAAGGATAAAATTTGAAAAGCAAACAAACAAATAAAAATGCATGGACAATCCCTAAGAGACACTGCTTGATGCAGAGGGAATTCAAAGGGGAGACTGCTGAAGGCAGAATGGTTTCCATAGCATTCACAATGCTTTGGGGACTCAAATGTGGTCCGGAGCCCTGTCTATTTACTTTGTACTAAGGACAAGTTCATGAAATAACAGTGTTTTGAAAGACTTAAAATGAAGAATTGTGCTTTAGGATGAGCTCTCTCTGAAAAGCTTTAGAGACAAATGTGAATGAAAGGTATGTTTCCTAATTCTAACAGAAATCAGACACTGGGTATTGCACGCATCAGAAACCGTGAAGTTCTTGCTTAGACCCCATGACCATGTTTTTGCTTCCTATTAGGCACCTTGATCAAGTGTGGTGTTTTTTCAAGACTCTAAGATGCTAGAATCTCTTTGGTAGTAGTATTGATTAGAATCCTGCAACTAGCATCAGGAAATTCACCAAATACGTATTGATTCCCGTCTAGATCACGCTGCACAATGATTATTTAGTGGCTCTTCAGCCATAAGTTCTTTGAGGTAACTATTCATAGATAAGCCACAGAATTTTAGCATTTTTTCTTATGGATTTATATAGTAACTTCTCCTGCCCTACATGCCTATAATATCATGTACTCCCAAGAAGTAATGACTGTTTAAATCACTCTGTACCAATCAGGAGACCTTTTTTGAGTTACTGGTTACTGTTATTCTGTTTATTATTGTCAGTTAGGGTGGAAGAATTTCAGAGATTTTCAGTTGGCTCTCCCATCATTAAAGTTCCAACCTCATATCAAAACAACTAGATAACTCTGATAAATGCCATTCATATTTATTTATATTATATGTTTCAAATGGCAGAGAAACCAACAAGTGATAGGTCTGTGGATTCCCATTAACCAGGCTCACATTCCTACTCTGACAGCATAAATAGAGGGCACATGAGGGTGCTTCAAACCCTTAGATAACACTTGGATCTTGCATTCCCACCTACAATATCACAGCTTCCTTTCTCTGCTAGTGGACTAAGAGAACCATCACCATCCATGCTTGCCAATTTGCTCAACACGTACCTACCCTTCAAATTAGACTCAGAGATAGAAACCAGGTAAAGGGCTGAAATTCCCTTGGGATATAAGACATCAGATGCCTGATTATCCAGGTTTATGATTATTATTTCTGTCTTTAGGCTTATAAACTTAATGTTCATTTTAATGTCTATCTGTCCATCTTATCTCATGAAGTTGGATAGCAACATGAAGCAACATGAAGTTATCAATTATGACCTCTCCTTTCCTTAAGAGAAGTGCATGCTTATTGTTCCAGGTGATTGAAAACTACCACCGGACCCTGATGATAGAAGTTATTCTGCTTTGAAATAATATTCTAGCTGCTGCATTGGCCCACACAGAACACCTAAATCACATTTCTCTCATTAAGAGAAGATCTTTTCTTTAATATTTATTGTTTTACAGAATCTTGATGAATTGGGATTTGAAAAATAAGTAGAAAGAAGAAAGTCCTACACACTGGGTGAGGAAGAGTCTAGGTACAGGAGGAGAGAAGTACAGAGAAAAGATGAGGAATTTAAGGATTTAGGGGTCCAGTAGTGACTGTGTACTATATATAAGGTCAAAGTAGATGTTGTTAGTAGCATCAAACAAAAGAAGCATAAACAGGATTTTTCAAAGGATGAAAAGTGAACCTGTTCCCCATTGCCTCCAACAGATATGGAATGTTAGTAGAAGAAGATTAATGCTGGGGAGCAGGAGAGACAGGAGACCATGGCCCAAGCACTCCTGAAGTGCATGTTTAATATGCCTTAGGTGCTTGGACCCTGTGACATGCAAATGAACTGGCTCCACTCCAGCAGGTAGTCAGATGCTCAGCCAGGCCAGAGCAATGCTGCTCTCTACCAGTAGGAACTTAGGCAAAGGATTCTCTCTAGGCATCAAGGCTTCTGTTTTTCTCACAAAAGATTTTCTCAAGAATCAGCTACATAAAGGTCACTGAGGAAAACCACGGGTGTTTAGCTTCCGGAGTTGCTTGCTAGATTAGGCAAACAATGAGACAGACTTCAGCAGAATCCTTTTATCCCCTCACCTTTGGTCCTACATAATGGATTCTTAAAAACAAATTAACAAGGCACCTTTTGAGAATAGGAATGTGGTAGAAATAGAAACTTTATATGTATAAAGAAAGGAATTGATGAGGAAAATAGAGCTGTCATCTAATATCTAGGTTCACAAAGGCTTTAGCATTGATTCTTGGTGTTATATGAAAAACTATGAAGCATAGTTCAACTGCTCTTTCTATGCTTAAATTGATTCTACATAATCCAAAACAAGCAAAACAAACTAACACCACATAAATAACTCAGTTCTTTCTTCATGTGTCTCTAGCATAGAAAAGTTGCTGAATCAAGAGAATATCCATTCCATTTTTTAAAACTTATATGATCTGTATGACTTTTATTATATTAAGCTTTCACTCTTGATCCATTGTCTAAGGGTTTAAGTAACTTATACAAGTAGTATATATATATATATATACACACACATACACACACATATATATACAAGTATATATATATATATATATATATATATATATATATATATATACTACTTGTATTAGTTACTATCCTCATTTCTGTGATAATATGCTAGACAAGTAACTTAAAGGGAATAAGTTAAGTAAGTTTTTTGTTTGTTTGTTTATTTATTTATTTATTTTACTTAAATGGAAAGATATACTCCATCATGGCAGGGAAATCATAATGGCAGGAGTGTGAGATCACTCCACTCAAGAAGCAGGAAGTGGACTGTAGCCAGAAATTTCTGACCCATCCAGATCGAGGTCTGAACCCACTGTCCTGTAGCCACTTAGCCCCAAATAATGACACAAAGTCTTACATTAATTATAAGCTTTGGCTTATGGCTCAGGCCCATTACTTGCTATCTCTTTAACTTAATGCATTTTCATTAATATGTAGATTGTCACGTGGTTCGTGGTTTACATGTATTGCCTTATATCTTGCTTCCTTGGGCAGCAGCTTATAGTATCTCTCCCTGACTTTGCCCTCCTTCTCCTTTATCTATGCTCAGATTTCCCACCTACCTCTAAGATGCCTTGCCATACATAGGTCAAAACAGGCTTTTATTAACCAATGGTAATTCACAACATAAAGAAAGACATCCCATATCAGTGGACAGGAAGTGGTTCTGTGTAGGCAGAGTTTTACTTACAAGGCACCAGTCCAAGATACATATTTATTAGAATGTAAATCAACACTCACGATATTAGTAACAGCTTATAGTAGCACCTGAACAGGGACTGGAGTATCCAAGCGATGGACGAGCGATGGATTTCGATCCTGTCTCTCCAACAGCCAGGAACCAGGAAGAGACCTCCTCGTGTCCCAGAAGCTACTTATCAATGAGGTTGGCCACACCCGCTCCAGGTTGGCCACACCCCCTCCAGGAGCCAGGGACCCTGGAAAAGCATCTTCGGACCTTATCGGCGGACACC
Organism: Phyllotis vaccarum; assembly: GCA_033318265.1. Lineage (NCBI taxonomy): Eukaryota > Metazoa > Chordata > Mammalia > Rodentia > Cricetidae > Phyllotis > Phyllotis vaccarum. The sequence continues at coordinate 25,137,209 of JARWLC010000017.1, forward strand.
TGAATCCCACCACATCTCCCCCTTTTGTCTAACTAAGAAGGTTCTAAACTAAGACTATGTACAATAGGAATTATTACGAGGTAGTAACCTTAAATATCTATTCTTCAACCCTTTCAAGACCTGAGAAGGAAGATGTATCACTTGAAAGTCAGAAGTACATTGAAGTAGTGGCTTCCAAAATTTGAGAGAGGACAGCAACACAGCTACCTGGACAATCACCCCTGGTTTTGTGTGCTGTTGGAGCATCTATCATATTGGCTACAGGCCTATGGTATCTGACAGGTCTTTTCACAAGCAGGACAATTTTGGAGGGACTGTCTTATCCTGTCCAGGCAGGTTTCTTCAGTCTCCATCCATCAACTTGTTCATCCAGCTTGGACACCATGTGTGAACTTTCAGCAATCACAGTAAGGGCAGTTCCTTACCCAACCAGCCATTCTTTGCCAAAAGGACAAACTTCAAAGGAGTATCATTGATGCTCAACACCATCTCGGGAAAGGAGCAGTGACACCTGGAGTCATCGTGTCTCTTGTGGCCAAATTTCAAATGTTAAATGCCATATTCTCTGGGTCTATGAAATGGTTGAAGATTCCTGTCTATCTATGATATTCTAACCTGTATCTGAGATGACTGGGATATGGTACTTTAAGTAATGTTGACTGCAGTTTTTATTGTCTTAAGGAATAAACCTTGTACTAAAAATTAGAATACCTATATAAGGGGTGTACAATCCCTGAACCATGACTTTTAGTAGGACTATCAAACATTAGCCAGGGGTATATTACCATGTAAAGTGGCCACAGCATTTTAGACATGTATATACATATATATCATCTAAACAGAGGTATATAAAACATCTTGTACATATATCATAACCAGTGCAATCATACATTATATCTAGTATAGTTAAATGTAGTAATTACATAGTGTACATGACAATGATGTGCAAATATTTTAAACAGAGATAGAAGCATATATAAAATATAGCAATTACAGATTTAATTTTACATAATAGTTACAGATTCAGATTTATATTGAAGTACAAGTTGCTTTGGTTATATAAAACAATTTCAGATTAAACTTTGTACCAATGTACAAATTATCACAATTAAACATATAAAATGATTTCACAGTTGTATCAATATACAAATGCCCATGCCAATGCAAATTGTCTTTAACTTAGCCCAAACATTCAGCTAAAATTGTGTATAGGTAGATAGAACAATCTATCTATATCTGTCATATCTATCCCCCTTCTTTTCTTCAAAAGAGATCTTTGATGCTATATTATAGTTCTGTCCTCCACCCAATTTTCACTTAAAACTATTCTAACAAAATAAGAATTACCCACAACCCTCAGAACACAAAACTTATTGGGAAAGGAGGCATAGTCTTTCATAAGGTTGCTTCCTGCTGACTTAAGGGCGATGGCATCTCTTTGGGATCCTGTAAAAGCTAAAACAATGGTTAGATCTTATTGGACTGACTATATACATTTATAACCATTCTCAGAATAGTGGTTAACTCCATCTGGAATTCTAATTAGAAGTGTGATCTGGAGGATAATCATACAGAGCTGTCTTGCAGCCATTTTTGAATAGTCTATTTTCTGAAAACAATCATTGATTGGTGTGTACCAGGTTCTTGATTTTTCTATTTTTGCCTCTGTCTGTCTGTCTACCTGTCTCTTACTCTCTCTCTCATACTCTCCCTTTTATTCTTGTTTCACTAGTAGGAGTTGTTGCTGCAGTGGGGGCCCCATCTTGTTTCCAGATTCTTTGTAGATAGCTGATAGGAGGAAATGTTATTTATACAAAATTGGAACAATACAGAGAAGATTAGCATGGCCCCTGCGCAAGAATGACATGCAAAAGTGATGTGGGAATGCCTTTCTGTATGCTGTGAATCTCAATCTTTAAATAAAGGAGCTATTTTGGGCCATGACACGCACCATAGAAGAAGTAGGAGGAGGAATCAGAATAGGTAGGAAAGGAATGGCAGAGTCAGAGACAGACTGAGCTGAAGCCCAAAGAAGCAACATGTAAAGAGCACAGGTGAGCCACGGACCACGTGGAAAACAGATTAATAGAAATGGGTTGATTAAGATATAAGAGCTAGCTAGCAATGTGCCTGAGCCATAGACCAAACAGCATAAAGTTAATATAAGCATTTGCATCATTTCTGGGGGCCTGAGCCAGCGGCTGGGCAGCAAAGCGGTCTGGCATGGCAGGGTCTGGGTCTCTGGCCGCCATGGGACCATAGAAACCCCATTACAACAGTTCTGGGTTGTAAAACCCTAATACGGCTCTCAATGACCAACTTCTTCCAGCAATACACTGTCTCCTAAAGATTTTACAGACTTACATGGTACTGTTGGGAGTCCTTCACACTGAACACATACCACCATACATGGGACTGGGAGAGGGGTATGGTTCTTCACACTGAACCCATGACATCGTACATAGAACTATACAGATTTTCAGACTGGACCCATGACACCATGCATGGGATTGTGGGAGCATCCTTTACACTGAACCAGCTCTACTGGTTCTACTAGACCCTTTCTGAACCTTAACAGAAATCAAAGAACCCCATGCTACTTTGAACTTCACTCTCAGTGTTATCCAGTCACAACCACATTGGCTTTATCTTCTTTTTCTAAAATTGTCTGTGCTGATTTCTCAGTCTGGTTCTTGTCCAGGTCCCCAGAGTTTCATGCCATCAGCAGGTAATCAATGCCTGACCTGTGTGTGTGTGTGTGTGTGTGTGTGTGTGTGTGTGTGTGTGTGTGTGTGCATTGCACGTGCAGGCTATCACCTTACTTGGGAGGAAAGAAGAGATAGAAAGAAAGAGAGCTAACAACAGCATGGTTAAGACAGAGATTAAACTGAAGAACTGACTACAGGAGGTATAGGCTGAGATCCCGGAATTTTTGAGGGATGATAAAAGTATGGTTTTAAAAACATGGTGAGGAGCCTAGATCAGGCTCTTAATACTTGGAGAGGTTCTGGTTTCTAGGAATAGAAGGTTTTTTTGTTTGTTTGTTTTTGCTTTTTGTTTTGTTTGTGTGTGTGTGTGTGTGTGTGTGTGTGTGTGTGTGTGTAAGAGAGAGAGATGTTTACTTTGTCATATCTGACTAAAATCTCATTCAAGAAAGTCTTCAGAAAATATTTATTGAATGAATGAATGAAATTATAATGATAATGCCAAACAGTATTCTACACTCTTATTAGAAACCATAATCTAATTTCAAGTCTAGGTTGGAGTTTCTTGGTGGTGGTGGTAATGGCTGTTTGTCTGCTTGTTTTTGTCTTATCTTTATTTTTTAGTGGTGTGTGTGTGTGTGTGTGTGTGTGTGTGTGTGTGTGTGTGTGTGTGTGTGTGTGTGTGTGTGTGAATACCAATTTCTGCATATAAAGGCTAGCGGGTTGGTTGTCCTGTGTTACTTTCCCCATTGTTCCCTTAAGACAATCTCTCCACTGAACCTGGCAGCCAAGAAAGCAGACATCCATTTCCATTCTCTATCACACTGACATTACCGGAGCAAATGTAGCCATTCTGACTTTTTTACATGGGTGTTAGAGACCTGACCTCAGGTCCACTTGCTTATGCAGTAAACATTTCTACTCACTGAACCTCTCCAGCCAGTGGGGTTTTTTTTTGCCTTATTAATTCTGCTTATGTTTCTCACATATTAAAAGCAAGTTAATCTGCAAAGAAAAAAGTCCCGTACTTCCCTTCCCTATCACATGCTCCATGACTTGAGACCTGTAGAACAGGAAACAGACTGAAAACAAATTTAACATTTCATGGAACACAAGAACCTTCAGAAATGAAGATTCAAGGAAAAAGAAGTACTGTGTATTTCAGGGACAATTGTTTAAAAACATGATTAGAGGGTGGGTTTTAAGATCTGATAATCAGTAGAATTTAGCAAGTTCTGATGATTCCGATATTTCAGAAGGAATTACTAATGATGGCCCAGTCTATGTAGTTGCCTTCTTCATTTGGAGTGTGAAACTGCTGAGGGTTCTAGAAGGTGAGAAAACAACTTTGATTTGAATGTGAAATTGGCTTTTTCTGCTCATTTTTCTTCAACTATTTTTCTGTGACTAATCATGCATAAATCCTCATGTGTTAATTCTGGAATGAGGGCTAGAAAGATTGGACAAACATTTTCTTATTCAAAGCCACAAATAAAAAGATGAAGTTAGGGCACTTTGTTGGGTTTCTTGTCCCCCAAAGCATACCCCGTGTCCTTCTGTGGACCAAAACAAGTCAAGTATGACTTTTGTCTCTAATTCAACAGTGCTTTCATTCTTCAGTAAGGTCATTCAGCCTTTGGATTTTCAAGCTCCTTGTGGTAGTTTGAATGACATGGACACCTTGGGGTCACATGTTTGAATGCTTGGCCCATAGTCTGTTCCATAGTTTGTTGAACTGCTTGAGAAGGACTAGAGTTTTGGCCTTGTTGGAGTGTTTCCCTGAGGGTAGGCTTTATATTCAACTCTCTCTCTCTCTCTCTCTCTCTCTCTCTCTCTCTCTCTCTCTCTGTCTCTCTCTCTCTCTGATGTATCTTTTAGCTCCAGCCAGATGTTAAGTTCCCAGCTACTGCCTCAGGACCATGCCTGTCTGCTTCCTTCCATGATGATGACGGACTATCTATAGAGGCAAGCCAGCCACAAATCGAATGCCTTCTAAAATGGTGACCTGGGTCATGGTGTCTTTTCAATCTTTTCACAGGTAAGTAGAGCACTTCTAATCTGCAAAATGGAAATACTGCAATCTGTGTTACAGGGTTACTGGAAGGCTCACAATTCAGTACAATTTTGCCTTTCTAATCTGAGACTTAGAAATATAAAATTCAAAATGTTTCAAAATCAAAACTTTTCGGTGTTGACATGGTGCCACAGGTATAAATTTTTATAACTGACTTCTTGTGACAGGTCATAGTCAAAACACAGGTGCACCGAAAATATAGCATGAAATTCCCTCCAAGCTATGTGTGGAATGCATATAGGAAATACAAATCAATTCTGTGTTTAGACTTGGATCCCATCCCTAAGATAGCTCATCATGAATATGCAAATATTTTCAAATACCCAAAATCTAAAACATGAAACACTTCTAGCCTAAGCATTTTGGGTAAGGGACACTCATTTTGTGCACATAAAGGTGCTGATAGAAGAATGGACTATTTCTCTTTTTTCCTGAATGGAGCTTCAAGGTGCAGATTCAACCAGAGAAACAGACATGAATGTCTGCTCCAGTCAGAATTGAGTGGAGAAAATAAGCTATGGTGAAAGAATTGAGAATCCAAAAATGATAATGAGATGATCGCGATGAAAAACTTACCTTCAGGAGATAATATAACCAGATCCAAGAATCCAAAGAGACTCAACGAAATTGGAATAAATGCCTGCTAATGCTGACCGGCAGAAGCTGAGATGGTACAGGAGATAGGTTTTGGGATTGATGTCTGTAGGAAGCAGTTAGAACCAGAGACAATATTCAGAGCAGAGAACAGATAAGACATTTCATTTTCTCTCCACCTACCTCCAACCTTCCACATACCATATGCATTGCCGTATACAGGGGCAAAAGATCTAGGAATTGTAGTTTTCTGAAATCCAGGAAGAAAGAAAGAACAGAAAAACATAGGATCTGAGTCTGGAGATGAGGGTGGGGAGTCAGTCTTGTGTCAAAACAGCCAGTGATTTATTTCCAGAGGAGAAAGGTCTTTCTTCTATCTTTCATCTCTCTTTACCAGAAGAAAACTATTCTCTGGCCGCCAAAGTTTTATTGGGCCAGATACTTTCTTGTTTCATAAGATGACCAGGAGAAAGTCAATGAGAGGTAAGGGCCAAAGTCTCACCCTCCTTATGTCTTCACCCCTGCAGTAATGTGGTCTACAAAAGCCTCATGAACATTTAAACTGAGTACTGTATTGGCTACATCATTGATTTGGTTTTGAGTTTTAAACTCTTCCAATTAAACAAGTTGAGTTCATTTTTCCTGCCTCAATTGGCCAAATAGGTATTTACTTTGAAAATTACAGACACAATTCATACTGAGTGCACTACAATATCCACATGTTCCAGGAACTTAACTTAAGAAGCAGTGTCAGGACTGAATTGTATTATGAAAACAATCGTTTCCTAGTGAATCTGATTTTTCACATATTGGATTTGATTTATTTGATAACTCCATTTGCTATCCCTCTGACAATAAATGTTTTATGAACTGTTGTATTAAATGTCACAAAAGAAGAAGCAACAAAATATTATATAGATATAGACAGGAGGAGGTAAGGGGGAATACATTATACCCACTGCCATATCAATATAAATTCATAAAAGAAGTTGTAATCTAACTAATACTTGGCAAAACTGATAGATTTTTTAAAATAAGAAATATACAGAGAATAAGCAAAATTCATATTTCTGGGGAATTACAAGATCTACTGATGTGCTGATATTTGGTACCTGGTGTGCTGATATTTGGCTGGGACAATAGTGGAATTGGGGTGAGATGTGACTTTTATGTTGGGTAAGGTGAGACTGTGCAAGATCTTGAAAGCTAATTTGAGATATGTGCACAGTACCTGGTGGTGGGGAGCCACTGAAATGGTTCTGGTTTTGACAGCAGTCCTTACAAACTGATACTCATTTTTATGCCTAAGAACTTTTTAAAAGATGTCATATTTATTAAGTTTTATCTTTGTAAGTGTTTGGCTGCATGTTTGACCCCAGAAGGTCAAAGGGCATTGGACTCCTTAGAAGAGAACTTCCTGCTGGGAAGTACCACGTAGGTTCTAGGAAAGACACGTTCCAGGGTTCTCTGCAAAGGTAATAAGCGATCTTAACTGTAGAGCCATTATTCCAGGCTATCTAAGAATCTTTTGGGGGGCTAGAGAAATGGAAATGCTACACTTGAGTGCTCACTGCTCAAGTGTAGAAACCTAATTTCAGATCGCCATTTACCAAAGAAAAGGCCATGGATGGTGCCACATACTTCAGTCCTAGCATTTGGGGAGGCAGGGACAGGAGAACTACCAGAATTAACTGGTCCATAGTCTAGTCTAATTGGTGAGCTCTTGCTCAACAAGTGCAGTCTCAAAGAGTAAAGGGAGAAATGATTGATAAAAACACCTGACATAAACCTTTTAGCGTTTTTTCTTTTTAGAATGGCACAGAAATCCATTTAAATAAAATGTCACAGTATAAAAAAGATAAATGTGAAGAGATTTAGTTCAGATTTCCAAATTTATTATGTAATTAAAGTATAATTTTATACTAATTGAATTTATTATGTTCTTTACTCATTTGTAGAAAAATAACAGATTAAGATTTTCAAAATTAGGCTGAAATTTTCTAATTGTGATCTTCATGAAAATACCAATTTAAAAAGGCATAGAATAGGTGGAAAAACTAATTGAATCTCAATAAAGAAAACTTCAAATCTTTTTTGATTCTTTATTTCTCTGAAAAGAAAAAGATTATGGACATTTGCCTACATAGTCTTACTAATAATTAAAAAATACTCAAGGGTAATCCATTTAAATCAACTTCAAATTTGTATTGTTCCCAAAACTATGATGTTTTCACATACTACAAGAACTATTCTCTCATGTCTGGACCCTGTTTTGAAAATCTAGATAAAGGTAACCAAATAAAAAAAAAAAGCAAAAGTTGAAGTGTACAACATAAACACATTACAAGTAAAGTGAGATGTCTTCGCTACTACAGTTTTGTAGGACTTTAGAGAGGAGATAGGGTCTGTAAATCATCAGCACCAATGTTTCTGAATCAATCTCTGCAGAAACTGAGACTAGAGACCTGAAGTGGATAATCTAGAACCATACTACTAATCAACTTAGATCCAGCTGTATCCAGTCTAATTTCAGTCAGTTGAAATATTTTCCACTCAGATGAGGGACAAAAGAATTTATTAACTGCATGGTGTTAGTTCTCTCAGGTCTCATTTGAAGGGCTCACAAATGTTAGAAAAAGTAAGAAATGAGGAAGGGAAGGACTTTTGGTGTCTTTACAGGAAATTGAAACCTATTGGCCATCTAAAGATCAAACCCAGAGACTAAATCTCCTAGACTCTTCTTAGAATTTATAGTGTGAGCAATTGTATGTGGTTGACTCATGAGTTAAACCCCTTTCCATCAGAGGACAGTCTGTTCAAACAAAGCACACAGCTCAGAGCAAATGCCAAGGCCGGTGAAGACGTCACAGTCTCAGTCTCGGCCCAAATCCAGTGGCAGCAGATACATAATGCATGACCAACAGGATTTCTCTGTGCTCTTCTATCTTGCACAGGCACAGACCCCAGTGGAACGAAGTAATCAAATACAGATTTAGAGTCATTAAATCTTCAAGGGGAAAGTTTTTCAAACATTTGGTTTGAGCAGTGCTCACAAGCTGGAGAAGCAACATGAGAAAAATCAATTAGAAGTAGGAAGTTGGCTTGGATCATATAAGAAATTATAATAAATTTTTATTATGACCTTGAATTTTACTCCTGCCATTCTACAAATGGGACAGTTTAGAAAGCAGATTCTTTTTGTTCCCACTCACCCCTTGGTTCTCTCTAAAAGAGCAAGACCGGAAGGAGGCAGCACGAATTTGGCTTCCTCATGCTCACTAGTTATGCAACTGTAGGATAGTGTCTTAACTTCTGAGACCATCTGGCTCTTTATCTGCAAAATGGAAGTAATTACTGCAGTGTCCTCACAAGAACTGAATATGGTTTACAGAATGGCTGCTTTCCACTGAGAAAAGATGAAAAAATTTCATGGCTTTCTTGCTAGTACATTTTAAGACAAAAAAGCTTTAAAACTGGGAATGGTGTTTATGCTTTAACCTCCCATTATAGTATCTACAGTTGACCCTTTTCTGCATTGTTCAATTTCTAAGAATGGGTCTGTGAGTATGGTTATGGTTCTAAAGACAAGGTTTAAAGAAAGAGACCAAATAAGACTTGTTTAGGAATGCATTCTTCAAAATGTAAAAACATAAATAAAAATAGATCGATAGATGATAGACAGACATATATAGATAGATGGATAGATAGATAATAGATAGGAGTTAGATAGATGGGTGATAGATTAGATAGATAGATGATAGATTAGATAGATAGATAGAGAGAGAGAGAGAGAGAGAGAGAGAGAGAGAGAGAGAGAGAGAGAAAGATAGATGATAGATAAAAAGTAGATGTGATTCCTGTTGGTGTAGTTTAGTCCCTCAGACTTCATGTGGGCATCTGCATTGTGTCTGGTAGTTACTGTTTCTACTCCCTTTAACCCTTATAATCCTATGTCCCTCTTGTGTGATAATTCCAGAGCCTGTTGACTGGGGTTATAATATAGATGTCCTGATAAGAACCAAGCACTTTATAATCTGCTCTTCTCTGCATGTTGACTTTTAATGGGTCTCTATTAATCACCATCTAGTACAAAAATAAGCCTCTCTGATATAGGTTTTTAGAGAGACTTTAGTCTATAAGTATAAATATTGAAACGATCGTTTATTATGTCCACTTATCAGAGTAGCACTAAGTTCTCACCTGGGGCTTATTGCATAGCCTGCCACTGTCAGTACCAAACATAGGTTCCATCTTGCAGATTGGGCTTTAAATTTCACTAGAAAATGGTTGGTTGGGCCCATACCAGTTGGGCCACTAACTCCACTGGTACACATATCTTGGCCAGCCCTATCATTCTTGTAGTCATCACTGTTCACACTGGGTAAGATTATCAATGGCTCTTCTTTACTAGTCATATGACAGAACCTTCCAGCACTATGAAAGCTAACCATTGGAAATAGCATTCTCAGGTAAGTATCAACTACATTTTTCCAACTACTGTGATGCAAGTATGTGATGTCTTCAGTAATAGAGTTTTACTATCAAGTTCTGGAATATACCCAAAAGCAATGACAATAGTCTGCAATGTATGTAGGGGTTGTCACAACCCACTGACTAGTGACTTGAAAGACGTAACCTGTACTTGGTATTGAATTTTTCATTTGATAATCTATAGCATCTGGAAAAGAATTTCTCCTTTGTTACAGGGTAACTCCATTTAAAACCTCATATTAAATGCTTATGTATGTATTTTAGAAAGCTTCCATAAGGCATTTTACAAACCTTTAGTGCTAACCTTTCTTCCTGTGTTCCCTCCACCATCCTGCCCTCCTGTCTCTACCATATTTACCTCTCCTTCTCCTATTAATTTTCCCCTTTCATATAACCATATTTTATGCTCCCTAATTTTAAATCCCCGTTTTTCATGGCCCCTCCATACTTTTTTGTCTTCTATAGATTCTCCAATTCAGATACACTTATCTAAATACTTAAATCAAAAACTCATATTGACTGTGACTGCATGCACAAGACTTGAAGAAGATCAAGCTAGCCAAATTTCAGAATAGTCAGAAGGAGAAGGTCATAAATTCCCATCCCATCCATCTGAGGAGATATTGGCAATTGATAGTTTCTGGGGAAGGAAAAGAAAGTCAGTTTTCTTCAGGAATGGGGCCTTAAGAGGCCCATACTCCAGTATATGGCTCTTTTCCCATGCACATTAAGGCAGTATCCTGTGGGTATTAATTAAATGGAGAACACATGAACATGGGAAAGAGAGGTGGGGAATGGGAAGGGTGAAGAAATGGAGGGATGCCTTATCACAGCACATTATATACATATATAAATACTAAATAAAATATTTTAAAGATAGTAACAATGAACAAAATTAATGAAATCAGTGAAAAGAATAGAGATAATTTACTTGCTAACATAAGTGGTACCATAGATGAATTTAATTATACTTGCCGTTTTAATATCTTTGGCTCATGCTCTCTCTTCCTCTGCTTTATCCTCTTCCTCATTGCCTTTCTTGATGTACTTGTGTCGCAATTACTTTGCAAGTTGGTGAAGTCATGGCCATGTGTTCTGTAACAGAAAGGTAGAGACTGCCTACAGTCTACAAACAGACAAGAGCACAATCCTTCATCATTACATCATTAAATTCCTTGAAAAAAAATATGATCTGTGTGCATATGACTCTTGTTCAAGTTCAAGTCTCTCACTGACTCTGGGAGAATGTGATACTATGAGCAGCCACCTTGGCTGAACCATGCACTTCCTTATATCCTTAACTAGAGCCACGTAAAATGAGGGAAAATAAAGCAGAAGGAAAGGATACTTTGCAAGGAAACCAAAGCCTTATTACCAAAGTAACTTTTAATGTGTGTCTGTGTGTATGTGTGTTATGAATGCATATGTATATGCATGGTCACGTGTGTATGAAGGCACATATATTTATGTTGATGCATGTGCATATGTACACATGAGCATGCCGAGGACAGAGTTCGATGCCAGGGGCCTTCCTTCATTGCTTTCCAGTTTTACTACCATAGCTTTTTATCAAGTTATCCAAGTATATTCCTACAAACACTTGAAAACTGTTTCTAAAACCTTCTTCTGAATAATCTGTCTTGTGAGAGTTGCAGAGAGTCAAGGAAGCAGTGGGAAGCAGAGTACTAGTGTTCGTCTTTCGAAAGAGGGAACACAGAGGCTATGGGGGTAAAATAACGAGACACAGAGGAGGAAGATGAGAAGTCTCCTGTGACTCTGGAACATATTTTCTGGGGCAGTGTCCTCTCGCTTCAGCTAAGTACCTTTCCTCATGGTTGGGGAAGCAGAAAGGACAGTTGCAGATTTTGGAGAACACAGAGCTTTTGATGAAGGTGGCATAACTCCTGGAATGTGAGAGAAGCAGGATACACCCAGCTCATACAATATACTCTCTGTTCTCTTTCCCAAGTTCACAGGCAGCTCCTAGAACCTGAGAGTTTTCCAGAAAACTGTGGTTAAACTTTTTTTTACCCTCTTTGGCTTTTCCATTAAATTTTCAGAGATGGTTTCTGTTGTGCTAATTTCTCCTTATATTTTAACTGATTTTGGCACGATGGGCTTTTTCATTGCCCCCAAACCACAATTACATGTAGAAATAAAACAATCCAGTGTGAAATGTCATAGAGTAAGTGAACAATAAACACCAAGGCCATGTCCAAGGGAAAATTCCCAAACATTTGCCATAAAAGTTGTGCTGGTGTGATATATCCTTCATTGCTCACTTGTCAGACTCTGAGAGGGAAGACTAATCTGTGACGAAAGCAGAGAGACAGCTAGGATGAAGGTCACTAGGTTAATAGGGTAAAGTTCATACTCTTGAGTCAGATGACTTTCAAATTCCCAATGTCTGAAAGCAGATGGACTTGAGGTGGACCATCCATAAATAAGACAACTCACTCTCGACCGAACCTATGAATTTAAATACTGGGAATTCTTTGCACCCAGACAGTTTTCTCTCATTGCATTTTAGAATTCTTGCATTTTATGAAAAATCGGGTCTTAAGACATTTTGTGAGTTAATACAACTCTTCAAAGCAGAAGTTATGAGCAGCTTTTGTTCCTCAGCTGTAACGGTAATAACAATATTGTCAGATGCCAAAGGACAGACATGCAGTGCTTGGCTCCTGGGCCAGCCAGTGGGGACTTGTTGAAATCCAGCTCCACCTTGTAAACCGAATGAGAACCCCCCACCCCCACAACCCCAGTCAGGATTAGAGGGGCAACTTTGGAGCTACCACTTGAAAGCCACCCTCTCACACATTTCATTTAAAACAATCACTACTTATTTGCTATGGACTTTTCTTTCATTATAGCCCAGCCCTGATATTTAATCAGCCTCTGCTATGTTCTGTTTGAACAAGTTGATGCTAAAACCACAATAAAAAAGAAGGGTCTAAGAAATGTCATCACTGCCATATTATCCCCTCTCTGTGAACACATTCATAATGCATTATGATTTCAATAGGAAGGTTGTTTGTAATTAAAATTAATACAGAATTAAAGCTGTATTTGTGGTGATGGCCTCCTTTAATTTGGCTTTCATCAATTAGACCAGAAAATTGGAAGGTGGGGGATGAGGTACAAACTGTGAATTAGGAATTTATATTACATTCATTAATCATTACGTGAGAGAAGACTTGAGAGCCAGTCTCTCGTTTATCTAACACTTCGGACTAAGATAGTATCACATTTACTAAGCAAGTGGTTTATATACTTTATTAAGCATAGCAAGTAATAAAATGAAATCCTGCTGAACAAAAATCGACTGAAATATTCTATCTTGTGGGTGGTTGGTACTTTTGAATTCATTGTGCCTTTTACATGAGGATGTTTTCAGCTTTCTCCAATTAGTGTCACCTCGCTTCAGTGTCTCTTCATTTACAAGGGCCCCTTGCTCCTCTATTCAGCTAGTGGAAAAGATATGAAAAATAAGAACAAAATAAGTGAAGAAAAAGGTACCTGTGTGCGTGTGTTTATCTGATACATGACTTTAAGTTATGACATTATGAGGTAGTATGTAAGATCGTTGACAATCTCCCTCTCTCTCTGCCACACAAACACACACACACACACACACACACACACACACACACACACTAGTGAATACTAGCCAGAAATAATAACTGTTTTATGTCATATACAAATTACTTCTCTCTGCATAAATGTGAAAAACCCTTACAAATGCCAAGGCTACTGTGTCCTGACTAGGAGTGAAGGGACTCCCTGGAGACATCAACCACCAAATCCAATTTTAAAACAAACAGCTTAAACATAGCCAATGAATGGAGATATTGAATCAGCTAATAACTAAATAGGAAGGAAGGCCTGTACCCAGGCAACTTTTCCATGGAATACCGTCAGGCTGTTAAAAAAATTTGTACAATGTTTCACAAACACTCAAAATTGACAAAAAGCATTGCCCCTTTATTTCCTTTGATGAGACAATATTATTATGATAAGAAAATCAGCCAAGGATATCACCAGAGAGAAAATCATGGACTCATCTTTCTTATGAACATGGGTGCAAAATGTGAAGGTCTGGCTGATTTCCTCTAATATCAGGCCTGACATCAGAATGTCTATTTTCAAGTAGTTCTGTTTAACATTGTGCTGATAGGGAAAGTCAGAGAAAAAAATGGAAGGGAATCAGGTTAAAAAGAAGTGAAACTTTTACTTTTTTACTTTAGATCATGTGATCTCAGAGAGAGAGAGAGAGAGAGAGAGAGAGAGAGAGAGAGAGAGAGAGAGATTGAGTGATTATTGGGCCAGCAAGGATATTCAATTCCTGGGACTAAGATTGGTTAAAGAAAAGTACCTACCCCAGAAAGTTGTCCTCTGGCCTTCACATGCAGGCAGTGATTTACAAACACATGAACATAGATGTGCATGTGTAGGCATGCATGGGCATGTGCATTTGCACACACACAAATACAATTAATAAAAATAAAATTCTTACAGTTTACTAATAGTCTGTCAGAGCTAATGGAAAATCTCAGCAAGGCTTGATGATAGAAGATTCATATACAAAAATCAATTTTTTTTCTATATTCACCCAGTAAACAACCTGAAAATAAATTAAGGGAGTACTGCAATTTATTCATGCATAAGACACGTGGGAATAAAGTTATAAAAATGCAAAATGTGAATGGGGGACACTATAAACTTTTCTGAAATGTAAATATTCCCGGTTTGTTGATTAGAAGACAATATTTTTAGTATAACGACGTCACCTAAGCTATCCACAGATTTCATAAGTCTCTATCAGAATCCCAGATTACATCATCTTTGAGAAAATGTATAAGCTGATAACAAAAATCCATATGCAGTGGAAAAGAGTCCAAACTAAAGCTCCAGACAGAATTCATAGTAATTCCAAAAGTTGTCATGAAGTGACTGTGGTCAACATGGGGGAAATGTGCAACTGACAGAGAACAGAAGTATAGACTAACAAAGTGAGATTGGCTCCCAAGAACTAATTAACTGATTGCTATTTCAGAAAGAAACTTTTTAAGTTGTAACTGGATGATTTTAGATGATCCTTCTTTAAAGGTCCTCAGAGTCAGTTTAAGACATCCCAAGATCAAGTTCTCAGCACAAAGATTCATTTGCCTCCAAGGATGGGGAATAAGAGACAAAGACTGGAGACAGAGGAAGAGGCAGATGGGAAGGGGATGAGGGAAAGGAAGCAGGGGTGCTTGTCCTGGAGGGGGAGAGCTGACTGCCTCTAGATAGGGAGGAGGCAGAGTGGTTCATAAGCCAATGATCTTTTAGAAAGACGAAAAGGGAAATGCTTGGTCGGGTGAGCTGGGCTTGTGAACTAGGACAGCCACAGAGGTCTGAGATCGCTGGACTTTAACAGGTCAAGAGCTGGACCTTGGTAGTCAGACTAAAGTGGACAAAGTGGACAAATAAAGATCAGACACTGGGGCTAGCTCCAGGAGTGTGATCTAATGGTCTTTAGTGAGACAGAGAGAATGGCGGAGAAGGTCAGGGCCTACCAGAGCCATCCTTGTCATGCTCAGGCTGGCTAGAGTCCCTTCACCATCCTAGTGCATTTAATAGAAACAAAGCAAACAGCAAAAACCAGTCCTCACTACAAATGATGCATTATCTCGCTGTTTTTTTGTACAGATGTCTTCCTCTGTCACTGGGGCAGCTAAATAGTAGATAAGGGGGAAAATCCCGTCATAAGACATTTCATCTGAGAATCGAAAATAAATGATACAGTTAGATCAATTAGATGACATCACCTTATATCTATTTACAGATTTAGTACATAAAATGTATATTTAAATAGACATACATTAAACAGCCACATTGCTGATGTCAAACACTTCTCACTCCTTTTGGCCTTCCCAAATATTATAATATAGCAAAATAGATACTCACGAGTTTATCTAGGTGATAGTTTGAAATGTCTCATATAATCTCAGGCATTTAAATGCTTATTCCCCTGTTGGGGGTGCTGTGAGTAAGTAAGGAGGCATGGCCTTGCAGAATAAAGTATGTCCCTGGAGGTGGGTCTTGAGGTTTTCCCAGTACCATCTTCTCTGTTTAAAGTTTGTGCTTGAAGTCATAAACTCTCAGTCAGCTTAGTGGTCCAGCCAACATGTCATCTGCTGCTACACTTCCTTTCAATATGGTAATAGACTCTTATCCCTCTGGAGCCAGGAGCCCAATAAACCCTCCTTTCCATAAGTTACCTTGGTCATGATGTCTTGTTATAGGAATAGTAAAGTAACCAATGCATCTAGTCTCCAGATTCAACTGTGGATTGGCAGGTGACACCAAAGACTGTAACAGAGTACACCTCACCGCGCAGATGCAAAGAGCTAAATTTAGGCCATGAGATTCTCTTTGGGTCACATTCTGTGCTCTCCAACATGTAATTGCATGTGAAAAGGCATAACACGGGGAACTCATTAAAATGCAAATGCTATAGGAACCAAATTGTAAAAGCCTAGAGCTTAGAGAATCTAAAAAATAAAATAAAATAAATAGCTGGGTGGTAAACGTTTTAAAAATATTCAGAATTGGTTGCTCTAAAATCAAAACAACAGCACCATGGCAGTCAAAGGAGAGATAGGCTTGAGATGGAGGCCATGGAAGAATCTCCTGTAGTATTGGGAGCATTTATTTCTATTTATTCATTCGTTTGTTTGTTTGTTTCTATTTATTTATTTGTGTACATATTTGTGGCTCTTAGAATCAAACTCAGAGTCCATTTCTGTCAGACAAGTATTCTGCCTCTGAATTATAGCTACAGACCTCAAATTTCTATTTCATGAGCTAAATGTGATTTATTATAAACAATAAGTAAAGTATTTGATTCTTGTGGTTCTGTGTATTCCTGTTTTCTTTGTAAATTAAAGATATTTTAAGTGGGCTAGATCATATTATAAAAAAGGCTTAGTGTACCTAGTTCAATTAACTGACTATGTATCTGTTACATCACAGACAACACCAAAAGATTTTGAGTACAGAATGACATGATCATAATGGCCCATTAGAAAATTAATCAAGCAGTATGTGGAATAGATTAATGGACCAAAGATGAGAAGACATTCAGCATATTATGAAGCAGCTTCGAAAAGAGTTAATTAAAATATGACCCTGGGCAAAATAGATGTGACAGGGTTTGCAGATACAGAGTGAGTCTTGTGTACTGACTGATCATGTTTAGGGAAAATGAACATTTAAGAATGGCCAAGAAGATTTTTTGTACCATTTTTAAAAATTAAATGTATGTGTTTCGTTTTTGATGAAACAAGTCTTACTATATAGCCCCAAGGCAGCCTCGGACATGTGATTTTCTTCCTCAGCTTCCTGAGTTCTAGGGTTAGAAGTATTTAATTGCAAGATCAGGATAGGATTGCCTTAAAGAGCTAAGAGATTGGTAGCATAAGAAGCAACATAAATAAAGAGAATGCATGTCAAGTGTTCACAATCGTTATAACAGCAGAAGAATAGACCACAGGGCTATTCCAGTCTTCAAATAAACTCTAATCTTTTCACCCACTGGTCTGTGATCTGGAGTAACTGAGCCTTTTAAAAACACAATAGCTTCATCGATAAAGTGAGAGCAATGCCAAAATTTATTTCAGAAGTTATTGTGAGGAGAATCCAGTTTCAGTGTCCAAGCCAAAGTGTCTTGCATACAATGAAGATGATGATGGCTTCAGGTGCTTATCTGGACCTTGAAATAAATACCTGAACTGACACTGATAAGCATGTGAGTTCACCTTCCAGATGCTTAAAAATGGAGTAAATTAGCTTTCTTGAGGAAAAAAATGTAGAAATTTAAAGAGTTTGCTAGAATTTCTGTGTCTTATCTAATGGTAGAGGTGGGGTTACAAAGATGTGTCTGATATGTAATACTAAAAATACCTTTGTTTCCTTGGTTTTGCCATAATATTTGATAAGAAGGATTCTAGAGCTTTTTCTTTCTCATTCATTGGAGTAATTCAGAACCATAAAGGGCCATATGGACTGGCTTCTCATCTGCCTGGCATCAGAAGATAATGGAAGATGAGTTCCCGGAGCTTCACACCACCCCCATTTGTCAACTGGATTCTAGTCATCTTCGCACAAAATCTCAAGTTGCAAGGTTTTCAATGTCCATGGATTTTGTGGTCCCATTGGCTCTGAGGTTTTGATGAACACAGTTTGCTAATATAACAGGAGACATACTGGATCATAGATCACAAGGTTGTGGTGATTTTTCTCTCCTCCTCATCCCCTTTGTTTTGTGTGTGGTTTTTCTGCATTTGTATGTGTGTGCACTTATACATGTGCATGTACATGGAGGCAGGGAATAAATGCTGCATGATTCATTCTTCACTGTATTATGTTGACGCAGGGTCACTTGCACAATCCAGAGCTCATATACTCTCATCTAACTTACCCTGGGAATAAGGTCTCTGCCTCTGGAGCTTCTGGGCTTAGAAATTGTAAGCAGTTGCTCAGGCTTGTCAGGGTTTTATTTGCTTGCTGGTGATCTGAACTATGGTACTCATGCTTTAGGTACTGAGTCATCTTCCTAGCCCTACTCTGTCTTTTGAATGGTCCAAAGGAAAGACTTTAAAAAAATGAGAATCTAATGCTCAATTGGAAGGTGTTTGACAAACTTTAACCTGAGATAGTCTCACTTAACATAATGCCTGACCTACCACTCAAAAGCCAGGTCCAAGCTGTTAGCATCTGACAGGACCAGAACAAGCCAACAGTCTTCAGTTCCACACTGATTGTCAGTTTTGCCTGGAGTATTAAGTATCTGACAAAGACACTCTTCTTTTAATGCACCAGATTCATCTAAAGCTTATTAAGTGATACCAAGTCCATCTTGATCACATCGAATGCTCCACCATCTCATCTATAATGCTGGGTATTTTGAGGAAATTCATAAGGAAGACCTTCGTAGCCTTGTTTTTATTGGTAATAGATTCAAGTGTCCTTGGAAACTTTATTTCACATTGCCCAGTGACTCTCAGAATTATAATTAGGGCTTGAATTGATTCATTTTCTCAAAGAACATGTTGCCTGCCTCAGTAAACAATTCTAAAATAATTTTGACATGAGATCTCTGTCTTCCCCAAGATAACTTGCAAAAGGCCACATTTCCATTGAACCAATTTTGTAAAAAGAAATTGATACACATGCAGAAGGATATGGGCAAGCTACTGGAATATTTGGGACTGAAGGAAAATGTCTTCGGGAAAAAGTAAATAAAATGAAGTAAGCCCAGAACTCCATGGCAACTGGTCCTTTTGGAGTATTTCTAGAACCTACAGGTAGAAAAAGGCTAAAGAGTTAGAGAGGAAGGCATGCAGATTGTTTTTTTAAAGCTAGAGCTGGGTATATACCTTGGCAAATTCTTGGGATTGAGAATACAAAAATCAAATTTATGATTTTTAATCATTGATGGTTGAGACAGGTGCCAGAGGCAATTTATCTTGAAACTTCTAGCTTTGTTTTCTCTAGACAGTTAACCCATAATCCAAAGGAGAGCCTCAGTAAAAGCACATGAAAACCTGAATTGAGATTTCATCAGCATGGTGGAGAGGTGACAAAGATTGATATTTATAGTTTGGCAACTTGGAAGCAGCTCCCCCCTCCCCTGAAAAATGTCACCTATACTGACTAGTGTTGGTCAGCTTAAGCAAATGCCTCCATCAAATTGGCCTATAGGGAAAAGTCTGAGGGGCATTTTCTTGGTTAATGATTGATATGGGAAAGACTAGGCCACTGTTAGTACTTATCCCAGTACCTGGATAAGTGGTACTGAGTTCTGTAAGAAAACCATCATGAGCAAGCCAGTGAGTAGACTTCCTCTAATGACTCTGCCTCAGTTTCTCCCTTTGGGTTTATTATAGTGAGATTGTATTCTGTTCCATTGTAAATAATTATCCCACCTACTGGTTTAATAAAAATGCTGACTAATTGAAGTCAGACAGGAAGTGTGGGTGGGTGTAGTAATAAGGTTTTTGGTTTTGGGGTGGCCAGGAGGTCTAGACTTATAGATTTGTAGTCTTAGACTCTTTAGCTACTCACCATTGTTTAGGCCCTCAAAATGATTTAGGTGCTTATATTAAGTTTATGTTGTTTGGCCTATGGCTTAGGCATTTTGTTAGTTAGTTTTTATATTTTGATTTAATTTATTTTCATTAATTAATTTTGTTATGTGGCTTGTGGCTCACTTGTGTTTTTATTATGTTTTGGGGGGGGCAGCTCTAAGATCTTAGTAGCCTCTTTTGAATGGGGTTGGCCACTCCCCCTTCAAATGCTGGAGACCCTAGATAAGTTTCTTGAGACCTTATCAACTGACACCTAAATCCCATCACTGGTGGGGCTACCAGACTAAGAAAACTCTGGAAACAGAGAGATGCCACGGAGATGCCAAAGAAGCTAGAAGATGCAGAGGACAACTATGCTGAGAAAAGGTATCAAACCTCATGGCTGAACAGGATTAAGAATCATGGGTTAGTTTAAGAGCAATAGCTAGCTAGCAATATGCCAGAGCCATGGACTGATCAGCATAAAATTAATACAAGACTTTGTGTGATTATTTGGTACTCAGAGACAGTGTGACTGAGAGTGGGTCTGCACCTCTGGGCTAGGCCCAAAAGTCCAGGCCAGAGACTTCTTACAACAACTCATGATGGACTATAAACATTACAAAGCCTTTTCCTATTGAAGTTGCTCTTGTTATGATATTTAGTAAACCAGAGCATTACATTCCAGTGTGGAGTAAGACAAAGCTACATCCCAGGATAAAGAGATACGGGAGAAGACGAAATTTTTTCAGTGATTAATATTGAACAGAAACGTGCTAGATTCTGTTAGAAAATGCAAGTTTAAAACCATAATGAATTGAATATATATGGATCAGAAAAACTCAGCTGTAAACACCAACAGCAAGGAGCATTGACAGAACTGCAGTCAGTGGAAATGCAGAGCAGCTAGCAATCTCCTCTGATACAGTGGGAATCAGCTCAACCGCTTTGCAAAATGGTCTGAAGCAGCAAGTCAAGCTAAACAGACATATGACTGCAATCCAGTAAATGTATTCCAATTCAGTCACCACACAATATACATATTCATGTTCACCAGAAAGACGCATAGAAAAAACATAGCCCAAATCTCTATCAGTAATAGAAAGGATAAACCGTTAGGAATTTTTGTAATGGACATGATGTAATAACAAGAGGATAAACTGCTCCCCAGAAGGGCGGGCTTCTTACACATGGGAAGGAAGACAGGAAGCTTCTGTTCTTCCCTTTGGTTTTTGTTCCTCTGCAGAATTTCCCCATGAAGCATACACCCACTAAAATGCTACACCAAAGATTTATCTAGCATGTGCTTATCCATTTGTAACTGATCCCAGATTGTAAGATGTTTATTTTTATTTCATCTTTTTAAATAATTTTGTATATGTCTTTAAAACTGGATTTAAACTGAGCTTATGTAAAATGGTGAATTGAAAGTACAACAGTATAAAACCAGCTCCAATACGTAGTGTGCACTTTAACCCCACATTCTCCTCGGCACCAAACACTATCTTCTTAAGCTACGTCAATTTGATTTTAAAATTATGTCCTACTTTAAGTCATAATTGACTGATTTTAGTGTATTTGTTGTTTAAAATTACATTTGCATTCGGCTTCCTATGAATATTTTGGTCTTCTTTGAGATGTCAGTTTTATTAATGTTTTCTACAGATTTTTTTAAATATTATTGTGTTTTCTATTGAGATTGTAAGGTTGACCAATTAATAGCTAATGATGGGAGGGGCACAGAACTGAGTAGTAAGAATTGCACCTAGGTTCTCACCAGTCTAGTTAAGTACCTATCCCTACGCCACACCACTGAGCAAGAACAACGGAATTTTCAGGTCATTTATGATGTTGGAGACAAGCAAAGTTTCTATGTTATTTAAACTGAAAAAGTTTTCCACTTAGTTTGTTTTTATGAATGTGTGCATATATAATCTGTAGCCATTTCAAACCACAAAAATATATGTTAGGTTTAGCTTCTGTGTATCAGTTTTGACTAGACCACAGGGTGCTCAGCTCTTGGGATAAAGAGTGTACTGTATGTGTGAGGCACGGGGAAGAGAAAAAGACTGGAGAAATTCTGGTTGAGAGTATTTGATTCCGTAGACCAACTAAGGCAAATCAGAATCCGCATTGAGGGTAGTGCTCAGGAAATTCACTAAATATATGAACAAAAGCAACAGTAATGTTGTCCTCCTGACCTGCTTATCTCTAAGGTGGACTCTGGTCTCTTACTTTGGACTTAGAATCAGGATATTTAACCTGTCCGTGGTAAAATTTAGAGCTCATTATCTCTATAACAGTGTGGGCTCAATCTTATGATAGATAGGTTATAAATCGATAAGTATGCATGCATTTATGTGTGTAGGTGTATAGATTGTTAGAAGATAGATGATAGGTAGGTAGATAGGCATACAATAGAGACAGACAGACAGAGATAGATTATCATATGGGTTCAACTTCTGTGGAGAATCCTAATTAACACAAGGTCCAAGGTCCACTTGCATTTTCTTCTATGCTTTCATTATTGTTCTTTATTTAATTTGTAACATGACCCAGAGGTTTCAATGCAAAGAAGACATCAAATCTTGTTCTTTGTTGTTACCACAAATAACTGACTCGTTCCTTCTGTGCTTGAAAATAAGTCAGCTATTCTCGGTGTTTCTTTGCGTCAGTACTTGTATCTAGTGTACCCATCTTCTCTACAGCTCAGTCCTCACGTCTCCACACACCTCCTCCTGGTACCAGGTTTCCCTTTAAGTGTGTAAGAATCAGTGTCTGACACTTTCCTGCTGGAGAGGCCCTGGCTGTCATGCAAGGCTCACAATTGGAGATATCATGAAGTCAAACCCATTCTCAGCATCTGCCCATGGACAGCTCAGGTGCGCTAATGACATCACCTGTATCAGAGGGTTAGTCCCCTGTTTTTAACTCAAAGTCTCTGTCTCCCTCTCTCTCAGTTCTGTTCTATTGAAAAGTTCTAGGTTTATAATGTCTATGATAATAAGCCACTGCATAGCTAGAGGCTTTGGTATGGTCAGCTAGAAGGTGTGAAAATTGAAATAATAATTCTTAACCACATTAAAATTGCCATGTTGTTAATTTAGGAAATGGATATAATATAGATTTTACCAGACAAATTGCAAAACTTCACAGTAAACTTAAACTTCAGATAAATAACAATTTGGATGACTATGGCTGGGAACAGTCACATGATCAGCTTAGGCACCTTAGTGAACCACTTCTGTATCATAAAAAAAACCTTAAACGAAGATTAGACTGTATTTCCAGGATAAATTGCTGGCATAGCAGGCAGGAGGGCCTGGGATCCATCTCTAGGACCAGAACTACAAAACCAAAACTACATTAACCACACACCCAGATGTATTTTCAAATTACATGCCCATACAGTTTCTGGAAATCCTAACATTAAAGTATATTATAAACATTTTATTTACTAATAAAAATAACTAATAAGACACAGAGGAAAAGAAAGGACACTGTTTATTGTTTAGATTTTTCTAGTTTTCTACATTGATTCAACTGAGCACAAGACCTTTGCTTGATGTGTATGGGTATGTGTTTATTTGTTTATACATATATACACGTAGACATTATATATATATATATATATATATATACACATACATACATACATACATACACACACACACACGGTAAAGATTTGCTCACACAGTTATAGAGGCTAAGAAAGTCCAACATTATAATATCTGCAGTCTGGGGACAAGGAAAGTTGATGGCATAATCCAAATGTTAAGACAGAGACCCAGAATGAGCTCAAGCAGACACCAAATTCCCGTGCCTCCATCTTTTGTTCTATCCATCTCTTAAGGAATTGGATAGCCCCCTCACTTTACTCCATCAGCTGAATGCTACAGCCACTCTCAGAGTAAATCTCATCTAATAAAATGGCCTCCACAGACACACCCAGAAGTAATGGCTGACCAGATAGCCCATCATCCCCTTAGCACAGACAAGTTAGCGCATACAGCATATGAACAATTACAGTCCCAAACCATATCCATCCACAGAAGTGGGAGGATGATGACAAAGGAAGTCGAAGGGGAGGAAGGGAGAGAAGGAATTAAATTGTCTTTCCCAAAATTCTTAGGTGAATCTGATCTTATATTGTCGTCTTGCTGATGGGGACAGCTGTGCTGCCCTAGGCAATGCTGATTCATTCTCAAATTAAAACAATAAAATTTACTAACAACGCCACAAGTCCTCAAGTGAAGAGATCTATAAACTGCTTTCTCTTTCCCACAACTGCCTGAAATTACTTCTCCATCTTCCTTTCCCTTTAACTACAGGATTTAAGTGCTCTTCTACAATCACCCAGCTCTATCTCTTCTCCCAGTTGGCTCTTAGCTTTGGTCTTGCTCAGTTTTTATTATTTTTTTTTTTTCAAACTGATTTCCTGAGACGAGTAGAGCCTGGTCTCAGTAGGAATGCATGTGGGAGAGACCCTTTCTCAGTCCAAGGTCATTGTCTTTCCGAAAGGGCCTAACAGCATTGTTGCAGATGTTTTTTGTTAACATTACAAGTACAGTTTTCTGAGTTACTTCAGATGGGTTCAGGCCTTATATACATTTCTCCTTTGTAAAACAATTTCCATTCAATCTAAAGAACAAAGAAGACACATCAGGATTATCAAATCCTTCAATTATGGTTAGAGACAGAAAATCCTAGTAGTGGAGAGTGGTCACAAACTACAGAGTCCCAAAGGAATACAAGTACACACACGTACACACACACACACACACACACACACACACACACACACACACACACAGAGAGAGAGAGAGAGAGAGAGAGAGAGAGAGAGAGAGAGAGAGAGAGAGAGATACAACAATGCCAGGAGGGAAAAATAACAGCAAACCGGGCTTTGCATTTATCTGGAGATAAATTCTTAAAGCTATCAAAACCAGCCTTTTCAATAGGCATGTCCATGAAGAGACTCATAGTTATTATATTGAGGGCAGAAAGCATTTTTGGCCTGTTGAACAAGTGAAATAGCAGAAGCCTCAGGGGGAAAGTATGAGAGGCAATGTTTTAGGGGGTAGCCAGCCCAATGCACATACAGTGAGTGTCACAGGTAGAATGCTAGCTGGGAAGAAACACGATTGCTCAGATACTGAGAATTTCTATACTAATTAAGGGCTTTGTCCCACAGTGATGAAGGTCCCTTGTGGCTAAGTTATATATACCACACTGTATTTAGATGAATTATTGGAAATTATTTAACCTTTCATTCAGAGGAGATTAGAAGGGTACTCGTACAAGTTAGAGTAATAATTACAGTTGGAGATCTGAAACCCCGATTTCTTATCTTCACACTGCTCTTATCAGGGTTGGATAAGAAGCTAAACTCCTGTAGGTTTCCCTCTTTGCCCATAATAAAAACAAACCCAGCTCTATTATGAGCGTAAGGAGGGCAGACACTCAATAAGCAAAATATCTCCACCAATATTTGTCTACAATTCAGAAAATACCTTCTACTTTGCAGTCTTCCTGGCCCAAATATTGATATCCATCACCTTGCAGCATCTCTAGACAATTCTAGTAAAATTGAGCTGGAAATAAATGTATATGCTTAGATCTAAAGAAACAATAAGGGAGATAAAATTTTCTAAATGAAAAAATACAGTCGAAAATTTAACTTTTGTTTTAATACCTATTGATTAGGCCACTCCAAATCCAAAAATACCATTATTCAACATTTGTTCCTTGGCGTCTTTGAAATGCCAGGCACTGGGCATGAGACAAGAGCTCTGTTTCCAAGGCCTTTCTCAGAAGCATTTACACCTCTGTGAAGTTAATATCTTACAGAGAAGGCCAGAACAAAGCAACATAGCACCATAGCAGCTGATGATGAAAGGGGAAAATACCTGCCTAAAAGATTCTCTGAAGTGGGGATTATTAGGTCTCATAAAAGAAGTACACACACAACAAAAGTTGTATTAGACATGAGCCCCTGACAATTCAAAGCTTTGATTACATAAGTACTGCATAATTTTGACATTGTAGTAATAATAGTAATATGGTGAGTCACCAGGCCAGCAAGTTGGATCAGTAGCTCAGATTGGCTGCTGCCACTCCTAATAACTTGAGTTTGTTTTCTGAGAATCAAACATGTATAATGTAGGGCAGTGACCATTTCACTCAGATTGTCCTCTGGCCACCACTGAATCCACTTCCCATGCATAAGAAAGAAATAATTTGATAAAAATGTTTAAAATTGGGTATCATACTTCACCCAAAATATATCCTAAATCCTAACAGCTACTCTTCCTCAAATAAGCCAATAATAAACACATGTTTTTCTCTCTTCTTAGAACCTTTGACACTTCTACCTTTGGAGAATTCTTAATATAATTACTTTCTGCCTTTTTAATGATAGAATCTAGAAAATTGAGTTTTCTTGTCTTTTTTACAACTGTTGACAGGCAGTGTATGACATAAACAAAGCCAGAATTGCCACAGTGTATTGCTCAGCTCAACCTTTTCTACATTGAAGTTTTACAGTGAAGTGCTAAGCAGTAAGCAAAAGATCTTATGTAAGGCCTATTAGCCAGGTTTTCTGTTGCTGTGACTGGAGACCCTGAGAGAAATCAACTTTAAGGTAGGAAGGTTTAGTTCTGGACTTTTGAGTTGTTGTTTCTTGGCTCAATTGCTTTAAGGCCAGTGCTAGGACATTTCATCATGACAGAAATATATCCCAGGTACAAGATTCTTCTTACTGCATGAAGACATGGAGAAGGCAGCAAAGAGAAAGGGGGGTTTTATAACAAATCTCCTCTTCACTATGAATCCAGAGATGGATCGATGTACTAAGGGTAGCGACTTTATGATCCAACCAGCAATCTCGAACCTGCATATGAACCCTTCTGTGTTGCGTATCAGTCCATCAACACACAAGCTTTTGAGGAACATGTCAGAAACAAATTTTAACAAGAGGTCAGTCACAGGAAAGAATGAGAAGGTGTGGAGTCAACTTCCTGGTAAAGCTAGAGGCAGAAGTGTCAACGTTGATCTGCCACGTTGATCTGCCATTGATCCTAAGGGCAGTACTGGGACCCAGCAGTGGGTAACTTGCCCTGTGGTATATAGTGTTCAGGGGCTATGGAGGAAGTGTTCCACCATTAAGCCACCTCTCTGACATGATTGTGACACTGATTAATGAAATAAATTCTTAGGGAGGCGGAGAGCGGCTGACCACAGGCCAAATATTAAAGACATGGCTTTGATGATGAAAAAGAAATGTGGGAATGAATCTCTTCCAGTTTAACTAAAAACAAAGAGGGTTCCCCCCCTCAATACACCTAAATGAACCATAGGACTATGTACAGATCTGGTGTCCATAAATGATAGTGTCTCTACTATAAGCCAGAGAGGACGGGGGAATCTGTTGAGACAAAAATGTGTGTAGTGTAAGGGAAGTTGAAGATGACAACACAGGTTTATTGTTGTCACATAAAGTGGTTTGAAAGCTATTCTAGAATTTCTGGAAACTGCTGAAGATATAGAAATATCTCCAAGCTAGAGGTCATACATTTTCCCAGAAGCACATGACATCCTGGCTATAGACTCAAATAATGTAGATAATTAAGCTCACCTGGGATGGAGCTCTTGCCAAATGGAAGCAATGAATAGACAAGCTAGCGAGAGAATTGATTTCTTGAAGGCCTGATTTTTGTCTTTTGTTAAGGCAAAAAAAGTAGAAAGAGCCTTCAATCTTAACACTATAGTGAAAAGAAACATTACAGTTTTAATTGTTCATTCCTTGAAATTTCATAGATAATAACTGTGAAAGGCATTCATTAGTTGAGAAAAACTATATAAATTGTGACTCTTGTAGGACATTAAGGAAAACTGAATCCTGCACTTTAAATTCCTGTTATCAGAAACAACAGTTTCAAAAACATTGAAATAAGTCATTTTCTTATATTCACAGCACATATTTGTTATTCTCCATCTCTTAGAAACAGCAGCCTATACAGAGGAATTTGAGTGCTTTTTCATTAGTATAAATAAAATGCTAAGTAGTGTAAGGAATTGCTGTAAATACTGCAGGCTGAAGCACTTTCAGTAATGTTTTTCTTGAACAATGGTGGCAGTTAAAAGAACATTTCAGGATTTGTTTGTGATGATGACAATACAGACCCAAAAGAAGTAAAATATCGTTCCTTGAGAAGCACATGACATGAACAGTTGGAAGAGGGAACAGTGATGGAGATTTCTTGTCCTTACTGATGCCCACAGGGTCCGTGTATGCGTTAAGGAAGGGTTTCAGCATATCCATAGCTGCTCCTCCTTGGCCACATACATAAGATTAGATACAAGAGGAAATTGTAGCACCTACTGTGTGGAGGTCATCTCTACAGTCTCCGGGAAGAATTTCTGTCACTGATTTTCTCTTGCTATTAGAAGGCTGCTGGCTACTAAATTACATTCATGAGTATAACAACACTGTCCTAGGGGTTGTGATGTGGCAAGCAGAAAGGTATCAGGCATACTAATGGCTATTTGGCACACAGTTTCCCATCATGCTAGAACCATCACCTCATGCTATAATAAAGAAAAAGCACAACAAAGCATTCCATTGTTGCATTGGATTTTTTTTTTTTTAATCATGGTGGCTTAGTATTGCTGGAACTCTACTTCATTTCCTTATAGAACTTATCAACATAGAATATTTTGTTATTTGTTCTGTTTATGTCTTGATTATCAAAAGTCTCTGTCCCTGGAATTCCCATGGAGTAGAAACACTGGCATTGTTTCCTTGTTTCCCAGCACAGAGTTGGGCCAAGTACGAGGGATATACTCAGAACACACGTATTGTGAGTGACCAGTATGAGAATGAATGATTCCTTCCTAGAGTTGAAGTTACTAATATACCTTTCCAGTCCCACTGGCACCTTCTGCCCTCCCCAGCTTCTACAGGGTGCACCTGTGTGTTTTCCTACATGGCCTGTGAGCAGAATCCGCCCTTGACTGACGTGTTCTGATGGCTAAGCTCCGGCATCTAAGCAGTGTGTTGTCTCATTCAGGAGCACAGCCCAGCTCTAGAAATTCATTTCTGTAACTTGGCTTTCTGAACGTGTACACCTCTGTCAGGTGGCTTTACGTTAACAAGCCTTTTCACGGAAGAGATGGCTGGGCAAAGCAAAAGGAATCAAGCCCTGCAAAGAACTCATCTCCGAGATTAAATCTCTGAAGATTCTCAGATAGCCATTATTGCTCTGGCTCCGTTCCAAGAAAGAGAGTCAGCAGAATGATCAGTGTCTTATCTCCCAGGTTAAGGATACCCACAGCCATTTCTTTTTGAGTGTATAAAATAAAACATTTACTGAGTGGTTACTTCCTGTGTTTGGCAGTTTGAAAGATACACAGGATGTGTCTGGAACAGAGAGAGATTGTCAATAGCCAGTTATCACACAGTAGAAGACCTTATAGGCTTCTATAAATGGGTGTGTGCTACAATGTTTTTCATAGTCGATGGAATTGTTGATTATATATATATGCATGTATTCAATCTCCAGGGCCAGCCAAAAGTTCTAGCTAATTTAATAGCAATGTTTGCTAACATTCCAGGAGTGTGAAAAATGTTTCTTTCCAATTAAACTTTTAAATTAATAACATACATTCAATGGTTTTGAGACACACATACATATACACCAAAATTCATCTTATTTTTATATTATATTAAACTATAAATTTATCTCTTCTTGTAGTTCTAATGATTTCATTTCTCTTTCAACTTTTTTGTTTATACATAAACGATTAGTTCCTTAAAAAGCAAAGATGAGTTTAAAACTTTTCTTGTTCAAATCAGAGTTCAGAAAAGTGATCTTTCCTGTTCTCAGGAAGACTTGGTTAAGGATTTAGGATTAGAAGTTAATCTGTTTTGGGAATATACTAAAATCCTCCACATTCTATATATTTAGATTTCACTAAACCCCAACTAATTGACATTGGATTACCAATTGGAGACCCAAACCAAGTTAGGTTGTTGTGAAGGAATCACACTGTTTAAACATTCATGTTCCATTTCATCTATACTAAGGACTGGAATATTTACCAGAAGTCAAAAATCTCTCCTTCCCTATTGCAGATCCTGCCAAATTCCAGTAGCTCCCTAGTACTAAAATAAGAAGATCATTGCACCCCTAGAGCCAGACATTGCCATTGGCCCTGCTGCACAAGGGGTCCTGAACACAACACTGACTTCTGTGGTACCCACAGGAACAAGACAATGAGTTCAAGAATCCTGGCCAAGTTCACCTCCCACTCTCAGCATCTTATGAACCTGAAGGTATCACAACAATGAGGCTCATTTGTGTTATGGTCATACTGCTGCCCCCAAGCTGTAGAGCAAGAGGACAGCAGGCATGTGTCCCCCCCCCCCCCCACTCCCACCCCGGTGCCCTCCTACCACTGACACCATTCATGCACCATCTTTGGCCTGTGTCTGACATGTGCTACACATAATTGTGCCTGTATCCTTCACAGGATTTCAAGACAACTGACTCATGGTTTTAGTAAATATTCCTAAGCACTGTGGTATCATATTCCAAATAAAAAAGTAAGGTTCTGCTTCTGCTTCTTTTAGCCCACTATAAATATTGCCTAAACGTATCATAATAAAAAGACAAACCATGACACAAAATATTAGAAGTTCATTTATTGTGGGAATGTCTTTCTGTATGCTGTGAATATCAGTCTTTAAATAAAGGAGCTGTTTTTGGCCTATGACAGGCACCATAGAAAAGTAGGAGGGGAAATCAGAGCATAGGTAGGAGAAGGGTGGAGTCTGAACAGACCGAGCCAGGTACCAAAAGAAGAAACATGTAAGGAACACAGGTGAGCCACAGGCCATGTGGCAGACATATTAATGGAAATAGGTTGATTTAAGATGTAAGAGCTAGCTAGCCATGTGCCTGAGCCATAGGCCAAACAGCATGAAGTTATTGTAAGAGTTTGAGTCATTTTGGGGGGCCTGAGCAGCGGCGGGTGGCTAAGGGTCTGGGGCAGCAGGTCTGTGGGTCCGGACCTCTAGCCGCCCGGGGCCACAAACCTATTTGTAACAATTTAGGCATAACTCTGAAGGTCAGAAATCCAAAATCAGTTTCACTGGGACGAAATCAAAGTGTTGGTGAATCTAGGCTGTTCACAGAAGGTCTAGGAAAGAGCATATCTTTTCCTGCCTCTTGATATCAGTGGCCCTGAGAATTTCATTGTGGCTATGTCATCTGAATTCCTCTTCTCTGAAAAATCTTACCTTCCTCCTCTCATAAAAATACCTGAGATTGTCCTCAGAGCTCACATGGATAATCCTGAATTATATCGCTAGAGCCATAAATCAATTATGTATATAAAAATTATTTTGTTCCAGGGATTATGATCTTGAATTGTTTATGGCAATTATTTATTCCACCACAACAGACAAGAACAGACATTTCATGAGTAGACACATCACTCTTTTAGTTATGTGTATTAATCAATCTCGTTGTTGGTGGGTAGAAAACAGAGGGAGAGAACCATCATGTCCAGGGTAAAGGGATGAGACTCAGTCAGCACACAGCTTATGTTTCATGTATGAATACCTGACTTTAAACCCCAGAACCCACATGTAAAAGCCAAGCATGATGACTTATGTTTTCAATTTCAGAACTGATAGAGACAAGTAGATGCAAGGACTCCCTGATCCGCTGGCCTAGCTTACTTGATCAGATCAAGGCTGAAGAGAAACCTAGTTTCATAAAAATATAAAGTAAATGGTGCCTGAGATTGAGACCGAGACTGACCTCTGATCTCCACACCAAGATGCCCATTCAAGGGCATACATGTACACATGTTCATGCACAAAAAAATTGCATTCTAACAGTGTTGCGGATATTTTCACAAAGAAGGGTATGCGTGTAAGATGCACTTTATGCTATATAATTATGAAAAATAAATTTAGTAAGAATTAATGTCTTTATTATTTCTTTTAAATACTGGAAAAGTTTACTTTTTGATGCCTTATCAAGGACAAGTTGTTGGAAGCCACTATGCCCAGATGAGATGATGGATGGATGGTGCAGCAAGAAGAGTGACTGGTTGACCAGCACAGACCAAGTGACAGTGCAGAGTGGGGGTAATACACAGTCAGAAGATATTTTATTTCAATGAAAGTGACCTTTAAGAATTCATTATCTTCTGCCCTTTTGTTAGGAAGAGAGTTGAAGTTCCTCAGAAGTGGCACATAAGAAAACAGAAACAGAGGGCCTGTTAGAGATGAGTAGGAAGATAAAGTAGCTAAATCATACAAAAATTGGCCTTTTATTCACTGATTGAAACACTAAATAGTTTATATTTTATTCACCATCCACAAACTTTATTAATAATTTAATAGAACAGATGCATGGATTTTATTAAAAAATATTAAAATAAATTATTATATATAGGAAACTCACCAAAAATTTGTGTGCTGCTCCAGAGGTCATAGAAACAGCTCTGAGCTTTCCTATGTGTCATGTCCAAGGGTAAGTGATTAATTGGTGAAATTAAAAAAAAAATTAGAAAATTTTTATTCAATTTGCTAGTTATTTCATAGAGGAGTTTTAGTAACTACTGCTAGATTTAAATTTATATTAAAATTTAAAAGAGGTTTTTGAGAAGTGTTCGGTGTATATATTACCTTTCCCTTTAAGTAGGACCCTCTGAAAGTACATCAGTGATCTGCAGTACAGTAGCATCTGTACAAGCTGTAGTAAGTTCCTGCCTTCCTCTTTGTAAGCCTGTAAAACAGCAACACCCACATTCTGTCTTATAAGTATGTTCACGGGCATTATATCCTGAATAGTTTGAAATGTTTAATTGATCAGTGAGTCCATTTTCTTATTCATCCCTTCCATATCAGTATATTGTTTGCTCCAATCTTGAAAAAACAACATAATTGCTTATACCACTGGAAATATCAACATATCGTTCCACACTTTTAAGCTAGAGTTTCCTTCATTGCAAATTTCAACACATGGTGGATGTATGTATCTCCAGGAATGGCCAGTATAGGGAGACCTCCTGTTCTTCAGAACGTGCTAATGATTGGCATGGACAATATGAGGAGCCTCTAGAGGTGGGATCAGACTGTGTTCCTGTGATGGGCTAGCACCTTGGAGCCCATTCCCAGCAGAGGAACACCTAACCCAGTCTTGACTTTGGGATGAGGAAATCGGACTTGCCTAGAGTGGATGTAGCAAGCTGAGCTGACCCATTTTGGGACTTCTTGCCCTTTTGTGGCAGTAGATGGGTAGAGGGGAGGGAAAGGGGCAAAGCTGATTGGAGGGATTGGGAACAGAGAAGGGAGGGGGAACAAGAGGATACATGGATAAAAATCACTTTTTATAAAAAAAATAATGAAATGAATGGGAAAAAAAGAAATGTGTGGGTTGTCACAACAATCACAGAGAATCATTCACATTTGGAGAGCATGAGCCTGAAGCTTGCAACACAATGGAGAACAGTGTACCCTAGATGACATTCTTAGAGATGAAAAGGACCCACTGAAACGAGTCTGACACTGAGACCCGAATCCATCATCGATGCTACATGTAAAATCCTGTGATTTTATGATAATATAATTTTAGTCTACGGTGGGGTTTATAGGATTATACCTTCCATTCCAATTCAAGGAAGTCTTTACTTTGCTTAAAATGTTCACAATCTGGTGACCATTTTAGAAAATTACAGCATGGAGGGGAAAACACTTAGTGTTCAATCCATGCCACATGTAACAGTTTATCTGTAGCCTCCTTGTCATTCATAAATCTGCATAGAGAAGCTAGCATCTAGTGTCTCCACCACAGCTTCTACTTAGCATTGCCAAACCTTTCTGTATTGAAACCCATAGCATGTCTTACATAGTAAATATTTTTGCTATCATTATACTAAGGTTCTAGAATTCTGCTGTTTGTATAAAACATTCTCATAAATAAGTAATTTCTATGATTTATTATAAGTAAAGATGGTAATTTTGGATAAATTTGGAGAAGTGCTATTAAAGACACAGGTGTAAGGCTATGTTTATTGAGTCAGAGCCTAGGTTGGAAAGTTCAAGAGTACCAGGAAGAGCTGGTTTGCTTCACAGGAAGGAAGATGTGCTCAAGAAATAAGTCTCTTTGGGGGTTTGTTTGATCCTGGTTGTCCTTACTGTTAACACACATCCAAGAAGTGGAGGAGAGGGGAGACTCTGTGCTGTAAGGAGGAGACAGAAAAAACTAGCACCCTTAGTAACCTTTACACAGCTGAGTCTATTTAGAACTAATAGGTGACACTGCTGTCACCAAGGAAATGATCTATTTCATTTGAGTTAATTTGTACCCTCTTTAGCACGGATCACACAGATTAGGATCTGTTGAGGGAGAGTCCTGAGACAAATAAACAAATCCACTTCAGCAACACTGGGATGTCAATCCTATGATGGGGAAGATTACATATTTTTATAAGCATCACCTCCATGGTTCCTCGTAGAGTGAATTGGTACAGAAGCCACTAAATATCACTTGCTAATAGATACTTGAGAATCACTGTGGATCTTAGTTTTCTGAATACTTCTGCATCGTTATTACCAATGATTTTTATAGGCGTAAGTCTAAGTGCAATGTCAAACAGACTGTGTCTTGATGGTGGCAGTATCTCAGAATGTATTTTTGATAATTAAATGTGGTTTTAAAAAGCATGGTAAGATTTGTATGCATAGAAGAATTAATAACTCACCCAAAAAATATGATCTGACAGGCATGAAGACCAGGAGGAATGTTTCAGAGCTGCCTCCTCAGTTCAGAGTCCTTGAAAGAAAGACTTCACTGACCAAAAGTCTGCCTCAATGGTTTCCATCAGAAGTTTATTCTGAGTCTATTTATTATTCAAATAGAAGGAGAATTCAGCCAAATCATGAATCACTATCATTAATTATTCCCTGGGATTAGGGAATCAGTTATAACCAAGTCTCCCTTTAATCCTGTTTTATTAATTTATATTCTTGGCAAACTCTTCTACTAAATGGATTCTGGCTTACCACAGGGACCCAGAGGAGAATGGAGGTCCCTGGGGTCAGAGAGCAGCATTTGCTTTAATTTGATAAAATAAATTAGCATGGGATTATGGGTGCTATTAGCATAAAATCCCCACTGCTGCTGCCTTGGCCTTCAGAAGAATGCTGAGTGATTGTGTTGACTCTTGTCTGAATTTCTGAATCAAAGACAGATTTCCAGAACAGCTGTCCTAAAGTGATCAGTTGGATGGGAAGTTCTGGGTTTTTGGGAATGTGTGTGATTATAGAATAGTGTACACCCTGGCATGTGCAGAAGTTAAGATTGACTTTACACTTAGAGAACCACTCTCTCCAGGTCACCAGCGGCACACTTGGAATGACTTTCTCACTTTGGGCATAGAGTGTGGAGAAACAGAACTCCCTGAGATAACCTCTCCAAAGGTTGGCTGAGGAGGCGTGACTTCATAATTTATCAATCAATCAATTTTTCAATTTAGCCTTAGATTTCTCTCCGCAAAAATCAAACTGTCTGTCTCTCTGTCTCCCTGTCCCCTCCTTCTCTTTCTCTTTCTTCCAAAACATTCAAACAAACCAGGTCTTAGTTACATACCATAAGAAGTTTCTACTTCTTCACATGTTTACAATGAACTTATCTTTAGTTAACTCACTCAGGGCTTCCTCCACTTCTCACAGCATGTATGATCAGGAAAAAATGGTCCAATTCCAGCTTATAAATATGGGGCAAACTTGGGCAATGAGGTAAGTAAGCTCCCATAACAAACATCCCATGACTACGTTCATATAACTATCAAGTAAGTGTCATACAGTTAGCAGAAATTGCCTAAAGCCCAGTATGTGGGCTTCCTGGTACAGAAGCAAATGCATGACAAACACTTTTGAGACAATCTGATCTCTGGCCCACCACCCTATTCCTGATCAGCCATCTTATTCCTGGGGAAAACTGAACTTGAGTTGTATGACTGTGATCATCACGCCACCTGCCCAGTGGCGGTAAGCTGTGGCATGTGGAAGGAACAGGTGAACCTGAGAAAATGGCTCCAGCTTCCTGACTTCTCTTGTCCTCTCTGATGGCAACTGGGAGATGTGGCAAGGAAAGTCAGAATGCCAGCCCCAAGAACTACAGGAAGCTATGCTTTAGAGAGTCAGACAGTGTTATGTGCATGTTTGAGAGGTTCAGTTTTCTCTACCAGTGTCTTCTAAACAGACATGCAATCAAGGAAATGAAGTCATTAGAGCTTAACAGATGGCTCACAATAAATGTTAACTGGGACATTGTTAAAGAGTATTTTATATCTGAAAAATATAGTTTACATGTAGTATATATCAGAAAGCAAAGGCCCTTAATACTGTAAAGGAAAATTCCACTAAAAGGGGGGGGAGTAATGATTATTCTTTTAATTTAATTGGAGGCATCATTTAGCCATTCATTTTTTTTTTATTGGTATGTGAACAAAATTACATTTCTGTACTGTTTGGTACAACATTTGCAGCTCTCGCAGGTGTTCATTTCCAATAACACTGTAAAAAGAAAGTATGTGTTTGTGATGGATATGCAGGTGTGTGTGTGTGTGTGTGTGTGTGTGTGTGTGTGTGTGTGTGTGTGTGTGTGTGCGTGTGTATGTCCAGCTTTGTATAGTTCCTGATGCCTGTGCAGCAGGTGTATTATATACTGAGCCACCTCCCTAACCTCCAAAGATGGTAACTATGATCGAGTCTCATAGATTAAAAACTGGTTTTTCCTTTCTTCTCCCTTCTTTTTCTATGTGTCTCTGTTTTCTTTCACCCCAATGTAGATGAACATATGCCTTTGAACTTTGTGATACTTAGGCATGATGTAAGCGATCCCACCCACCAACAACCAGAGAGTAATACTAGGTAAGCATAAAGAGAGGCTCTCACCAACACCTTGTTAGTCTGTAGATGCTGTTATCAGTTAGCAAATGAAAATTCTAAGATTGCCCTGCAAAAGTGAGTTATTTCATTTCATGAAATTTGTATATGGGCTGTTCAA
Source organism: Phyllotis vaccarum (assembly GCA_033318265.1). Lineage (NCBI taxonomy): Eukaryota > Metazoa > Chordata > Mammalia > Rodentia > Cricetidae > Phyllotis > Phyllotis vaccarum. The sequence goes on from JARWLC010000017.1 coordinate 25,174,275, forward strand.
AGTTATTTGATATTAAAAATGTGTGAGAAAAACTCCACTGGGAGTCACAGTGCAGCAATAACATTTAAATAAATTACTGAACCTGACATCCATATCGTTTATTTTTCAATACCCCACCACTCTTCATGATAATTCTTAGCCATAACCATGATTCTTTAGGTACCAGACTGTTTATCAGATGTGGGCATACTACCTGCTTTGCCTTTAATTCAATTCTAAGTGCTTTATCTTAAGAACTTGAGAACAGAGATGCAAAAAATGCTTCTACTCCAGTCTGGTCCTACTTGGCTCCTGCTCAGTGATGCTGCTGGAATGTTAGTTGCTCATTCAACTTCTCCAAGGCCAGAGATGCTTTCAGTCGTCAGTCCTATAGCCAAGAAAACAAAATAACTAGCACCATTCCTTCCTCCCTCCCACCATTTCTCCCTCCCTCCTTCCTCCCTCTCTCCCTCCCGTCCTTCTTTCCATCTGCTCTATTTCTTTCAGACAGGGTCTTGCTATGTAGCTCAGGCTGTTCTCAAACCTGCAGTCCTCCTGCCTCAGACTTTCAAATATGGAGATTACACACATTCACCACTACCCCTGGGATGCCATCTCAAACGTGGTTCCTCTGTGTGCTATCTAAGAGTGGGGCACTTGGCTTCAAGGACAGCTCTTCTTGTCAATAGTAGACATTGATCTCAGATTCTTCTCTGAAAAACTCGGGCTTATGTGGCCACTCCGTTTGAATTTCAAAGTGAATGGTGACCCAACCAAGTCTGGTATGTATACTACACTCATGACAATCTATGGATGAAAGCTATGGACAATTTGTAAGTGAAAAGAAGGCAAGAAATGAATAGTCCTCCATGCTTCCAGTTCCACCCACATTCCACCTCCATGTCCACATAAAATGTATGTGCCCGGAGAGGGGTGTAGAGCTTGTAATCACTTTGTTTCCTGTCTTGGCTTCTGGAGAGAGAACAGAATAGGGGAAGAATCTGATGTAATAACGCAAAGCTTGAGGCTGCACTCAGTTCCACCATCGATACTATTATTGTGTCTCCTTGTCTACAATCTATTCGTGCTTATACACACAGACCCCAACCGCACTCACACTTGGTCATAGCAGCTTTATTTTGCAGTGGGCAACAGTCACCAGAGTGATGTATTACCTCAGAGTGCTGAGAACTAGGAATTCAGGGCTCAGCCCTAAACAATGCATCCATATTAGCCCCTCCTTCCCAACAGGGCTCCAGGACAGAAGGTCTCAAAGAAGGAGGTGGGAAGGAGGTTAGACCCAGGAGATAGGGAGGAGTGTGGGAAACGCTGCCTGCTCATACTTGGCTTGGCTGTCATACGCACTAACGCATGGCAGCTGTGGTTACCTGCACAAGAAAAAGCCAGGAGCTATTGGGCAGTGGAAAGTTGCTGAAGGAAGAAGATTTTACATTTTTTGCAGGTGTGGCCATAGGTAGCCACATGTGTGGGGGATTGTATGAGGACCTAGTGGTAGACCTGATCACATTTCATTATATGTGTGTATAAAATTCTTAAAAATAAAGACAATATTTTTAAAAAAGGTTAGACTAGGTCATGTTTTCGCACCAATTCAAACCAAACAAAATTATTCTTGTGGTACTAAAAATACTTTTGCACTATTAGACTCAGGTGTGACCTCCTGGCGTTTAGCTAACCCTGACAAAAATCACATTCTTTAACATTAAATTCACTTTCTTCAGAGGGAGAAGTAAACACACACACACACACACACACACACACACACACACTTGTGTGTATTAATGTATGTACACATATATATGTAGTTTTCCTTCATGGAGTGACATTGGATAAAGAGCTTGCTATAACCCAACCTAGATACTCTCTGGCATCATTGGATTCCTCAAGTTACTGGACTGGATCGGATTCGGAATTTCTATGAATGGTGTGACAGAGAATGAATTACATGAAGGGATACCTAAAGAGGTTTAATTTGAAAATCTAAATCTGGATGTTGTGATGAAAGCTGCTGAGTGATCTCTATGAGACTTGTGGTGTTAGCATGTCAGTGGTACCAGGAACAAGACGTTTAGGATTTTTTTTTTTTTTTGAGAAAAATATTTCCCTCTTTAGCAAACTACTTTGAAATATAAACATTTATTACTCACAAATCAGATGGTATAAGTAAGCTTTACATAAGGACATAAGCACTGTCTAGATTCCCGTGTCTACATATTGTCCACTTACTAATTAGCAAGCATTGCATTATTCTACTTCAATTTTTCTATTTATT